>CM062291.1:374549512-374962962 GCA_031216915.1 Pictodentalium vernedei
TCAGTCTTTCTTAGTGCAAAAAAATTATGTCAGGCATACGTCTTCGCCCGTCGATAGATGTTCGACTACCTACTACTAAATGTATTTTGACCCAGTTATTACAAGTCTAACCCTTTTGTACATCCAGTAATTACAATTGTGTTTTTATATCAAGCGCTTTTCGTAGTCGCATTCTATAGCTTTGCCTGGGTTGGGGAGCTTTGCCCGGCACAACTGGGTGAAGCAGCAAAGGTTCTTCAACTAGCTGATGCGCAATATCATTTTAGTAAAGCGGGGATCGAGGGGGTGTTCATACTTTCCTTTCGCAACTTCAAACACGATGTTGGTGGAAAGGAGCATCTTATCCCGTTACAGGCCATCCCGGGGACAACCTTTTGTCCTGGTACATCTGCTTTCAAGTATTCTTACAGCTCCGGGGGAGTGTTCCTGGGCCCTTGTTTGCCTACCCCGATGGCTCTCCTATTCGAAGACATCAGTTTATACATATCCTCAACTTGTGGCTCACTTTTTGTGGTTTGGACTCACACAGTTTTCGGATTGGAGCAGCCAACTGCTACTCAGATGCCCAAATTAGAGCTATGGGCAGATGGAAATCAGATGCTTTTCGACAATACATTCAGAATCCTGCCCTAGTATAACCATATCACATTTATTGCCTAATTTATCCTTGGGGGGGGGGGGGGGGGGGGCATTGCTTGTGTGTGCCCCGCAATATCGAGGCATTGCCTGTGCGTGTCCTGTCAGCTTCTTCATTTTTATTTCTTCACTAAGCCTCACAAATGGTCAGCCGGCACCTGTCCATGGCTAATTATTTAAGTTTCAGACAACTGGTGTGTTCCTCGGAAATGTGAAGAGTCGCTTGTTCACTCTCCAGGTGAAACGTGTGATGTGACATTAGCATATTTTGAGTGTTTGATCCAGGTGAGAGATGCTTGTCCACTCTTGCTTTCTTTCCTGTCATTTTCGATGTGTTATTTTTTATCTGTTTTTCAGCACAAGTATCATAGTCAACTGGCGACTGTTCAACAGTTATTCATGAGGTATCGGGCGCGGGGTATTTCTCCATGTGTGAACAACATAATGTGACATTAGCTTATTATGAGAGTTTGATCTTCACAAGGGATGCTTTCCACTCTTGCTTTCTTTCGCCTCATTTTTGGATTTGTTGTTATCTGTTGCACCGCAAGTTTGTCAAAGTGGTTGCCAATGCTTTTTCACTGTAGTGCCAACCTCCGTCTCACTTGTAAATACGGCCAGTTGATTGTCAGTGCCCGAGGGGTTCTCTAAATAGCAGCATGGATAACATATTTGTCATGGTTGGCTTTGTATCCATCTGGCGGCCAAGTTTGGCTACGGCGCCGCTATGGGTCTAGCAATATGCTTCTTCCTATAATTTGTATTCCTCGGTTGATCCATGTCACGTCTCAGGTTCAATGGGATATACCACACCGTCAGCCCACTGGTTAGCTCCATCTGTGGGACTGGCAACCCTTCTTCATGCTTTCCTTGTGCCGGGATGATTCTGTCCCTCGGACTCATCTGTGGCGTTTTTTATCCGCACCCGGATATCAAGTTGAAGGAGACTGCTTTTGCAGCTTTTATTGTTATTGTTCTTGGAACGTTTTATATGTTAAAGGGTTTAATTATTTTATTCATATTTTTGGCTACTCTGCATTAATTACTTGTTGTCAATGAAATGGGTAGGTAGCCCTACTCAAACAAATTTATTCCTTTAATTTAACGAGTTTCCCCTGTCCCTATCAGTACAAATAGAAGGCTAGCGGTTCGCTGGCAGGATTTTGTACAGAGGGGCAGGGAAGTATTATTTGAGGTTTGTTTGACACCTGTTTTGACCAAGCTGTACTGTTAATTGGACCAACATTCTCTTGAGTATACATACACAAAGCAGGTGTCATTGCACATTGATACATGATTAGCACGTCCTGATTTCTCTCACTTCTTTGTCTTAATTTTTCTGGACATTCTGTTAGTCATTGGTGCGGATGATTAACGAGTAACTAGTGCATTGATAATACCGTCGCACGTGTAGCTCAGCGTCATTCTTCGGAAATACCTGCTAATCTCATCTTTAACCCTCAAGCAAATGAGGGTAAGAGTACCATCCGAAAATACCAAAATTAGCTAACTGTGGTTGCATCTTCCTGTCATTTTGGAAAGGATTAATTCTAAACACTTTGTTTTGCTATAGGTAGAGATGCCTAATGAACAAATCCTCTGCTGTAAGTTATGCTTTGGGGGCTAAACACAACATAAGCTTTGGCTATGTAAAGATTAGTACTGTCAGAAAAAAATTGATTTTCAGTGAATTTTGCAAACATCATTTCCTCTAATTACAAGGTTGTTGTAGCAATTATTTTGGTATGGATAGATACAACAATGAAAGTTACTGTTTACTTTTTAATCTCAAGATTTAACCCCCAAGCAAAATGAAGGCGTGAATAAGAGAACCGTGAGAGAATGCCAACATTAACCATTTCCAAAATGATAGACAAAAAGCATCCAAAGTTGGCTAATTTCAAACACTTTGCTTTGCTATATATGTAGACTGCATTTTCACATTGGGAAAGTTGGGAAAGCCCGTAATTTGTCCAACAAATTACATTTCTCTAGTTATTATTTCTTTTTGGTTTCCCTTCCGAACCATAGTCCAAACCTCCCCCCCCCCCCCCCCCCCTCCCCCCCCCATCCAAATAAGAGGTCAAAACCTGTGCTTCGGAAGCCAAAAATAATTTGAACGTTATATTGCAAGTGTGAATGGTTAAGGCTATACTCAAATATACCACGTAATTGTCTGTTGGAAGTACTGAAAGATATACATTGTATTATTTGTTGTGTTAATAATATTTTCAATGTTTTTTCATATATTATCAAAAAAGTTATAAACTTTCAAAAAGTTAGTTGTTCCTCGGTTACAAAACCAACATTTTCATCTGTTGGCGACGCGTAATGTTCGATGGGGAAATGTACCGACCACCCATGGGGAAATGTCAGCATGGGGTAGGCCTAATGTCCGATGGGGAAATGTCCCGAGCTTCGTTTATTTGGCACATAAGAGTACTTAACGTGACTCTTTTACAGGATTTGATGTGGAAATTCAATGAATACTGGCATAGATTGGTAATTCTACTTTCCAGATAGGGATAACCAGGGACCGATCAGGACTATTTAAAATACGCTCTAGCCCTCGGAGCCTATTTTTTCAATTCATGCGCCAGATTTCAATTTACGGAGTCACACTGCTGTTTGTAACACACACTGCAAGTATGTAATAGCCTCTCATCATTTTCATTTAGTACACTATAGCAAACATTAATCTTCACTGTGTTTTCTGATCAAGTCTTGGCTGCCTAAATGGCAGCCAAGACTTGATCAGAAACCACAGTGAAGATTAATGCTTGGTAATTAAGACTTAAAGTATTAACTTAACCACTCTTCAACAATGATAAATGATAATCATATATATAATACATGTAAGAGTGTCTCTCTCGATTATCCATCGAAAGAATATCAAAATATGATCTGAGAAGTTACGCGCCAACTGAGAAGCCTATTTCTGAGATTTAAGAGCCAGGTCCTGATGTTTCAGAACCAAATACGCACTGGCGCGGATGCCCAGGTCGGTCCCTGGATAACCGGAAATTATGATAAACATACAGCATAGCTGTTGCGTTGTGAGTGGGTTAGTTCACGGGGGCATTTTAAACCACACACATAAGATGTAGGGACATCAGGAAATCTTTCCATTGGTGGAACACCGGGTTAGAAAGTTGAGGTCACTAAAAAGTGTACACCGACGACGACACAGACACTGGTGTACACCCAAACAGTTTTCTTGTTTTTTGGAGAAACGGGAGGCCCAAATTGAATTAATTGGTTGTAATTTGGTATTAACATGTATTTTGAACATTTAGAACTAAACAAGAAACAATAAACAAACATTTTAATGTTTTTTTATTCAATAAAAACGATACTGAACTCACTAAAAAGTGTACACCGATCGACTATGTTTTATGTAAACGTGGACAACGAGACTGGACACAAAGGTGTTAAAAACTGAGATTATACCGTCTGACAATATTGAAATTAGCTCACTGAAAGCATCCCAAAACTTTTTGTTGTTGGGTTAAATTATTATAAAAGGTTTAGAAAAACGACTAAAAGTTTTCACCCTTTGGGGGGGGGGGGGGGGGGGGGGGGGGGGGGGGCTCGGCGCATGGTGGGGGTTGGTGTCTGTACGCCTTTTGATGGTGATGGGTGGATTTGCTGGCTCATTCACCGTCTTATTGACAGGTATGTATCCTGTTTAAGTTGCTTTCCACGTTTAATATGCTTGCTTGTCGGCGGTATTCAACAGTATAAAATAGAGCTAAAATGGATTTGGAAGGGTGCCACTATATTGATTGATGCATCTTATCAGAACCATATATCGGTTTGAAATATGGATGTCTGAACACGTTGGTTTGAAAGACAATGTTAAACTTTTTACCGGTGTACACTGGTGTCGGTGTTGGGCGTACACTTTTTAGTGACAGCTGTTGATTGATGTGATGGGATAGAGGTCTCAAATTAGTAGAAGGACTATAAACGTTTTCCAAATGTACGTTAAAAGTAAACAGTGTACGAGACACTCTGATTACAGTGAAAAATCTCTTTTGTTCCTACACTTTGAGCATCGATTGGAAGAATTGTCAACACAGGCGGAAATTTGTTATTACAATTGAACCCAATAAATTTCGGGGTTTGTTTTCCCAAGATACGAGCAAAGTCAAAAAAAATTCCCACTTTAGGTCTGAGGCACTCAGTATTGTCTGACGATATTCCAAGTGCAAATTCTAGTTGGTTTAAGCTGTAAAAGGGGGCCCTCGTTTCAAGGCTATACAAACAATTTTCATGCCAAATATTGAAAAAAAAAATTGCGACATCGACATCGTAGCTGCGACGGATGGTGCAATCTCAAAAATTCTAAGTTCATCAAGGGCCATAACTCCAAGAAAAATATTTGGAACAACACATGCATTGAACAGTGGCTAGACATCAATAAGATACACTTACATGCCAAATATAAAGTCATTCCATCAAGTATTTCAAAAGTTATTGAGTTTTGAAACTCGTTGGTCACAGACAGACCGAGTCCCGACCGACAGTGCCACTTATAGAGCTGCTAGTCGCAGCTAAAAACACAATAGCTGTATGATCGTCTTGCATTAATCTATGCATGTGCATTCGAAATTCTGTCAGTCAATGCGTATTTTTTTAGAGAAAACATGAAATTAAGAGCCCTTAAATCACATTGTTTGTTTATTTTTTCGAACGAAAACATATATCGGTTAACACGTGACCTTCCAATGTGAATACGAGCACTCGATTGGCGGGTTTGCACACTCAATTGACAACCCGCCAATCGAGTGTGCGTATTCACAATGGAAGGTCACGTACAAACCGATATGTTTTTTTTAATTTCATGTTTTCTCTAAAAAACACATGTTGATTGTGAGAATCTCGAATGCACATGCAATGATGCATAGATTTTGGCATGAAAAGTGTTTTTCATAGCCTTGAAACAAGAGCCCCTTTCACAGCTTAAATTAGCTAGAATTTGCACTTGGAATATCAGACACTCTGTCATGAGACAGAGTATCGTCAGACACTAAGGCACTCAGGTGCTCAATTGCCTCACCCCACACGTACATGATTGAGCCGCGGATGCTATCGTGGACTATTTTTATACATATAGTTCATTTATTATCAGGCTTTTCAAACCCTGACAAGTTTGATATCAAATGTACAAAATTTACCACATAGTTCCAGAAAGTGAGTGTGGGTTTGGATATAGGTACCCAAAGGAGGAAGAAGTAAAGACTTTGGAATATGTTAAAGAGAAATGTGTGCAAAACCAATATGTAAGTAATTATAAACTATAAAGGGATGGGGCATTGAAGGTGGATGATAACAATTCATAATATTCACAAGAGAAGGAAAAATACGACCAGGAGATTAGCCAGGGATTTTATAACGGGGGTCGGGTTAACTAGCCACTTTTTTTTTTTTGGGGGGGGGGGGGGGGGAACTACCATATTTTGAAGCTTGTAAGGTTTCATTCATTGTCTCTGATACCCCTAAGACCCTCCCGCCATTACCCTCTTCTCTCATGCTGAAAGGCAAGTGGGAGTTGGGGCCGATGATGGAAGGGTTGTAATTAAGGACAGGGTAGCAAGAGGGAGCGGTAATGACGGGCAGGTCCAAGTGAGAATAAGGCTCCCCCTCTGCCCCCCCCCCCCCCCCCCCCCCCCCCCCCCCCCCCCCCCCCCCCCCCCAAGAAAACTTCTACAGAATTTAATACTCGAAGAGCGGACCCTAGACAACGTTAGCATGCAAAGCTGTTGCTAGTTTTTGCAATGACTCACAATGTTTTTTTGGTTGGGCAGGGGAGTAGAAACGTTTGTTTTTGTTTTGTTTATCAAATTTATTTATTTATACCATCAAATCATACAAAACGACAAAAAATAGGAGCAAGTTTTCAACGGTAGGACTACTAAGTATGTCAGTATAGTTTTGTTTCGTTTTGCCTAAATTACAGTGAAACACAACATTGGAAATTTGGTCCCACCAAGCCGTCGTATGTACATCGTAAGCGTAAGCAAACTCTTCAGATATTGTTCACAACAATACTTACTTATTGTTGTTTAAGGTCACATACTTCTGCACAATGGCTAATCATGACCACAACATGGAGAGAAAGTCAAGGTCAGTCAATCGTTTATACCCCATGTTGCCTATTTTAGAGGACTCGCACCCCAAGCATTAGTGACTGGGTCCTATTTTACCAGTGAAACAGAGCTTGTTTACCACAGTAAACAAGCACTGCTTCATTTCCCGGGGTTCCCATGGGGGGGTTCGCAACAATAAAGAGCTTGCCTATTTAAAAATGTACAAGCGACGTTTTATGCATGATTCCAGAGAAAAAAAACCCATGGACAAAACCCCTCAACGGGCAAAACTCCTATAGGCCTTAGTACCGTGGTTGCATTTTTTCAACACTTAGCCGTCACTTCAGCAGTTTCGTTGGGCTTGTATATCAGTTAAGATTTTTAGTCATAATGTCTATTATGTCTGGATACCATTAATAAATGGTATTCATGTTAAAAATATTATCAAGGGCCACTGAACCCTGGGGGGGGGGGGGGGGGGGGGGGGGGGTGGAGATAGTGAAAGGGTCATAATAACTTCAATTCCATCAATGTACATCTATGCGCCCGCGAGACTGAAGAGATCATAATTAGATTTTCCCACACGAACTTAATCTGAATCTTCTAGAATTTAATGGTGTTCAACGTCACATTGATGTACAATAATTAATTGAGACACAACATATGCAGAAGTCAAAGTTCCGACTTAGGGTAGTGTTATGTCTGTGGGGGTTGAGAGGGGTGCTGCAAGCTTCCATATGCCATCACCTTTCACATTTCGGAAGCAGAATTTTCACTTTGCTAGATCATTGCGTCATTATTGATAGATTGCAATGGCAATCTGCCAATAATGGAGCAATATTCTGGTATTAGGGACAGTATAATGTTGCCTAACGGTACATCTAGGGATGAAAGATTTCAGGGAATTCCATGAGTTTGGGGATTTCAATCATTTTTATGGCTTTTTTAGGGATTAAATTTTATATTCCTCGCAAGATTTAACCTTCACCTTAATGAGTTCGAGAATCCTATTTTTGCGATCAACAGAGTTGATCTGTTGTAAGCCATCATTCTGTGGATATGCTCCATGTTTCTTAGAAGTAAAAGTATTTTGTTCACACAGATTTTACTTGTTACAATTTATTATAGAGTGCTCCCTGTCACTTTCCAATACATTGTAGCAAGGAAAATTACATATCATTTTTCAACAGTAAAAAATAAATCAAGGAATTAAAATGTTATTAATGTGTTGTTATTTGCACTGCACTGATTTCAGTAATTTTTGTCAAAGGCTACTTTCATCTCTTCTTACATCTTGTTATGGACTGAAGTGGTTATACTGAGAATTCTGGAAGCCACCATCAGGCTTCAGAGAAAAGTGAGGGTTCTATGCTAAAGACCTTAGGTTAATGCATAGGTTTTATATTAAACTGCTGAAGCAAATGGTAATTCTGATATCCAAAAGTAATATCTCACTCAACCAGTTAACAATAGACGAAAGTATATAAGTTTAAGAAAGAAATTTTGGGATAAAAATGAAAATGGGAAAGGTGGGTTTTTTTTTTTTTTAAAAATGCGATGTAGAAATGTTTGACATAAACTGGGTGGGGAAATGTCCCCGCACTGTTTTGTTTACTTGACATTTTAAAAAGTTTACAAACATTCTTAACTATCATAAATCAGTGGCAAAACGAAAGTTGGCCATATTTGTGAAACGGAAAACTGTTGTTAAAAAACTCCAGGTTTCCAATGTATTCCGTTGCGTACTGTATTCTATTCACTAAGCATGTGCAGAGTAGTAATTTCTCACTGAATTGTGTGTCAACACGCAGCAGAACTATTTAATTACTGACTATTGGCTATCCTTTGTTTCAACCAGGATTATATGTGGAAGTCGCAGATGAGCGACCAAATCACGCTGCCATTTATAAACAGCACATGCAGTGCCACAAAGTTCATTCGCCATTTTGTTAAGATTATTTCAGCAGCATGCATCCATATCAAGAACGCAAGCTGACTTTGTTATTTTGAGGTGAGTGTTACATTATTTGTTTTGTTCAGGTGTTCACATTGCTCTGATGGCGGTTGAACTGATACGCATCCTTGTTTCTGGTCATTCGTTTATCAATCATTTGGGAACACATTTGGAACCTTCCATCCGTTTTCCCTCACAGTTCAACTTTGCACCTGCCCTTAATTTACCTTGCCACAAGGACCGGGACATTACTTGCTATTTTCATAGTATTGGTGCTGCCACTGTAGAATCTATGCGTAACGAGCTGTCAGTTGTGCATGATTTTTGTCCTCATTTAGTCATTATTCATTCAGGTTCAAACGAACTGTCGTTGTTACACACCCCCTGACCGTGGGCAGTTGTATCGACATCTTGGCTTCCGATTTGGTGGGCAAGTTTGGCGTGGTCCATGTTACGGTGTGTCAGGAATTTCACCGCACCCGACAGCAGCCCCGTTGGTATTACGGGGATACCTCAGTCTCCCAGTTCAACAATCATATTGATATGCTCAACCGTTACCTGGACACTGTACTCCCCTCCCTCTCACCGCAACTCAGCTTTTGGAAACACCACAAATTACCTGGAGTGGCTACACAATATTTTTTATCAACCTACCCACAATTGTTTACTACCGGCTTGCACTGTAACAGTGGAAGTCCCTAACTCGGATAATATACTCTCTATTTTTGTCTTTCCCAAGCAAGAAAAGAAAAGTGGTGCAAAAGCACCAAGAAAAAATAACCCAAAACTGGGTTGAGTGCAACCGGCGCAGACCCAGTACGGGACGCTCTCTCCCAAGTACAACTCCACGACTTCCATTGCTAGTTCGCATATACGTCGCTAATGACTCATTCTTTTTTTCGTCCGCCATGTGATGAGATGTTCTTCTGCACTCGTATCAGTGTTCATCCAACTTGTTGATTGTTGTCTCCTGCTTCATCTTGGATCCAGTATCCTTTTGTATTATCAGGAACTGTTTTATTTATTATATTCTCTATACAATTATTATCCATAATGTTTTTTATATGTTCTTTATCCAAGTCGCGTGCGAATTTCGTGTGCCATGCGGTTCGGACTTAATTTTTCACAGTTATTGTAAATGTTTAAATTGTTCATTTTTCTAATTGTGTTAGAATTAGGTGTCAGCAGGATACCGCTTCTGCAGATTTTCTTCTCTTCTTTGAGAGTGGTCATTCTGTTGTTTGGTTCCCGGTCGACTGTCTGGGGT
The DNA here is from genome assembly GCA_031216915.1 of Pictodentalium vernedei. Taxonomy (NCBI): domain Eukaryota; kingdom Metazoa; phylum Mollusca; class Scaphopoda; order Dentaliida; family Dentaliidae; genus Pictodentalium; species Pictodentalium vernedei. Next base: position 374,559,462 of record CM062291.1, read on the forward strand.
CTAATTTTCTGTCACCTTTCTCTCTTCTTTGGGGGTGTTCTTCTGTTTTCATGTGATTTCACCTTCTTTGCTTCTCTCACCTCTAACATGCCCAGGACTATTCCTTGTGGGCAGTATTTGCTTCCAAAGCATGTGGACGATTCACATGCTTCATGCTCCTTGTGTAATGGGTGTTCGGCCAATCGGCCCTGTGGTCTTTGTGGATCGTGGTCATCCACTTTCTGGGAGTCCGTGAACTGTGTTGTGCATTCTCGTGGCCGTACCTCCCGTGGGAAAGGAGAACACGGTCGTTCAGGGGCTCCCGAGCGACCATGTCTGGTGAGAGTTATTCCTTCTCCGTGGGGATGTGCAGTCTATTCCTGTAGTGGATACTGCAGGAGCCGTTGAGTTATCTGGTGAAGAGGTGCCTGGTTCTGGGACTGCGGTCCCCCTCCAGTCGACATCTGAGGCTGTCACTAGGGTTGCGACTCCTCTTTCGGAGCCGAGCAGGGGTGCTCTCTCCACAATTCCACCAACCTCAACGACTCCCGACGTATCTACTATTACTGCTGGTCCGTCTGCTTCATCTTCGGTTTCAGCTGGCCTCAGCTTATCCATGCAGGGGACTGAGGGGATGTCTGGTAGTGTGGACGTGGGATATCGGCATCAGCCTTCCCTGCCTTCAACCCGGCGAAGTTGGAAGGGGCTGCCGGCCGAACCCTCTACTGTGGTCTCTGCACCGTCGAGCACGACAGTTGTGTCATTGGATTCGGATGTTCTTAGTGGGGACACTATGAACTCCGTGGCATTTCCCGTCCACTCATTCTGGCCACACGACCAGTTCGGGGGGACCAACGTCTTTTGTGCAGTCTCGCTATATTGATCCTCGGGGTGTGTCGTACCCCTATACACGTCTGCCTTCAGACGTTTCAGTTGCCGCCCGTCGTCCTGCGTCGGGTGTTTTGGAGGATCATGACCCTTCGCTGGTTAAGAGGGTCAGAGGTGAAGCCACTTTGCCGGTTCGTTCCCATGTCGAACTGGCCGGTACAGGCAGTGAGCTCAGGGAGGCCCTCTCCTTACTCACTCAGGTTCTGTCCTTGAGCCTTCCCGTTGCTTCCAGCGAGGCAGCGAGTGGAAACAGGCCGCTTTCTGATCCCCCCCCTGGTGTTCCGACACCATGGGAGGCGTCGGCTAGTTTGCCCATGATGGGCTATGTGTCTTCCGACTCAGGGGAGGAGTCAGACATGCTTGATGTCGAGAGCCAGCAGTCTTCTGACTTGGGGGCAGCTCTTGATTTTGGGTTTGGGTTCCTTCCGGATCTCAAACCATCAGACCAGCCGACAGGACCAGCCAGGCCACGATCATCGGTCGCGTGCCTACAGCCTATAGAGCAACCTGCTTCTGGGCGTCTTCGACTGTGCCAGTAGGTACAGGTGGTTGAAGCATTTTCAGCCTTGGACTCTAAGCTGAGTTCCAAGGCTATGAAGGCTCCCTTCTTCACCAGGGTTGACACCTTTTTGCCTCGGGTGCGTTATCGTTCCTACGATTCCGCCAATCCGTCAGTCTGCCAGACTTTGACGGTTTGGGATTAGGACTCCAATTCTCTCGGGCTTTCCAAGCCCAAGTCTGCCGTCATTCTGATGCGGACTCTGGAGTCCACGTTGGGCTTATCGAGAGAGATGCTTGGTATGCTTTCTCTCTCCAATCACGTCGTCTCAGCTTTAGCTGCTTATCTGCCTCCAGATAAGTTTGACGAGGTAAAGACTCCTTTGCGTGTGCTGTCCAAGGCGCTCATGCATCTTACTCACACGGCTAATTTGGAATTAGTTCGAAGGGACTCTGTGCTGGACACAGGCCGATCCTTTCCTGAGGAGCAGCGTGCTGGTCTTCGATCAGCTTCTTTGGCAAGTCCGCAACTTTTCCATGGTTCCGTGTTGACGGTCCGGGATGACGTTCTACGTCATTCCAAAAATCAGCTGCTGTTTCATCAGCTTGATCAGCCTTCTTGGGGAGGCAGGGGCTGTTCCAAGCCTAACAAGTACCCTTCTGCTTCCTCTGCGAAGCAAAAGGCTGATCCTTCTGCCACCGCTTCTACTTCTTACTCAAGGGGTAAGGGTAAGCGTCGGCAGACTAGAGGTCTCAGGATTCTTCATTCAGTAGAGGAGGTGGTTTCTCCTCTCGCGGGCCTCGTCGGGGCTCGAAATGAAGGTCCTCACCTCGATTCGTCCCAGGTTGGAGGAAGGATAGCAGAGTTCGCAAACCATTGGGCCACCATCACATCCGATCCTTGGGCGTTAGATGTTGTACGGTCCGGGCTGCGAATATCCTTCCGGAGGCACCCCATTCTGTTCAGGGTGCCTCTTCAAACCACAGTTCCTTCAGACGTTTTACGCCGGGAACTTTTGTCCACGGAGATAGACAATCTCCTGGCAAAGGGGTCGATTGAGGTCATCAAGAACATTCAGTCAGTCGGGTTCTATTGCCGCCTGTTCTTGGTGCCGAAGAAGGACGGCCGACTCCGACCGGTTATCGATCTGAGTATCCTGAACCAGTCTATCATTGCTCCCAAGTTCAGCATGGAGACTTTCAGGTCGGTCCGCCGTTCAATTCACCAGGGAGATTTTGCTTCCAGCATCGACCTGCGAGACGCTTACTTTCACGTTCAGGTTCATCGGGCGTTACAGAAGTATCTCAGGTTCACTTTTCTGGGGCGAGTTTACCAGTTCAAGGCCATGCCTTTCGGCCTCAACCTGGCTCCTTGGGCCTTCACCAGACTGATGTCGCATGTGATAGCTTTCCATCGCACACAGTCCAGGGTGACTACTTCGGCATATCTGGACGATATCCTCCAGGGGCATTCCAATGCTGCCTTACTGGAGTTGGATGTCGCCACTCTGTTGAGCTTGCTCACGTCGGTAGGATTCAGAGTCAGCGAGGAGAAGACGGACCTGGTCCCTTCTCAAGCGTTTTGTCATCTGGGGATGGCTTTCCGCACCTAATTCAATTTGGTGGCGGTTCCCCAGGCCAAGGTGATTCTCTCAGCTTTTGCTCTGACTCTATCCCAGTCCACATCTGCGACGGCACGGAGTATTCTCCGGCTGATCGGTCTCTGCGGTTCGGTGACGGATCTCATTTCTCTTGGCCGGCTGCGTGTCAGACCTCTCCAACACTTTCTGCTCAGTCGTTGGAGGCCGAAGGTAGTTTCTCTGGACAGTGTTGGCCATATGAAAAATCGAGGGTGGCGACAAAACGCTCTCCTGAAACCATTCCAGGCACGCAAATCGCTCACCTAAATGTATTTTTAGCAAACTGAATGTAGAAGCATTAAAATAATGCAGTGTCGTGCATTACTGGTACGGTGTTACGTGCACACCGACACTGACCAAACTTGGATGACAGGTCTTTAAGTTTAAAGGTGACATTAGGATGATTAGGTCTACAATTTAATTTCATATTAACAGGAAAGTCTAGTCTAAAATCTAATCACGTGAATCGGTGACACAAACAGAGAATGGTGAAAAATAAAGTAAAAAGATAAGATCGCCATTTACATTACCGTAACCGCTGACTTTAGACTTCGTCACTTCGCTCAGAAATTTCAAGAATGTGACTTATGTCACGCATGCTGGTAACAGACAGAAATTCCAATCCAATAAGAAAATCCGTGAAAATTTTGTGTGAAACAACAAAGATGAATTCTATTTTCATCAACGAATTGTCTTCAAAGCACGTGTGATATTTTATTGAATGGATGTTTATTTAAAATTTTGCATCATGGGATACATGTAATTTTAATGAGGGTCTTGATGGGAGGTTCACCTGAATAATGAATCGATGGAGGATTGGAGCAGGGGGGCTGGGGCTGTTTAAAAACAAAGAAATTCTTCATGTTTTTTAAGCAGTCCCCTCATAATTTTTGTACGGGAAGAGGACCTTCCATTAATTTACAGTTCAGTGTGCAAGCCAAAGCTGTTTCATTTTTGTTGACGATGAAAATCGAATAGCCAGCATTTTGTTTTGTTTATTGAAAACAGTCCAACAAATAGAATTCATTTAAAAACGTGGCCGTAATGAGGCAGTGGTAGATACAGGAATTCTGAAAGGGGGGGGAGTGGAATCGTGCAGATGGCGATGGCATCTGGCTCGAGCTTTTGTAGGGGGGTCTGGGGAGGGGTTCTCCCCCCCGGTAATTTTTGGAAATGAGCGATCAAATGGAGCATTCTGGTGGTTTCTGGGGTGGAAATCCTCTTGGTTTTTTGAACGGCTAAATAACCCTTTTTAAACAGCATGTTTCAAAATTTCAAATTCTGTCATACATTCAAGACAGAATTAGAAAATTTGAAATATGCTCTTATGAACCGTTACCGTTCACTATAATATCGCATTTTGGACACAGTGTTAAATTAATTGTTAACAGTCATAACCGACTTGAGGAGAAAATTTTCCCGTGGCAGGTCCCCCGGATCCCTACCAACAGGAGGGGAGGACTCCGCTCCTGTTACCTCCCCCAAACCTTCAACCCTTGGGATATGCGTTCTGCATATCGCTTAGTGCCCCCCCCCCCTCCCCCCATCAATTCATGTATTGCCAGCCCCCCAAATGAAAATCCTGTCTGCGCCCCTCCATGCTAGACAAACACAAGCTAATAGCTCGTGTCTAGCATGGAGGGGCGTAGACAGGATTTTCATTTAAATGTTAGAGTCTAAATTGAGTCTTCCTGTGGCAAAAAGCATCAAACCTCTTGATCGTGGGCCGATTAACTTCCGCCATCTGAACGTAGAGACTGGCTGTGGTAAGCTAACCCGATACATTCTGACAACAGAACCACATGGCCCTCAAAATGATCCGGCTTTGTATTTAATTAAATTTACTGCGAAACACAATTTTTCTTGGTGGAAAACTTGGGGCCAATTAGTTCTGTTATTTGAAGGTAAGGACTGGCTGTACGTGGTGAGCTAAACCCCTTACATTCTGATAACAGAACTACACGGGCCTACAAAAATCTGGATGATTCTGGGACTTTTTTTGTATTTATATGCGAAACACGATTTTTCTTGGTGGTAAACTGTTAAAACAAAACTCGACTGAATCAGAGTGGACAGAGATCTCATAACTTGGGTGAGGGGGCCCTGGCCGGGCGGGAGGGCGGGGGTGTGTATGTGTGTGCGCAATGAGGGGGGGGGGGGGGAAGCCAGTCGGGAATTGCACTACTGACTAGTATCCTGGAAATAGTCGCTTTGTTGAGATTCATGCCATAAACTGAGTGAAAATTTACAGCACAATTTGTGGCATGAATTTCAACAAACACTACAGTGCATAGTAAGAAAGACACTGTAAAAGTTTTAGGCGGAACCCATTTTATTATAAAATTAACGGGAATATCAAGTTGAATTCTGCAATGGTTTTGAAAAGAAAAAGTTCAACAGAAAAACCCACTGGGGCAGTGTCTAAATTGTCGTCTTATTTTGCTATTTTGTGTGAATATCACTATGGTCAGTGTAACAGTATTTCCCCAATAATTATACTAACAGTTTGATGGGAATCTCCCTGTATAATGTACAGTATGTATAGAGTGATGTCCCTTTGATTGTAACGCCACCTACAACACATGCTTTTGTTTTTGTAATGTGACATTGAAGCTAGCAATCAGAATATATGTTTATGTGGAACTTCCTGCATTTATTTTATTTAGTATTCATTCTAACATATCTCGCAAATCAGGATAGCATTCCTCCAACCCATGTTAGATGGTGTCAGAATATTCGAACAATGGAATTGACGGGCATTTCTCCACCGCGCATGGACTGGGACTCGTCCAATTTACCGGACGCGTGGAAAAAATTTCAACAACACGCCGACTTGATTTTCAAGGGCCCGCTTCAAGAGGAAGACGAAGCCACTCAGTGTACATATTTGTTGTTATGGGTCGGAGATCGCGGCCGTGATATCTTTAATACTTGGTCAATGTCTGAGAATGACTCAAAAACATTGCAATGTTATTATGATCGTTACAGGCAATACGTTCAGCCGAAACTGAACCCCGTGTTTGCTCGGTACAAATTCAATAACGAAACCCAAGGAAACTTGACTATTGAACAGTTTGTGACGAAATTGAAGCTGTTGTCGAAAGACTGTGCATTTCATGATGCAGACAAAATGATTCGCGACAGAATAGTGTTTGGCATCTCTTCTCCAAAAGTGCGAGAAAAACTTATCAATGAAGGCGAAAACTTGACTCTTGACAAAGCTATACAAATAAGTCAGAATTTCCAGTATGCTCAAGAACAACTCAGAACCATGGGGAATGTTCCCACAGACATTCAATCGCCTGTTCATGCAGTGTCAGGTCGCTCGAAGCAAAAACCGAAAAACAGTCAATTTTTTCACCGTGAAACGGTCAGTCAAGGCCAATCACAATTCTAAGAAGAATATTCAGTGTAGAAACTGTGGAAAAAATCACTACAACAAGCAGTGTCCAGCAAAAGGTCGCCAATGCTCAAAATGCAATAAATTGAACCATTTCGCTGCCGTGTGTCGATCAGTTCACCAAGTGGAAAGTCAGGCAGTTTATAGTGACAGTGACCCTGAATTTTATGTTGACAGCATTGATGCTTATAACAGTTACAAACATAGTCGCGATCAAGCTTTTGTGACCCTAAAAGTTGGCCCCAATAACGTGTCTATTAAATTCAAAATAGACACAGGTTCCCAAGTGAATGTTTTACCTAAACACCTTTATAACACAGTTGGTTTCTCTGGTAAACTGAAAAAGGCTTCGCAACACTTATCAGCGTATAGTGGTGACACAATAAAAACACTAGGTGAATGCAACATTACATGTAAATACAAAGATATTGGCATGTCAACACAATTTTTTATTGTTGAGTCACAATCAACTCCTATCCTAGGGTTCAAATCATGTCAGGATTTTAAGCTCATTAAGCTTGTTTTCACAATTGACAATGACCCTAAAAACAATCAGACCACAAAATTGTGCCCTGACTTGTATGAAAGCACAAGTACGCATGCTCCTAAAGCAGTTCAAGCGCCCTTAGATAAACACACTGTGTTGTCAGAATTCTCCGATGTTTTTAATGGAGTAGGCCTCTTCCCGGGAGAATGTAACATCCGTTTGAAACCGGATGCAGTACCTGTTGTTCACGCACCAAGGAAAGTGCCAGTTGCATTACGCGATAAGCTTAAAAAAGAACTTGACCGCATGACAAATGAAAATATAATAACAAAGGTCACTGAACCTACTGATTGGGTTAATTCACTCGTAATAGTTGAGAAACGCAATGGTAAGCTCCGTCTGTGCCTTGACCCTCAAGACCTTAATCGAGAAATTCTTCGTCCTCATTACCCAATGCGTACTTTAGAGGACATACTTCCAGACATATCTGGTGCAACTCACTTCACCAAGTTAGATGCTAGGTCAGGTTATTGGGGTATTAAATTGTCACAAGATTCGTCGTTTCTTACGACCTTCAATACTCCATTTGGCCACTTTTTTGCGTTTACCCTTTGGAATCAGGTCTGCTCAAGATGAGTTTCAGCAAAAAATGGACGAAAACCTTGAAAACTTGAAGGGCGTTGTTGCCATTGTTGATGATGTTCTTGTGTATGGGAAGAATCAACAGGAACACGGCCAAAATTTGCACAACGTTCTACAGCGTGCACGTGAACGAAACATTAAGTTCAACGATGAGAAATTAGAAGTTGGTTTAACGCAAGTGCACTACTTCGGTCATGTGTTGTCTTCCGAGGGTCTCAAACCTGATCCCAATAAAGTAGCTGCTATCCGTGACATGGAAGCACCACAAAACCATTCCGAGTTGGAGACAGTTTTAGGCATGATCAATTATCTTGCCAAGTTTGCGCCGAACTTGTCAGAAATCACAGGCCCAATGCGAGCCTTGCTATCAAAAGACATTGAATTTTTTTGGGATAGACCTCAAGAGGAAGCATTTCAGAGGGTTAAAGATGTTATTACCCAGTCTCCTGGTCAGGTGCTGTCCTATTTCGATCCTACTAAAGACCTAGTCTTACAAGTTGATGCCTCCAAATATTGATTGGGGGCCACTCTTTTACAGGACGAAAAGCCCATTGCCTACGCATCAAAATCATTAACACCTTCCGAAGTCAATTATGCGCAGATAGAAAAGGAAATGTTTGCCATTCTATTTGGCTGCAAACGCTTCCACCAATACGTTTATGGAAAAAATGTTTTAGTAGAATCGGATCACAAACCGTTAGAGGTGATCATGAGAAAGCTACTATCTGTAGCGCCACCTAGATTGCAAAGGATGATGCTACAATTGCAGAGGTACAACATAACAGTAAAGCATGTCCCAGGGAAGAAAATTCCTTTAGCAGACACTTTGTCCCGCAAGTTTTTGACAGATACCTACCCTGAAATGTCAGAAGGTATGGATGCACATGTTCATTTAGTTATGTCTAGTTTGCCATTTAGTGACAGACAAATGTTGAGAATAAAGCAGTCTTCTGAGTTAGACCCCCAATTTAAGCAGTTAATTAAAATCATTAAACAAGGTTGGCCTGAAACGAGAAAAGATTGCCCAGTCTCACTGCTAGAGTTCTGGAATCATAGAGATGAATTGGCAGTTGAAAATGGTATTATTATTAAAGGTCAAAAAATTCTTATTCCGCCAGTTATGAGAAATGATATGCTTGAAAAAATACACATAGGTCATTTTGGTGTAGATAAATCAGTCAAGCGTGCTAGAGACATAATGTTTTGGCCAAAAATGTCATCGGACATTGCCAGACTTATTCTTGGTTGTGAAATATGTTTGGAAAGGAGAAACTCCAATGCTAAAGAACCACTTACCCCTCGGGCAATACCTAACCGCCCATGGCAAATAGTTGCTACAGACCTCTTTCATTGGAATGATAAAGATTTTGTTGTTATTGTTGATTACCACAGCAGGTTCTTTGAGGTTGAAAGACTTTCAAATACTAAAAGTAGCACTGTTATTGATAAATTAAAAGGCACATTTTCGCGCCATGGCATACCCGAAATTTTGATATCCGACAACGGCCTTCAATACTCTTCGGAAGAATTCAGTAATTTTGCAAAGGAATGGAATTTCGGTCATGAAACATCCAGCCCCCTGTACCCACAGTCAAATGGGCTCGCAGAAAAAACTGTTCAAACAGTGAAACATATATTTTCTAAATCACTGGCCGACAAAAAGGATCCACATCTTATTGGAATATCGCACCACTCCACTAGAAACCGGTTTTTCCCCTTCACAGTTATTAATGTCTAGGCGTTTGAGATCAATTCTACCCTCATCACACACACTACTTAAACCCAAACTGGTTAACAATAAAAAGTTTCGCGATGAGCTTGCAACATATCGCAAACAACAAAAGAAATATCATGACAAGTCCTCAATATCATTAAAACCTCTCAAAGTTGGTGAGAATGTTAGAATAAAAAATAATAGTGGGTTATGGAAGCATGCCAAGGTTGCAAAGATATATGACGACCATTCTTACATTGTAACCATGTCAAATGGAGTTAATTACAGTAGAAATCGGAAGCATATATTGAAAACAAATGAAAAAAACTCCCCACATTATGATACTGATGCGGAAGCCAGTAATACTGTTGATGTGAATGTATTTGATTCTCCACCAGTATCTGAAGCTGACATTCAACCTAAAACAGTTTCCAAAGAGAAACCACCTGTGTCTGCTCCTAGTGAGCCTGTTAATTCTACCACGCCACCACATCATACACCCTGCAGTCAACCCTCAAATGTGTCCCCATACATCACCCGTTATGGGCGAACAGTTAAACCCAAACTCATTCAATCCATGTAGACTCATTTTGAAGAAGGGAGATGTAACAGTATTTCCCCATTAATTATACTAACAGTTTGATGGGAATCTCCCTGTATAATGTACAGTATGTATAGAGTGATGTCCCTTTGATTATAACGCCACCTACAACACATGCTTTTGTTTTTGTAATGTGACATTGAAGCTAGCAATCAGAATATATGTTTATGTGGAACTTCCTGCATTTATTTTATTTAGTATTCATTCTAACATATCTCGCAAATCAGGATAGCATTCCTCCAACCCATGTTAGAGTCAGGTCAGCACTAGTCTACGAGAGTCAGTTATCACTGTCTGTGTCAGACTCGACATCACTTGCGTCATCCAAAACGTCAGACTCAGAATTTTCACTCAATTCGACGTAGCGGGGGGTCTCAGCCTCTGAATCACTTGAGTCAGATTCCATATATTTTCTTTTTCTTGGCAAATAGTGCAGGGGGTTGACACTGCTTGTGACCTCAAGTTTGATTTTTCGTCTTGCCGCCCCAGAAACATATATTTCAACTGCAGATTCAATTATTTCCGTACGTTCTTGTTCAGTCCACACTGCATTGTTTCCTTTTATTAAAAGGAAGGCTTCCATTGTGTCATGGTTCATAAGTAATCTTCGATCAGTCAGCATTGTTGTGAGAAAACTAAAACCCCGCTCGACCTGACAATTTGACACACCAATGCACAAGAGAATTTCTACAACCAGACATACATTTGGTAGCTCAGATCGTTTGTTTTGAAATATTTTTTCCCACATTTTACATGGTTTAACTCCTTGATAGTTTCTGTTCACTAGTGTTTTCAAGTCTTTCCATTCCCATTCTATGCACGAAAAGTCAAATTCAACGGTAGCTGCAGAAAGCGTGTCTTTGAACTTATCACATATATGTTCCAGTGCACGCAAGTCCTTTTTTGTCGACACCCAGTTCGCAGGGTTTGTTACAAGTCCTATGTGTTCATGTATTTCCCTCTCCTCCAGTTCAACAGCGAATCGATTTTTCAGACAATCTGTAACTACACCAATGACTCTCTGTTTTAATGAAGCCAAGTTACCCTCATTCCCTGAAACATGTTTTAGAGCAGCTGCTTCATAGATATCCTCATTTTGAACTAAGTTACAATTTGAGCTTCCACAGTGAGCCCAAATATTGACCTAGGGACATGGCTTGAACAAACTTGAACCTTACCCCCCTAAGGATGCTGCATACCAAATATCAAAAGCATTCTGACTGCTGGATCTGAAGAAGATTTTTAAAGAAAATTCCTCGTTTTGAATGAAGTTATCATTCGGGCTTCCACAGTGAGCCCAAATATGAACCCAGGGACTTGGCTTGAACAATCTTGAATCTCACCCCCTAAGGATATTGCATGCCAAATATCAAAACATTCCGACTTCTCAATTGGAAGATGATTTTTAAAGAAAAATTCCTCATATTGAACTAAGTTATAATTCGGGCTTCCACGAGGAGCCCAAATATGAACCTAGGGACCAGGCTTTAAAAAACTTGAATCTCTCCCCCCCCCCCCCCTCCCCCAAGGATGCTGCACACCAAATATCTGACTGCTGGATCTGAAGAAGAAGATTTAAGAAAATTCCTCATTTTGAACTAAGTTACAATTCGAGCTCCCACAGTGAGCCCAAATATGGACCTAGGGACATGGCTTAAACAAACTTGAATCTCACCCCCCTAAGGATGCTGCATACCAAATATCAAAACATTCTGACTGCTGGATCTGAAGAAGAAGATTTTTAAAGAAAATTCCTCAGTTTGAATTAAGTTATAATTCGGGCTCCCACAGTGAGCCCAAATATGAACCCAGGGACTTGGCTTGAACACATTTGAATCACACCCCTAAGCATGCTGCATACACAAGATTCTGCCTGCTGGATCTTGAGAAGAAGATTTTTAAAGAAATTTGCCTGAAATGCACTAAGTTCAAATTCGGGCTCCTATACTGAGCCCAAATATGAACCCAGGGGACCGATTTGTACAAACTTGAATCATATCCACCCCACAATGTTGCATACCAAATATCAAAAGATTTTGCCTGCTGGATCTTGAGAAGATGATTTTTTAAGAAATTTGCCAGAAATGCACTAAGTTCAAATTCAGGCTTCCATAGTGAGCCCAAATATGAATCCAGGGGGCCGATTTGAACAAACTTGAATCTGATCCTCCTGGAGATAATGTATACCAAATAGGAAAGAATTCTGCCTGGTGGATCTGAAGAAGAAGATTTTTTTTAATTTTGGAAAGAAATTCATGGGTGCTATCAGTTATGCCTCCTGTGGTGTCCCCTGTGGGTGCGACAAGTTTATTTGTACAAGTTTGAATTGACATATGATGGGGACCATGCACACCAAATTTTGTTCAATTTGATCCAGTAGTTTGTGAGTAGTAGTCGATAATGTAAAGTTCACGACGGACGACAACGAAGGACGGCAAGCGATAAGTTAAGCTCCCTTCGGTGAGCTAATAAACACAGACTGGTTCAAGTGCCTGGCGATAATTATTCAGCCAGATGTAACCTGTGTAGAACAGTGATAAGCGTTTTGAAAATGGGGAAATCTGCTTTGGACTCGCACATAAAGTCTGACAAACATACGAAAAAAAATTCGAGTCAAATGCAATGAGAGACACTGGGAAAGAAAAACAGGACCTTAGCAGTGAGTTGACGAAAAAAAATAACAAAATTAGAGTCTGAACTCAAGGAAGTGGCAGCTGATGTTTAAATAATTTGATGAATGACTACATACCTTCAACCAGCTAAATTTCAGCTGTTAAGTTTAAATAGATTGATAAATGACTGTATATATGTTCAATCAGTTGAAAGATTTCTATTCAAGTTGAAATTTCATCAAGATGTTGACAGCTGGATTTCAAGGACAGCAATTTTCTCTCAGTTTATTTTTTTTTCACTTCTCTAAGTATAAAAGCTACTCAAAACTAGAACTATCACTGAAGGTGATTAATACCCCCGCTTTGGGTTTTTAGAGGAATGCACTTCTGATCATGTAGGCGAAGGCCATAAGGAAATGTATACATAAAGATCATTTTTTGTTGTTGAAATTTGTATTTGCATGTGGCCTTACACAGAACAGCACTGAATACTTAAAGAGCCCACACATATATGGTTTACATTTGGAAAAACACATTTACAATGTGCAACATGTATTCAAAATCGGTTCATTAATGTAGGAGGAGTTGCACACACAAGAATCCCATTTGAAAACCCATAATAAATCCAAGTTAAAGGGAGATAACCTGGTTAAAATTGTCGCAGATCAAAAATTTGGGAATATGCGTATGTTCACTTAGTTGTGATAATGTTTGAAAGGTTTCGTCAAAATTAATTGATAAATGTAGGAGGCGTTGCACGCACAAGAATTTCATGTAGAAACCCATAATAAATCTAAGTTAAAGGGAGATAACTTAGTTAAAATTGCCACAGCTCAAAAATTTTGGAATATGCGCATGTTTACTTAGTAGTGATGATGTCTGAAAAGTTTTATCCAAATTGATTGATAAATGTAGGAGGAGTTGCGCACACAAGAATTTCATGTAGAAACCCATATTAAATCAAAGTTCAAGAGAGATAACCTGGTTAAAATTGTCGCAGATCAAAAAGTTTGGAATATGCACATGTTCACTTAGTAGAGATGATGTTTGAAAGGTTTCATCAAAATCGGTTCATTAATGTAGGAGGAGTTGCGCACACAAGAATTTGTTCGGATGGAAAGACACAATAAATCTAAGTCAAAGGGAGAAAACCTGGTTAAAATTGTCGCAGATCAAAAATCTTAGAATATGCGCATGTTCACTTAGTAGTGATGATGTCTGAAAAGTTTTGTCCAAATTGATTGATAAATGTAGGAGGAGTTGCGCACACAAGAATTTCATCTCCGGAAAGACGTACGGACGGACGGACGGACGGACGGACGGACGGATGGACAGACGTACGGACGTACAGGGCGATTCCTATATAGCCCCCACTTCTTCGAAGCGGGGGTATAACTACATCTTTTAACATAATATTGAATTTTTGAATTTCAGCTTTGAAACGCCTTGAATTTGATTCTCACCGAGCCTTGAAAACCTGTTAAAAATGCCGCAAAACTGCCATGAATAGCCTTGAATTTTGCTCATCCTTGAGAGCAAGAACCTTGCATGTGCACCATCGACATGCAGTACGCCTTAGTACATGGCGTCATCGTGCCCCCATGTAGGCAACCGGGATAAAGTGCCTTGCCCAAGGACAAAATGCGGGTCATTCCGGACGGGGATCGAACTCGGGACCTCTATTATTGAAGTCCAACAGTCTACAACTGAGCCATTGCGCTCCCCAGATAATAATAATATCATATTATCAAATCGAATGGGGTTGGGATATAACATAAATAGTCAAATCTTGTTGTGGTCCATAAACTTTTGGTTAGTAATGAATGAATGAATGTGTCTGTTGTCCACAGAGTAGAGTACTCTTTAATTTAACTCAAAAAGCAGACAACACTTATCTATAAAATTCTTCAATAACCAAGTTAATCAAGTTTTTCAAATTCTTTGTGTCAAAACAAAGCTCACGACCCCTCATTGGAATAGTGTTCCAATGAGGGATCATAATCTATGTCTTTGAGACGAGAAATGACTGAAAAATGTAAATTGAATGTTGAATTTTTCTAAACTCTTTGGGTCGTTACTTTGGGTAAAGGGTTAAGAAAATGATCATCCAGTTTCAAAAGCCTGTTTTTGTTAACATTACTCAACAATTACCAATTTTCTTACAGCAGTTCCATTTCCACTGAAGAATGAAAACTTACTGGTAACCAACATTAATAATCAGGTGCGTTAACATTTTTAGACATGGGTCAAGATACTTAATTTTCATCAATCTGTCTTCTCTCTCTCTCCTTTGAAATCAGAAACTCATGATATATTTTGGTGTTACCTTGATAAATTTCATTTGTATTTTACTCAGGATTGAACCAAATTTATGTTAATGTCACATGCTAATCTTATGTAGTTCAAAGGGTGTGATAGGCACATTCATTACATGTACCTCTCATTTAACCCTTTACCTAACGAATTGCCCGCAACCGCACGCGTAATATGCAAATTGTGCAGTTGAAAAAATTAAATTTTTCAAAATATTTCAACAAAACCATATCATGTGACCCCTCATTGGAACGAGCTCATTGTGCTCGTTCCAATGAGGGGTCGCATGATATGGTTTTGTCGAAATTGTTTGAAAAAATTGAAAAAATGATATTGAAAATAATAAATTTTGATATCGTCTGCATTGGGTAAAGGGTTAAAACTGATGGCAGTATTGCTGATTGCTGTTATGTAACAGTTGTGCTAAAAATAGACTAATCAGTCTAATTGATTGTGCTGGAACTTTTGCTGGGTCACCACGGTAATTACTTATGAAAACAAATCAGATATAAACTTAATTACAATCTTCTCTATTTCTCTCTCTTTGGTAACAAATCATTTAACTGAATTGTTAGGTTGTAAGGCTACGCAATTAAACTAAACATGATTGAAGGGATTAATTAAAGTACGTGTTGATTGAATTAACCCCTACTTGCACAAGGTGTGAAACAACATTTGAGTGGCTCGACAAAGCAAGAGAAGATTTCAAATTGACATGCAGTTTCTCAGCACAGAAGCCATATTTTCTCAAAACGTTTCCCATGAGAAGATAGGGCATTCATTCAAGAACAATTTTGCTGTTATCTTCGAGATTGACTAACTTCAAGCACTAATTTCTCTGATTGCAATGCTGTTGTAACAATTATTTTTGTATGCATAGATGCAACTGTTATAGGCTCCTTTTTTAGTTTTTTTTTAGATGAATAATTATATTTTTTTAAATGATTGAAGGAAACATAAGTGCTAATTGTTTTGAGTTTGTTTAGTGGTCCAATATCAGAGTTTACATAAGCTGATAATCCCTGATTAGCCCATTTGCATAACGGCACACGCTGCTTGGTTAATCATGTATTTTAAAAGGGGTTAATTATTGTCTCGGATGTAAGTGTTTACTAGTAACCGTTGTTACGAGTAACTGTTCTGTATATATTGTATTATTTTTCGGAATGCAGCAGTCTGGATGCCGACTGTGAACGGACTACGGCAGGATTCCGCCATACAGTGAAAATAAATAAGGAAAGCCGACAAGCATTTTTACTGAGCTAATTTTCCCGAAGTTATGCTTTACGACACTTGGTGCAGAATCCGCAGCAGAGTGACATTTTACGCTCACTCGTGATCTTGGAGAAAAGACATTTTTCTAAAGATAATCAACATGGAAAACTTAATTCCTTCTAATGTTCAAAACTTGTTACGGACTCTAAACCTGGACCAACTTTGTCTATCATGGGGACTTCAGGTAGAAGCTTACGAAACCCGCCTGACATTAACTTGGAGGAAAGCATCGAATCATTTCAGAAAATTCAAATCAAAGTAAAATTTGTGTAGAGACAGGAAACGTTTGGATGAATTCATTGAAAGGAAACAACGGGAAAATGCGACTTTTATTGACAGCAAAGTTAAAAATTCGGAATTGTGTAATTTTGTTTCGAAAAAGGAGGAGAAAACAACAGAACATGTGAGTACACAAACCTTTTATGTATCAAAAACTGATTGCGGCACAATGGTTCAACCTGAACACGCAAATACATCTGTTCAATGTGTGCCACAGTTGGCAACTATTTCCACCCAAACCACCCCAGAAGAGCCCAAAATTGCATATCTCGATAACAGCATAAAACATTGTACTGAGCCTAAAAGAGTGACAGAGAAGGTAGAAAGATATCGCATGACTGTCGATTTTGGAAAATGGAGAGACCTTCCACCAAGCAAAAATTCCTGGGTTCATGATAAAGATTTGGATGACGCGGCACATCAGTATATTAAAGAAAACAAACATAGAATACCTGGTCCAAGTTCAATGCCCAAATCACTCAAAAAGCGTGACAATAATGATCATGGTGTTAAATTCCTTTCA
This sequence comes from Pictodentalium vernedei, assembly GCA_031216915.1. NCBI lineage: Eukaryota > Metazoa > Mollusca > Scaphopoda > Dentaliida > Dentaliidae > Pictodentalium > Pictodentalium vernedei. Next base: position 374,576,313 of record CM062291.1, read on the forward strand.
GCAAACAAGGTAAACCAACAAAGAGAAAATTATTATCGTGCCAGAGCTTGGCAACAAAAGGTGGAAACTTACAAACGGCAACGGTCTCGGCAGCAAAATAGAAACTTCCGTGTAGACTACATACAGGACACCAGTCAAATTCAAAATATTGTGTATGGATACCGAGAACGAGGAGGTTTGGGTTTGTGCTGATTATTATGATGGTTCCCGGGATCAAAAGGTGCCTTTAGAGTTAGTGCCATAAGAAATTGTGGACAAACATGAGATTTTCTTTCTCGGACATTGAACAATATTCCAGCTCCACAAGTACTTCTCAGCACCGAATAAATTTCGTTTTAACAAACTTTTATTTTAGCAGTTTCGAGTTTCGGGCTGAGAAGGACTTGACCGTGTTAACTTATTCAAAGAGCGGACGCTGGTTTATAATTTTATTTTAAGTTCTCTTTGGGGGACCAAAGATTTTTCAGGCAGGGTGTGCTGTTATAAGCTCCTTTTTTAGTTTTTTTTAGATGAATAATTATATTTTTTTAAATGATTGAAGGAAACATAAGTGCTAATTGTTTTGTGTTTGTTTAGTGGTCCAAGATCAGAGTTTACATATTTATTGGTGTTTAAGGTCACATACTTCCACACAATAATGGCTTATCATGACCATAACAAGGAGATGAAGTCAAGGTCAGTCAATCATTTATACCCCATGCTGCCTATTTTAGAGGACTCGAACCCCAAGCATCAGTGACTGGGTCCTATTTTACCAGTGAAACAGAGCTTGTTTACCACAGTAAACAAGCACTGCTTCACTTCCCGGGGTTCCCATGGGGGGTTCGCAACAATAAAGAGCTTGCTATTTAAAAATGTACAAGCGACAAAAATGCACTGCTCCACTTCCCGAGGTTCCCGCGGGGGCAATGTTCATTAAATGTAATGAGAAAAATTGCATGGGGGTGGGGGGGGGGGGGGGGGGGGGGGGGACAGCTACCAAATTTCAGGAAATATTGGCTTGAACCTGTGAAATATTAATGTGTTCTCCATCTATATTTGTGACTTTCTAAATAAATTTTGGTAAACTTTCAAATGATCTGAACTAAAAGTATTATTTCCTCTATCAAATTATTTATAACTCCACAAAGATGGTATAAGCTGGTTACTACACCTGTGCCCTTCAGCACTATGGTAATCGCCTCCTGCTTTTTCCTGTACAGTTCTGTGCACAATAATCAGGCTTATTTGGCTATTTTTATGGTGGTTTTGTATGCAGTCAAGACTCCAAGGCCTTTTTAAGACCGGTTTTCATGACCATTTGATCGATTCATTTCATGTGTGAAATTTAACACCCTTTACCTAACACGAAAGGCAGACGACACTTGCAAATAAAATTCTTGAATAACTAATTTTTTTATTTTTTGCATCAAAAACAGAGCTTATGATCCCCTCGTTGGAATGTGCTCATTGAGGGGGTCATAAGCTATGTTTTGGAGACAAAAAGTGAAAAAAAAATGAAAATTGGATGGTGATTTTTGTGAATAGCGCTGGCCGGTTTTGGCCATTACATTGGGTAAAGAGTGAAGTATTATTATTATTATTATTATTATAATTTCCATTCTCTTGATTCAGTTTTGTTACAAATGTTAAATTAAAAAATTCAGTGCCTGCTGACTAAGCTCACTCAGTTAAAACAACAACAGAATTTTCTTCCTTATTCCTCTCCTATACAACAGTTTCATTACAAATCGCCGACCACTTCATCAACTAATTCAAAGGAATCCCATGCACCAGGAAGCAACACAATTACTCAAGAACATGTTGCTGATGGTGAGAGGGCTAGTAGTAGTAACAGTTTGGTGAGTTTGTAAAAATATTTTCTTGGAAAATCTTGTGGACCCAAGACTCGTGTCATGAACTGTGTAGGTGGCCTAAAAAAACTTTGAATATTATAAAACTGATTCATTCAAAATTGTAAAACCTTGCACAAAAATATATTTCAAAAACCAATCAGACAAAAAAAAATGGTTTTCAGTTTCTATTTTTGCAAAACAATATTTTCCATATCTTATGCATTAAACTGGGACAGTATAGTTCTATTAACTGGTAGAGTGCTAAATTATTTTTGGCCCTTAAAATTTCTTTGTGAATCTTTGCCTTGTTACAATTTATGGGAGAGTAGACACTCTCCCATAAATTTTAACAAGGCCCAGAACTCTACCAGTTAATTATTATTATTTATTATTTATTGGGGTTTAAGGTCAAATACTTATGCACAATGGCTAATAGTGACCGTGACAGTTTTACGGGTGGAGGAAGCCGGAGTACCCAGAGAGAAACACAGAGCAACAACGAGCAACTGTCAGCTCCTCGACATTCTAACTCTGTTCAAGCTCCGATCAAGCAGGGTTCCAGCGGTTGAAGACAAGTGCACCATCGATGTGCAGTACGCATTAGTACATAGTGTCATCGTGACCCCAAAAAGGCAACAGGGATAAAGTGCCTTGCCCAAGGACACAATGCAGGTCGTCCTGGACGGGGATCGAACTCGGACCTCTAGCACAGAAGTCCAACAGGCTACCACGGAGCCACAGCGCTCCCCAATCTACCAGTTAAACTGGGACAGATTAGTACTAGAATATGGTAAACAACAAGAGGCCCCATGGGGCCTGAAGAGCTCATCTTGAACAGAGCACAATATAAACAGAGTGCAAGAATGGGTCTAAATTAAGAAATCCATTTCCTTAGGATGCACTGTCAATCCTTGAGCCCCGCAGGTTCTGGAGAAAAGATTTTTTTTTTTATTTTTGCAAATATGCTAAGCATTTTTCGGTGCCCTCTACAAAACACCCTAACAAAACGATGGCTAATTTTTTTTACCATTCAATCCTACTGGTCCTAAGGATGCTTCATACCAAATAACAGCACTCTGTTCTGTGTTTTTTGGGGAATGTGGGCATTTGAAAATATTTATGTTTTTTAGCTTCTATGGTTCCCATGGGGATACTGGATTCTTTTTTTTTTTGCATGAGTCAAGTACTTATGACCAAATAATACCACATATCAAATCTGGTTCAAATTGGACCATTGGTTCAGAAAATAGAAATTTAGGTCGGGGCCAAAAATCTTACACCAACCATTACAAAGCCAAATATTGCTTCACGAACTTCGTTTGAACAAACTTGATTCTACACCTCAAAAGGAAGCTCCATAACAAATATCAATTTATTGTACCCACTGGTTCATGAGAAGATTTTAAAAATATTTTGGAGCATTTTTTCCCACCCTCTCCCTATGGGGATGAGTTGAACAAAACTGCAATGCCCCTTTGGGACCATCACTCACACAAACTTTCACTAGAATTGGCCCAGTGGTTTTGGAGAAGACTAAAACATGGTGTTGACGTACAACGGATAGGGAGTGATGAGATTAACTCTGCTTGACTTTGCCAAGATGAGCTTACAAACGAGTAAACTGGAAATGAAATAAAGCTACATTGATACAGGACTCAGGATTGTGTGTGATGGGGGTAATTTACATACTAATTGCATCATTATGGCAGCATACTTTTGTGTTGTGTTCATTCTAGATTTAATGTTAATCATTTTCAGCAGTAAAGATCCTTATTCAAACGGTTATTTTACAAAATAACCAATCCCACCCACTTGACAGATTCACCTATTCAGGGCTTATATTTCATCTAAATTCGGGACAATCCATTTAGATTCTTGCAAAAATGATTTTGAGAATCCATACCGGCTATGAATGGCCCAGCATTCCATGAGGCCATCATGGTTGAACACCTGTTGGACAGCTAATTGGTTATTTCATGGTCCCACTTTCGTTCTTTAAGGCAGTGGGATACCATCCATATGGAGTTGTGGCTTAAAGCCTTGCACAGTTCTCTGTCTCAGCAGCCTTGGGGCCCTAACCCACCTGTACAGCAGCGATACAACAACAGACCTTGTGTGGGACCATACCCAAATGGCTATTGCCACCGTTACCATGGGGGTAACAGTTGCAATGGTCCTTGCAAATACCACCATTCATGTTTTTCTTGCGACCAAGATCATTCATTTGCCAAATGTCCGAAACGAAATGAATGGTCCCGGTCACCCTTTCGAGGTGGCTATGGCCATCGCAAAACAGCCAGATCAGGAACCTGGGGCACATCCAACAACCACAATGCTAAGAAATAATGATCAAATTGTCACACCTGTGCAAGTTAAGGTATTACACTTTTTATTACAGGGTTCGGTTTCGACTCTTTTCTCACAACAGGTTTTTCAGCAAGTTTTCGACTGGGTTGCACTACTGTTCCCCCCTCTGTTGTCTGTGGGAATCTCAGGCTTAAAAAAAATTGCGGGAACGATCGTTTCGTTCCCGTGCCGTTCCCGCAAAATGTTTCTAGCGGGACCAATTTACTGGACTACTCCGCTTTCCTGATATTCCAGAAACCTTGAATAATGTAGAATATTCTAGAATATTCCTCTTCTATTCAAGCTTAGTATTCCTGGTGTAGAATAATTCCAGGTTCCCACCAGGAATAAATAAGAATAAACACGAATTCAGACATATATTGAATTTTTAATATTAAAATCCATTAAAAATGATGAAAATGATTTTCTTTTATAGTTTATCCTCAACAATTTCAAGTTTTAGAATTAGTTCCCCACAATTGTATGACCTGGAATAAACATGAATAAACATGAATTTTTGGACTTAGAAAATTTCATGATCAACATTTTTGGACTTAGAAAATTTCATGATCAACATTTGAAGAAGAAACTAGAATAAACATGAATTCAAACATAAAATTGAATTTGGAAGTTAGATTAGAGTCATTTTCTTTTGCATATTGCACTCAACATTTCCAAGTAATTAGAACTATTTCACCGAAATGTCATTGTCTAGAATTAACATGAATATTTATTTATTTATTTATTGGTGTTTAAGGTCACATACTTATGCACAATGGCTAAACGTGACCGTGACAGTTTTACGGGTGGAGGAAGCCGGAGTACCCGGAGAGAACCACCGAGCAACGACGAGCAGCTGTCAGCTCCCCAACATCGTAACTCTGAACTCTGCACCGCAGCACAGGCAGGGTTAGATTGGTTGAAGACATGCGCACCATCGACGTGCAGTACGCCCCAGTACACAGCGTCATCGTGCCCCCATGTAGGCAATCGGGGTGAAGTGTCTTGCCCAAGGACACAACGCGGTTGCCGCAGGTGGGATTCGAACCGAGGACCTCTCGGCTTGCAGCCTGCACCTCTACCAACTGAGCCACCGCGCCCCCAATAACATGAATAAACATGAATTTTCTGACTTAGAAATTTTAAGTTATTTACTTTGGTAGTAGTCCAGGCACATTAGACATAAAAATGAGAAAGTAAGGAAAAAAATCGGAGAAAGCTGATTTTTTTATATGTTTCCGGGACACACATTGCGGATAAAGTGTGAAAAGTCCCCGCGAATCCGAGTTGAGCTTTTTTAGTTATAGCGTTTTTTTGATGAAAAAAAAAATTTAAAAAAAAATTCGACCCAGCTCCATATTTCTCATTCTTATTCGCCTTAGTAGGGTGAGAATCATAAATATCGTGCTGAATTATATTGAGAATACATATCCCCAACAGAAAATGCCAACTTTGTACCAATCCTCACACTCAATGGTGAAATATTCACGAAAATGTACAAAATTACGAAAAAAAATTTATTGTTTTCATACACACAACGGTACACAACGTCCATTAAATCAAATCTACGACTACTTTGGGAGTTAAATTATATATCAAAAATTGCAGAAAAGCAGTGGCTTTATAATGATATATAACAATAGTCATTTATTCCATAATGAACTGGTGAAACGTGTGAAATATTAACCATACCCCCTAAACTCAAATTCAAACGGCATCGACTTTTCTCATTCAAATACCGTATTATAGCATCATTGTTTCAATTTCCATGTTCAATTAAATCAGGGACTGAACGTTTGTCCAGTGACGTTTGACCAACCACTTTATATCAAAGCAGTGGAGATTGTGTCTTCGTCAGATAAGTTGACAAAAGTTTTCGTTAGACTCGGCGGCTTCCATATGATTATGTCATATTTAGGGGCAATTGGTTCGATCATGGCTGGTAGCGGCTTGGATGAACTTTGGGGGACTGTATATGCTGGTGGGTCAATCCATCATTTGATCAGTGGTCATGCATATTCAAGAGCAGTTCGTGCCCATTTGCTAACACAAATTGCCATTACAAACTTGTGTTTGAAGAAAGCCGAACACTAGATAACATAGACTGCACAGAAGTCAATGAAATATTCTGTGGACTTGCCAGAGGTGACTGTACAACAGCTGACGCTGTCAATCAAGAAAGTGTCAACCATCTACTGTCAAAATTACATGAACTGCTCCAGAATGCGTCCGTAGGACGCACAGGAAAGCTTTGGGTACAATACTACGAGCAAATAGGTCTTCTCCAGTTGTTCTTGAGAGCAAAGCGCACAGGCGACTGGGAACTCCACACATATTGTGTTCGCAATATGATTCCAGTATTTCACGCAGTTGGTCATTTTGCATACGCAAAAAGTTCTCATCTCTATTTGCAGCAGATGAATGAGCTAACAGAAATAATGCAACAGGATGATTTGAAGTTGTTCACTGAGAAAGGTTACTTTACCATAAGGCGCTCAGATAAATTCTGGGACGGGATATATTCTGATCAGACCACAGAGCAGCTCTCGAAAATTTTGTTCATGTTCACACTGGTCATGGCGAACAACATCTCCGTCAAAGTTCACAATTGACTGATGCCAATGATATCACCAAATTATTGAACTGGCTCAGAGTGCATTCCCCCTTTCAGAATAGAGATCCACTACAATTATTCTCTATAGCGACCGGGCTTGTGGCCGACGAAACTGTGAACTGTGGCCAAGTTCGCAAAATTGGTGAATGTTGCGTATCGAATGTTGTAAGCAAAACGTTCAACAGCATCAAACTACGACGTGTTGACACTGTGAAGTCTTTCGCATCGATGGCAAATAGCATCTAAGTCCATGGAAGTAAGGTAGTGAATTCTGTTCAACCGCATCACATGTGTTATTCAGTCACAAGCAGAGATGGAATAGTATCTCAAATATGAATTCTGCTGGAATGAGGAAGACACAGAAAAGCACGCTCGGTAAGATCCTCAAAACATACGGTTCCGAGCAAACTAAAATCCCAGAACATTCTCTGTTTGTTGTAGATGGTGGATTTTTATTGAGGGCAGTTGTATGGCCTAAACAGTCGTCATATAAGGACATATGTACATCATATTCCAATTATCTAGTGAGACATTTTGGGGCGAACGTCGTGGTTGTTTTTGATGGTTATGCTTGTATAATGTCGACAAAGGGCATGGAACAAGCCCGTAGATCTAAAGACAGGTATTCCATTGATATCAATATCTCACCCGAGTTACCAGCCACCACACCCCAATCCGATTTCCTTGCAAATGCCAAGAACAAAACCCAACTGATCGATCTTCTAATGCAGGAGCTATCTGCTATCAATATTCAGTCCAAGCAGGCCGAGGCTGATGCTGATGTACTGATAGCCGAAACAGCACTTGACATCGCTCAAGATGACAACAATGTTGTCGTTGTGGGAACAGACACAGACTTGTTAGTCATTCTTACCTCTCGAGTTCAACCGGGATGTAATATTCACATGATGTATTCCATTACCCCAAACTTACTAGTTTCAGTTAGTGAAACAGCAACCAAAATGGGTGACCATAGAAGCAACCTCCTTGTAGCACATTCTATAAGTGGTTGTGACACTACTTCTGCACTCTTTCGAGTTGGTAAGAAGAAAGTATTCAGTACAATTGTCTCCGATGTTACTAGCCACTCACAACAGTATGTCAACACAATTTTGGCGGATGACAGTACACCAAGTGCAGTAGCCGCTGCCGGGGAACAACTTCTCTTGATCTTATATGGGAGTAAAACTGTTTCCTCTCTCGACCAATATAGATATGTCACTTACAAGCGTTATGTAGCAAAATCTAAACTGAATAAACCCATCGACCTAGCCTCACTCCCACCAAGCAGCGATGCTGCACAACAACATGTCTACAGATGTTATCTCCAGGTCCAACAATGGCTGGGCACTTCGCTTCCTCCGACGGATTGGGGGTGGTCGCTAGACAATGGACCTCTTGTACCGACTGCAGCCACAAAGCCATGTGCCCCCGATAACCTACTGAATCTGATCAGTTGTGGTTGCAAGAGTGCTTGTACAAAAAGGTGTGGGTGTAAGAAGGCAGGACTCTCTTGCTCAGGTTTGTGTAATTGCAGTTCGGATTCTTGTAACAACCACAGAAACACTGTCCTGTCGGAAATTTCTGAGTTCGATGAATAATATGTATATAGGTCATGTCATTTCTGTATATAGCGTTGATAATAGTCAATGTAACTTAATCCATGTTGATTGATTTGTACATTCTGTAAATATTATTTATTGATTTTTGTACATTCTGTAAATATTATTTATTGATCTAATGCTGCCAGACACAGACGTGTCTGTTCGGTCCCAAGCCCGAAAATAGTTGAGTTCTCATGCTGACGAATTTTATGCCAAAAGGGGAACTCGGCCAGAAGCAGAGGGGGTCTTCCATAATGTCTATTTTGTAAGCAATGATAAAAGTCTTCAAATGGTGGTGGATTTTTTATCGTCTGTCCAACTAACATCCCGTTCTGTACTACGACCCTTTGGGCAAATCCGTTAGGAAAATCGTCATTTTTTGCGTAAATCCGATACTTTTTTGTGAATTTTCAATAATTTTTCGCAGAAATTGTCACAGAATGCACATTTTCCTCTAGGTAAATGTATATTAGACATTATGTAGCTCGAAATACGCGTAAACAAAAAATACAGTTGGATCAATTCGAGGTTATAAAGTTCGTGCGATTTTTTTAAATTTTTTTCAAACGCGTTTTCGAAAAAAGGCTGTAGAAAAAAAAGCTCAACTGGGATTGTAGGGGACTTTTGTCTAATCGTTCAGTGACATGTACTCGACATTCCTTGAAAAAATCAGCTTTCTCCGATTTTTTTCCCTAGTGAAACCTAATGTTCTTGGGCTATAGGAAGAAACTAGAATAAACATGAACACAGGCAGTGACCTATTCCAATTCAGCAAGCGTCCATCTGCCAGTCTCTACAAATCTCAAACACGGCTGAACCTATGGTCCGGAAATTTCTTGTGTGTACATGTACACTGGAACCCTGTTAACTGAATATCCTCTTTGCAACACAAAAATATTCAAATAACAGTAATATACATCTTACAGGAATTTGGTCATTTTCCTATCTTCTGGTGATAAATTGAGTATTTGTTCTGTAATATCTTGTTTGAAAAAGCCCATTGAGCTCAACCAAACAAGATAATGTAGATTAAATACCTAAATTGGGTGTACACATGCCAAAAGTGTCTGGCAATATGGCAAATTTGATTGTCGTCCAAGTAATTTGCCAACAGATTTCCAGAATTTTTTTTTCAATCTAGAGGAGTTTACTCTATAACCAATATGCAATCAACAAGTTAAACTTGTATGAAAGATATGGTAAATGGCTCGGTGTTTGGAAATTTTATTCTATTAACCCTTTACCCAATGCCGACAACTATTATTTTAATTTAAATTTTTCAAAATTTTCCAAAAAATGTTAACAAAACCACATCATGTGACCCCTCATTGGAACGGGCTCGACGAGCCTGTTCCAATGAGTGGTCACATGATGTGGTTTTGTTGACATTTTTTGGAAAATTTTGAATTTTTCAACAGCTACATTTGTGAATTATGTGGGCGTATGTGGCCGATTCGTTAGGTAAAGGGTTAACCCTTTACCCAACACAGACTTTATCAAAATTTATTATTTTTATTTAAATTTTTCAAAACTTTCCAAAAAATGTCAACAAAACCACATCATGTGACCCCTCATTGGAACCAGCTCAATGAGCTTGTTCCATTGAGGGGTCACATAATGTGGTTTTGTTGACATTTTTCGGAGTCTTCAAAATTTTTCAAGTTCAATTTGTGAATTATGCAGGCGGATGTCGCCGAATCGTTAGGTAAAGGGTTAACAGATTTATTCATTTAAGAGATATACAGTTAAGTGGGAACCTCTGTAATATTAAAAAGAATCATTTTTTTTGTTTTATATTTTTATAATTTAAAAAAAAAAATGTCTTATAAAACTCCTAGGGGTCTCACACACAGTTTCATGTCGATACCCAAGAGAAAATTTCAGTAAAATTTCAGTGAATTTTGGTGAAAAGGTGAAAATTTGGCGGTATTTCACAGTTTTGATGAAATTCAGTGAAATTTCACAGAAATTTCATGAAATGTGTTCAAAATTTCACTGAAATCTTTAAAATTTTGGTAAAATTTTGCCCTACAAATTTCAGTAAAATTTCTTTAAAAAAAAAGTGACACAAATTGAACAAACTTGAAAAAGATTCCTCTTGAGATGTTAGAAACCAAATATGAAAGAATTCTAACTGGTGGATCTGAAGAGGAAAGTTTTTAAAGAAATGTCCTCACATTGCAGTAAGTTAAACTTTGGGCTCCAATAGAGAGCCAAAATATGAACCCACACCCTGATTTGAACAAACATGAATCTGACCAACCTAGAGATGTTGTATACCAAATATGAAAGGATTCTGACTGGAGGATCTGAAGATTTAAAAAAAAAAAATCCCTCATACTGGACCAAGATAAAATTCAGGTCCCCATAGGTAGCCCATATTAATAACCCAAGGGCCCGATTTGAACAACTTTGAATCCGACTCCCCTATAGATGTTGTATACCAAATATGAAAGGATTCTGACTGGTGGATCTGAAGAAGATTTTTAAAGAAATTTCCTCATATTTCACTAAGTTAAAATTTGGGCTCCTACAGGGAACCCCAACATTAACCCAGGGACTGGATTTGAACAAACGTGAACCTTACCCATCCTAGAGATGTTATATACTAAAATATCGGAAATTTTTCCTCATATAGCACTAAGTAGGGAGCTCAAATATCAACCCGGGGTCCTGATTTGAACAAGCTTAAATCTCACCCTCCAGAGGTGTTGTATATCAAATATCAGAAGATTCTAATTGATGATTCTGGAGAAGAAGATTTTTAAAGAAATTCCTTCACATTGCACCAAGTTAAAATTCAGGCTTCAATAGAGAGCCCAAATATCAACCCAGGGACCAGGTTTGAACAAACTTGAATTTGACCTGCCTAGAGATGTTGTGCACCAAATATGAATGCATTTTTTAAAAACAAATTCCTCATATTGCACCCGTAGGGAGCCCAAATATTAGCAGGTAACCGATTAGAACAAATCTGAAACTGACCCACCTAGAGATGTTGTATACCAAATATGAAAGAGTTCTGACTGGTGAATGCGAAGATTTTCAAAGAAATTCCCTCATATTACACTAAGTTAAAATTCAGGCTCCCTTTGGGAGGCTAAATATTAACTCAGGGACTCGATTTGAACAAACTTGAACCTGACCAATCCTCCACCCCCCTCCCCCCCCCCCCCCCCCCCCCCCATAGATGTAGTATACCAAACATGAAAGGATTCTTACTGGTGGATCTGAAGAAGATGATATTTAACGAAATTTCCTCAAATTGCACCGAGTTAAACTTTGGCCTCCAATAGAGAGCCCAAATACTAACTCAGGGGGGACCCAATTTGAACAAAGTTGAATCTGACCCCCTAGAGATGTTGTATACCAACTATGAAAGGATTCTGACTGGTGGATCTGAAGGAGAAGATTTTTAAAGAAATTTCCTCATATTTCACTAAGTTAAAATTTTACAGGAGCCCAAATATTAACCCAGGAACAGGATTTTAACTTAAACAAACTTGAATCTTACCCCTCCTAGAGATGTTATATACCAAAATATCAGAAGATTCTAATTGATGATTCTGGAGTGGCTGATTTTTTTAATTTTTGAAAAAAATAAATTTTTGAGTGCTGTCAGAGTAATGCCCCTTGTGGTGCCCCCTGTGGACGTGGCATCTTTATTAGAACAATCTTGAATTGACATATGATAAGGTACATGTGTACCAAATTTTGTTCAATGTAGTCCCGGGTTTATGAGAAGTCGATAATGTAAAGTTCATGTCAGACGGGCGGATGGACAGAAAGTGATCACTTGAGCTCCCCCTAACTTTCAGTCAGGTGAACTAATAAACTTGTATCTCCCCCCCCCCCCCCTCCAGTCGACGCCTATGCCACTCTTTGTAAAATGTGAATATAACAAACAAATTCAGTGAATTCATGTCTCCCGCTGGGCAGCAGTTTCAAGGGGAATTAATGCATCCAGTGGAATATAGTTCAGTTGAAGTTATTTGGAAGAGACAGAACTGACAGTGCTTCAGACAGTGGTTATCAGATTTATTTTCACGGAGGTCAATGTCAAAGCAAGTAAAGTGATGTGGAGTTTTACTTTGAGAATCACTAAAAATTAAGACTGTATGATAAGACATATTACATTAAACTGATGTGAAAAGTAATCCATATATGAAATTTCCTTGAAATCGGTTGACTCTAAGGAAAGTTAGGAGTATGGAAACCATCCGCCAATCAAATTTAAGCAACCTAATTAAATATGCACGGAAAATGCCCATGTTCGAACTTGGACCCACAATTGATGAAAGTGATCTACTACCCAAATTTCATCGACATCGACTGACTGTAAGGAAAGTCAGAGTCTGGAAACGAAAAACACGGAAGGTGTGTACTTATTGTGTATTGATAGCACTGAATAAATCAAAGTTTCCATAATTTGCATAATTTTTGCACGAGAAGAAAACCCGTACTATATGTGATGTATTGCATGTTACTAAACATTCATACAAAAATTTATTCAAATCCGAACTTTTATATAGAAGTTCTGTACAAAAAACTGATTACACCTAATTTCAAAACAAAATGGCCGCTGGCGGCCATCTTGAATTTTGGATCAAACCCCAAAAAACATATTCTGATCTCACAATGATAACATGACCCAAGAGGTTTTGTGTAGATCGGTTCATAAATACGGCTTTTAGTCCGAGGTGCGTTTACGGGGCAGACAGACAGGCAGACGGACAGATTTTCGGCACAAAATTTCCCACATTCGAACTTGACCTAGATATTGATAAAAATAATCAATATATGAAATTTCATGGAAATCGGTTAATTTTGAGGAAAGTTAGAGTCTGGAAACCGTCAGCCAATCAAATTTCAGCAACCTAATTAAATATGCACGGAAAATGCCCATATTCGAACTTGGACCCACAATTGATGAAAGTGATCTACTACCCAAATTTCATCGAAATCTGGTCACTGTAAGGAAAGTTCGAGCCTGGAAACAAAAAACAGGGAAGGATGGAAGGACGGAAGGACACCCCGAATTTAATTTTTTTCAAAAAATGGGAGACAACAAAAGACTTGCCACCCAAAGAACAGTGCCCATAGGGAATCGTCTTTTTTAGCCACATTTCCTACCAACTAAGGGGTGAATGCATGCCTGGGTGTAATGGGGGCGTGGTGGGGTGGAGTGGGCCAGGGATCTAGGCCCTACAACATTTTCGCACCTCACACCCCCCCCCCCCCCCCCCCCCAACTCCAAGAAATGGGCAAACGCAAGCATCGCATAACTGAGTGTCCGTAAATGAAAAACTACAATAATTCAGCTTTTTGCACACTGGTGCCTCGCAACAGAATTTTCTTGTTACTCCTGAAAAAAACGTTATGTGGCAGCACCTCCAACACGTGAAAGTCTCGAAGCAGCCTGGTGGTTTTTCAAAGACTGATCCCTACGGACCACATTTCAACATATGATTTCCAAGAACTCTTGATAATTTTGTTTGACGACACAGTGATTTATTTGAACCACTATGACTGACAAATAATGAGAAATACTAAAGAAAAATACGCCACTGGGAAGTTACGACATTACGTCACCTGCAGGCTGCACGCGCCCGAATTCGAACACAGAAAGCCGACATTTCGATTCTGAAAGTATATCATTGTTTTTGCTCAAACCAAACAAAAAATAAACGTACTGTTATTTCTTCTGCATGGTATGGGCATATTACTGATTATTTACAAACGCACGGGTGCAAAAAATCCCGATCAACTTAATGTTAATTGCACCTCCCAAACGAACTTTGACTGGCGCGTGATTTCGAAGTAAGTTCTTTTTCCCAATGTGGTTAACGCAATAACGGTCGAATCGTCCCATAGGCAGTTTGTACTGAAATCGAAACCGGACGTTTTGTGTGAGATAGGCTTGTTTTAATTCCAAGTTGAAATTTATCATTTGGAATAGTTTTATTTTTTAATTATTGATACTGGTATGTTTGTTACTATTTATTTTAGCAAAATTATGTTAAATGAGATCATATGGGGACTCGTAGTCGTACTCAACTCAAGTCAAAGAAAGAGAAATTCATTTGTGACAACGTGTCCCTTCACATTTTTAAAGAGATCCTCTGTTGAGGAATCGTAGTCAAAACATCTCCAAACCTACACGTCCCCTAATGTTTTGGTCAAAACGTCCCCAAATAGTTGGTCAAAATGTCCGTCACCAGTTCTGGCAGTAGTTAGTCAAAACGTCCCCTTGGTTGTTTCTTGGCTGGGGCCATTGAACTTGCGATGTTATTTTTAATTTTTTTTTTATTGTTTTACAACAGATTAATTAGAGATAACCCTGCTTCTGTCAGGCCAATGTTTATGCGTGCCACCCCTAACTTAGTGCATGCCTTATGAATAGAAAACACTTATCAGTGCCTGGGAATGGAAATTCGAACCCCAGAGTTAATTCTGTGAATGCCTCCTTTCAAAAGTGTTAGGATACTGATGCAGATGCCAAAGGCAGGCACACGCACTGATGGGGTGGGACGCAAGTCATGGACGATGATAGGGGTGGGGGTGCCCCCTCCACACTTTTTTTTTTAAATCAATTATAAATGGAGACTTCTGGCGGCTTTTGATATTAAAAAAATTGCATTTTTTTTGCCGTTATTTTTAGCAGCATGTTTCAAATTCTCAATAATAAAGTGATTACTTTATCATGCAGTCGTTGTGAGCTCCATTCACGAAACAGCCGAAACTTAACCATCAGTACGGTTGTCAGAAACTAGTTTTTTCTCCAATAAAAAAGACAGTTCGCCGGAACATAAAAATCTGGGCACTTTAACGGATACAACAGCACAATTTCTACTCCCTACCGAGAAACGTTTTTTTTTCTGTGCTATTTTCTGTGTCAAGACCGCGTGGAAGTGCGTGCGCGATTGTACTGCTGCGTCTGTGAATAGAAATGGCGGAGGACAAAAATATTGCCCCGGTGTGGCAGTTTTTCAAAAAGCCAGAGAAGGGACAAAAAGAGGCCCGATGTCTTTTGTGCCCTAAATCCATTGTCGCCGCGTATGGGAATACCAGCAACTTACACCGGCACGTGGAAAGCAAACACCCTACGGAATGGCCCAAGCTTAAAAAGGCAATGGCAGAAAAAAGTTTAAAAAGAAAACTAAAGGTGAGTATCATTAGCATTTAATGCATTTTAACAGCTGCGCAATCTGCAGTTTACACATGCAAGTAGGAAATATCGTGCCTATGCTTTGGCCACTACTGTATTATACTTATATATTTTATTCAGTTTATTGATGTTTTAACGTGAAATCAACATCTGCCACGCAACCCTACACTTTTGAAATCGACATTGCCTACAGTTACACTGTTGCGATTGCAGAGAACTCAACAACTGGGGAAGCAAAATACTTGCGTTGAGCCGTTGACCCGAGTTCATATGCAGCGGTTGACATCCATTTGGGCAGAGTCAAAATAAAAAGTCAAACTGTGATTGGATACAATGCAAGTCAGTCAACACATTTATCGAGTCATAATCATATCGACACCCATTCAAGACGCTAGCGTCTGTCAAGTGTCACGTTTACGTTTTGAGGGAAAAACTCTTTTGTCTCACCATGCCTTCAGTTTATCAATACTCTTGAACAATTATGAGTGACACCAACAGTCCAACACACGGAGAAAATGAAAGAGTCAATGACTCTGTAGCTCAACTTGGATATGACAGGAATTAGTACTTGCTGTGACCAAGACAACTGAATAATGAATATGACAGGAATTAGTATTTGTTTTGGCCCAGTCAACAATAATAAAAGAATTACAAGGTGACTGTAATGGACTACAGATTAAGACCAATCATTGTAGATTATTATTTTTGTGTGGAAATTTTCAGTCCCAAACAAAATATTTTCAGACTAAAATTTTTTCTTCTTCTTCTTAAAATTGACCAAAATGCATCAAAACACAAAAAACTAATTTCCGGATTTTGGTCCAAAATTTTCTAAGTCCCACCCGGACCCCTAATTTGCATAATTTATTCACGAGAAAAACTCTGTATTATATGTAATGTATCCCATGGTACTAAACATTCATACAAAAATTTATTCAAATCAGATCTTTCATTTGGAAGTTCTGCGCAAAAATCTGATTGCACTTAATTTTGAACAAAATGGCTGCTAGCGGCCATCTTGAATTTCAGACTGGACTCAAAAACACTCCTTCTCGTCCCACAGTGATAACAAAGGTACCCAAGAAGTTTCGTGAAGATCGGTTCATAAATACGGCCTCTAGCCCAAGCCGTATTGGGATTTGCACTCACAGTGCTGAAAGTAACACTAAATAAATCAAAGTTAGCCTAATTTGCATAATTTACGCACAAGAAAAAATGTAATATATGTAATGTATCCCATGGTACTAAACATTCATACAAAAAATTATTCAAATCAGAGCTTTCATATGGAAGTTCTGTACAAAAAACAGATTTCGGCATCGTCGGTACAAAATGGCTGCTGGCAGCCATCTGGAATTTGGGACTGCACCCCAAAACACTCGTTCTCGTCCCACGGTCATAACAAAGGTACCCAAGAAGTTTCGTAAAGATTGGTTCATAAATACGGCCTCTAGCCCGAGCCATAGCAGCTTGGCACTTACAGCTCTGAAAGTAACACTAAATAAATCAAAGTTAGTCTAATTTGCATAATTTACGCACGAGAAAAAAACCCGCATTATATGTGATGTATCCCATTGTACTATACATTTATACAAAACTTTATTCAAATCAGAACTTTCATACAGAAGTTCTGTACAAAAAACTGATTTTTGCATCATCGGTACAAAATGGCCACTGGCAGCCATCTTGAATTTCGGACCACACCCAAAAACACTCGTTCCCGTCCCAGGGTCATAACAAAGGTACCCAAGAAGTTTCGTAAAGATTGGTTCATAAATACGGCCTCTAGCCCGAGCCATAGCAGCTTGGCACTTACAGCTCTGAAAGTAACACTAAATAAATCAAAGTCAGTCTAATTTGCATAATTTACGCACAAGAAAAAAACCCGCATTATATGTGATGTATCCCATGGTACTAAACATTTATCCAAAACTTTATTCAAATCAGAACTTTCATACGGAAGTTCTGTACAATAACTGATTTTTGCATCATCGGTACAAAATGGCCGCTGGCAGCCATCTTGAATTTCGGACCACACCTAAAAACACTCGTTCCCGTCCCAGGGTCATAACAAAGGTACACAAGAAGTTTCATAAAGATCGGTTCATAAATACGACCTCTAGCCCGAGCCATAGCCAATTGTTGACGTACGGACAGACGGACAGACGGACAGACGGGCCATGACAATAGCTCAAATTTGACTTCGTCAAAGTTGAGCTAAAAACATACCACTTCTCTCTGAAGGGAAAGGAATAATGTTTTCCTGATTTTTTTTTACAATGCCTGAGATAATTTAATGTACCTCGCGACTCCACCCATAGAACGCAGGCTATTAACCAGTGCAGGCTTATGGCCTATGGCTAAGGGTGGCCAAAGCTTCTGAACATTGGAGTGTGTGTGTGGGTGTGTGGGGGGGGGGGGGGGGGGGGGTAAATTCAGTAGTTTGAGTAATGTTCAGATTTTCAGTTTGCATTGTGCATTGTCGACTTCGGGGGGTTGGCTTTTGCTACTCGGGGGCTGGCACAGTTTCTGGTTGTACACTTGATCCCTAAGGGGCCAAACAGCGTGGTGAGGCTTCAGCTACACCATGTCCGTGTCACCGGTCAAACCATGGTTTGGACCAGTGTTGAGAATTTTTAAAAACCCAAAAGATTGAAAAAAAAACACCTTCTACACCCCTACATGCAAATACGAAAATCACACTTTTAAATGATCTCGCCGGTGGCAACAGAAAGTTTAGTTTTAAAAAAAAACATCAATTGTTTGCACTCTATTGTCGTTCCCTTGAGGGGAAAAAGAGCCATTTTAATGGAAAGGTGTGTGGGGGAGTGGGGGTGGGGAGACACTCGTGCACATCAGCCACATCTGTATGTCGATGGTATATACTAGGGCAAATATTTAGATTCCGCAGATTGACCGCTTCCTCAATCCTCGGTGTATTATAGTCTGGAGTCTCTGGGCTGGAGACTTCAGACATCATGTATATTTTGGGTGGTCTGGTGGTACAATTCATTAGATTTTTTTTACTCTGACATACGATAGCGTATTCAGTACTCTTCTTATCTTACTCTTCTTCATCTTACATTTGAGAATAACTAATGTATTGTAAGGTGCGCATCGAAATATGCGCGATTGTGTATTACAATATCTGAATATTTCAACGAACAGCCTAACCCTCCAAACCTGTTATAATTATACGCGAAGTATGCCCCCTCCCCGTCCATTGAAGGCCTTGACGTTTCCAGGGTGTTCCCAGTGGCCAGCGGATGAGCTGCCACAGTGCGACTGACATAATCTGACCAATAATAAATTGCCCTTTGTATCGTAATACATAGTTCCTAATTTTCCTTTTATAACAAGTGTGAATCCATGCGTCGGCGCATGTGGTATACCCACCCCAGCAGCCCTCTTTCTCCCGGAGATGCGTGTGGTGCCCCCCCCCCCCCCCCCCCCTTTTAGAAATATCATTAGAACATCCTTCAGCTACCAGCCTGCCACTGAACTTAACTAACACATTGTTTTGGTGGTCGTAACACCGCGTCAATGAACTCACCACGTTGAAAGTAAAATGGTCTGGGGGGGGAGGGTAATCACATTTAGATAGAAGAACTCAACGTTTTTTGATACAGGAGATATGATTGTCCTGTGTGAGAAGTTACTGGGAACCCTTGAGTCTCGTCAAATTGCCTTTGCTTTATTTCTTTCCATGGACTGTTGTAAATAATATATGTGATCTCCGATTTTTTTATCATGAGCTTTTTCATTTTTTAATGAGATTTGGTGAATGAAGCATTTAATGTCACGATGGACACCATTGTTATATAGTTACCCAGGCAAGCCACCTCTCCTGAAGTGACCTGAAAACACTTTTGACTTAAGCGAAGTTCAAGACGTTAGTATGTGTGGCGGATTGCTAGTTTGCGGTTCCAACCTTAAAACGCCCACCCCCTCCCCCCCCTCCCCTGCACCGCCACTAAATCGTGGCCTGATCTATTATGTCGAAGTTTGATTACCTTAAAGAGGGCTCATTAAACAACAATAAATAAATAAAAACTTGGTGTGACCATTGTAATGAAATGTTCATGCAAGTTTAAAATCACACCCATTTTTTCATTTCTACTTTCAGATGGAAGCATCTGCGCCTGCGGACACCAAAACCGAGCAGTCAAGTCCCAAAATGACAAGCTTTCTCCAGCAAGCCAAGTGGGAACTCCATGACAATCGACAGAGAAACTGCAGCAAATTGCTAGCCAAAATGATTGCCATTGATATGCAACCCTTCAGCATAGTGGATGATCCTGGGTTCCGCGAGTTTGTTAATGCTCTACAACCTGCTTTCAACATACCAGCTAAAAGTGTTGTCAGATACAGCCTATTACCAGAACTCTATTTCTCCACGAAAGAGTTAATTCAGAGAAAAATTAGCTTGTGTGACTCTTTAGGGGTGACCCTGGATCATTGGACATCTGCCGCGAATGATGCCTACATGGCTGTCACTGGTCATTTTTTAACAAATTATTTCGAAATGAACGATCTTTGTCTAAGCGTAGTTCACATGCCCCAGTCACACACGGGAGAAAACATAAAAAATGAACTTCTTCAGTGCCTAAACGTATGGGTTCCAGATTATGTTCCCCAAAAAATTAAAATTTTTGTGGTCACGGATAACTGCTCGAACGTAAAGGCTGCCATTGAGCTTTTGCCCTCGAGTCAATTCACTGGTGTCTCGTGTTTTGCACATACCCTTCAGTTGGCACTAAATGATGCAATTAAAGAATTTGATGGGCTAGGCAGAGTTATTTCTAAAGCCAAAAACATAGTCAAGCATTTTAATATGAGCGCAAAGGATACACATAAATTGAATGAAATGCAAATAAAAATGAATTGCCAACAGCATCGGTTACAGAATGAATGCCCCACAAGGTGGAACTCGTTATACTATCTCATGGCGAGACTGGTTGAACAGAGGGAACCAGTCAGTGCCATTTTGGCCTCCACTTCCAAAGTTCCCAATATGATAGGCAGTGAGTGGAAGATCGCCCAGGATTATGTAAATATCTTGAAACCCTTTGATGACATCACTAACATGATGTCCGCCTCACGTTACTCAACAATTTCGATGGTTATACCCATTCTCAACATTTTAATTCAGCAAATGACTGGATGTGAAATGAATGATTTCGCGGAAAAAATCATTTCTGGCATTAGAACTCGCTGGCCTAACTACGAAGGAAATGAGCTATATTCTGTCCCGACGTTGTTAGACCCACGGTTCAAAGACATTTCATTTTCTGACGAAGCCTCAAGGCAAAAAGCAATAAATCATGTTGTTGCTATCATGACAGCAAAGTTTTTAGAATCAAAAGCAAAAGGGGGCAACAAAACAGTCGTGACTACTGATTCCCAAACACCCGATTCATCAGTTGGTGATTCTAGTGCACCATCCAAGAATGATGTTTGGGGGATCTTTCGAGAGATGGTTCAGAAAAAACAATGTAGTGTTCGGGGTAAAGAGGCTGAACATAGTGAAATTCAGGTAACGGAAAATATGCAAAAGGAGCTGGAGTTGTACCTGTCCGAACCACTTGTCGACCGGACTAAATCTCCCTTCAAATGGTGGGCAGATCACAGGGAAAAATATCCCAACGTGGCGCAGGTTGCAAAACTCCATCTGGCAACTCCAGCAACAAGTGTTCCAAGTAAGAGACTTTTTTCAAAGGCAGGGTACATAACGTCTGTGCGACGTTCATGCTTAAAGCCCGATATTGCTGAGCAGCTCGTTTTCTTGAGTCATAACCTCAGATCCATGTCAATCAAGTAATTGTGTACCACAATCTATATATGGATTGAACACGGTCGGGTATCCGAAAATCAGACGATACTTACGCAGGCCTAATTGAATTATTTTTAGATCTTGCTTCCAAAACATGCTTTACGACCCCCTCATTGAAACGAACTGGTGACGCTTTTTCAGAAGGGGGGGGGGGGGGGGGGTCATAATCTATGTTTTGGAAGCAAGGAATTAAAATTTATGTAAAAATTGATTTACAATTGTCATGGATACTCTATATAGCAGTATAAAAGTCTCTCATGCAGCCGCGCAGGGCACTTGTTCATTTTGTTAAATTGTTTGTTGAAGGGTTGACATTGCACTGCAACCTGAATTACCTGATCTTTCTAGTAGATGCACACTGCGTCAGTCTGCGTGCCAGTTAGTAATGCTAGTTCGAAGAGTCTGTCTTTTTGGAGTTCACAATTGTTAATTAATGAATGACAACAATCACGACATACTATAAATGCTAAGTGGCATTCAACAATTTGTAGTTAATCTTTCTCGTGTTGGAACTGGAGTTTCTTTCTTCATTAAAATTCATTTTTGTCACTTTATTTACTTTTTGTTGATTTGTTCGCATTCACCAATGACAACATGCAATTTAGCCATCGAGGCAATGGCGGAATGCGGATACAAATGGGGGGGGGGGGGGGGGGCAGGGGCAGTCCCCCCCCCCCTCTGCCCTTTAGCTTGTGTTTGTCTAGCATGCATGCAGGGGGTAGCCAGGGTTATTATTTAATATGTAAAATATATCTACTGACGGTCTTCATTTATAGCGTCACCAGAACGGCATGATTTTGAGGTTTTACATGCCCCCTAGCCCTAGGTACCCCATGGCTATGCCAATTACGACCCTTACTGAGTCAGGATTTTAATTGGCATAGCCATGGGGTACCTATGCCTAAAGGGCTGACTGCTGAAGACTTCAAAACGCTGGCAGATCGCAATGTTCTCCTGAGGTTAAGTCGGTTATGACTGTAAATATTGTGTCCAAAATGTGATATTATCTTCAACGGTTCTAAAGAGCATATTTCAAATTCTCTAATTCTTAATTCCGTCTTGAACGTATGACAGAATTTGCAATTTTGAAACATGCTGTTTAAAAAGGTAATTTGGCCATTCAAAGAACCAAGAGGATTTTCACACCAGAAGCTTCATTTGATCGCTCATTTCCAAAATTTTCTGGGGGGGGGGGGGGGGGGAGGGACTTCTCCCCCAGGCTCCCCCCCCCCCCACATTTGGCATCTGCAGGATTCAGCCCCCCTTTGAGAATTCCTGTATTCGCCACTGCATAGAGAGGATTGCAGTGAACTATAACAACTGGACATTTATTTATTTATTTATTTATTAGTGTCTTTAACACCAACAGCCACGGTCACATCTCATCTTTGACGACTTGACAGTAAATTTGTGGAGAAAGCCGGAGCACCCGGCGAGAACCACAGCAACGTCGAGCATCTGCCTGCACTCAATCATCATAACTCTGAATGTACTAGGTGCAGCATAGCAGGACTAAGCACTAGTGATAACACAGCACACAAGGGTTCAATTGGTTAAAACATGTGCCCTTGGTGTGCAGTACGTATCACTACACGGTGTCATTTCATCCCAACGTGGGCAATCGATGTAAAATGCCTTGCCCAACACAGTGATTACTGCCCAAATGCCTTGACCAACACAGTAATTACTGTCCGAATGCCTTGCCCAACACAGTAATTAGTAATTACTGCCCGAATACGTGTTCATCAGTTCAAATACCCACCCTTTCATTACTACGCCGTCGTCATAAAAAAAAAGTTAAAAAAGAACGCTTACAAATTGCCCCCTCCCCTTTCACAACGGATCGGCGTTTGCGAGACCCCCGTTTAATATTGCAATATGAATGTTATATTGCCCCAAGTTCGAACAGCATGGAAGAAACAGGGTGGGGAGGGGTACAGGGGTGGGGGAAGCTTAGTCGGTAAGGTGTCGGATTTGAGATCTTTTGGTCGAAGCCGAAGGTTTGGTCCCCATAGACGGCATCGCGTTGTGTCCTTGGGTAAGACGCAGTACTGTTATATGGTGCGTAGTTCAGGATTGGGTTGTGACGTTGGCGAGCTGACAGGTGTTTGGCGCTGCTTCGATGTGTCTCCGGGTATAACAAACCTGTCATCGATACGATTACGATATGACCCAAACTACCAATAAATAAATAAATAGCATGAAGACCATACACCCCCCCCCCCCCCACCCCGGACCTCACCCCCCCCCCCCCCCCCCCCCCAATAATATTTTTCCACTAACTCTTTGTTTCACCTGAAGACTTTCAACAATCAATATCTTGTGAATCACGTGAATGCTTGGTAACGGTTTACGTTTCATCTCGCTGTTTACAAACTGAAACTAGCCATGTGTGAACAGAAGGGCGGGATTGTAAAAAAAATTGATTCAGAATGTAGTTTGCACTGATTGGCTATAGTAGAATAATATGGGACACTTTTACATAATATCACAAAAGAGCCTAGCAGTCGCTGATTGGTTGATTAATCCTGTTCAACTTCTGTGGTTATTTGTTGTCATTCGAAAATGGGTGACAAATATCAAGACGCACGAGGCTGAGAAAATTCCATTTTTATTAATTAAATTATCGTTTTCCACGTCCTCGCCTGCTGAAATTTTTTCGAAGCAAGAACAATATCTGAATAACAGATGAATTGAACAACGCAGCAGGAATCATGAATAAGAATACTTTTATTTTTCGTTTTCTTTGGAATAATTAAAGGTAAATTTATTTGAAAAAAAATCTGTATTTTCGGTAGCAAGAAAGAAGCCCCGACCAGAGTTTGAGGCCATTAGCGAAGCTAGGGTCGATCAGCCCGTAGCCCCGAACCCATTGTGAACGTTGCCCGACGTCTGCGTAAATAACCGAAACCGAGACCGAAACCCGACTCTTTTTAAAAAACCGAAACCGAAAACCGAACCGAAACCAAAATTTGACAACCGCAATGCACTACTGCACTCTGATGTCAACATACCAAAATTTGAAACATTAAATTTTCCCATAATACAACTAGGAATTTAATGAATTCAGTCTTGTTTGACAGAGCTCAATGAGCTCTGTCAAACAAGAATGAATTCGTTAAATTCCTAGTTGCATTATGGCAAACATTTTCAGGTCGGAAATTTGATATTTTGATCTCAGTGTGTTTTTTTTAATTTAGAGGTGTTTAAGGTCACATATTTATGTACAATGGCTAATCGTGATCACAACATGAACATAAAGTAAAGTTTATTCAATCATTTATGCATATGTTGCCCATTTTAGAAGACTTCCACCCCAAGCATTGGGTCCTATTTTAGCAGTGAAACAGAACCTGCTTACTGCAGTAAACAAGCACTGCTTCACTTCCCGGGGTTCCCATGGGGGGTGGGGATCTCAGTGTGTAGAGATTTAAGTTTGATTCTCGCCATAGTTATTTCCCCTCAGTTATTGCAATTTTTTTTAAAATTTAGGATTAGTCTGCAACAAAGTTGATATTTACAAAGGTCTATCATAAGGGGGTGGGGTGCGGTGCATTAGTGTTCCATGAACAGTCGAGGTGGGCTGCAGTATTGATGATATCTAACCCTTTAAGTTCTGGACAACACACCTGACTATCGCCTGTTTGTGTCTAGTGGCTTAGTAGTGATTTCTAGTCAATTCTTGCCTGCCTGTTAAGGCAACCAGGACTTGACTAGAAAGCCCTACCTAGGTAATTTGCCTCTTGTCAGCAGGATGTGCTTGTCAAGGGCACCTGTTCTGATTGTCTTGGATAATAAATTTTGGGCATTGGCATAAGCAATGACTAAATTTAGGATATGGAAATTCTTGGCCTGGGGGGGGGGGGGGGGAGGGGGGCATAGCCATCCTTGACATTGCACTTGTTTTCTTATGTGGTTTTTTTGGGGGGAGGGGGGGGGGGGTCACAGTTTTTACCAAGTTTCTTATTAAATGTTTCGGAATTTTGTTTGCTTTTAGCTAATTACATGCACTGCAGTCTCATCCCTGATAAAGTGTCACAATTCTAGCAGGTCGGTATGTGTAAGCTATATGCTATACATCAATGTTTAGTGTTTACAAACTATTCCAACGGTTTTATATTTTATAACAGGATTGAACTAAAATGTTTTTATTTGTATTTCACAATGAATTTTATAAAAGGATTGAACTTAAAATGTGTTTATTTTTATTTCACAATAGATCCCTATAACAATAATGTTTCACATGGCCTTTTAAACGCCTATTCTGATTATAAATCATAATCTGCAAATTGTTTGTAGTTATTCCTGCAGCCACAAGCCAAATTAAAGCATTTATTATTGCAATTCTTTCCTAGAATATTCTTGATTATTCTAAAGATTTCCTTTAATGCCAGTTCAAGACACAGGAATAATCTAGAATATTTTGGGTGGAATATTCTAGTTTATTCCTATTCATGCATTATCCCACATTCTAGTATATACCAGAATACTCTAGAATAATAATACTGGAATATTCTAGAATATTCCTGCTGTGAAATATTCCAGTTCATTCTTATTTTATTCTTCTTCATGCATTATTCTAGATTATTCAAGGTGCCATTTAACATTCTTGTTTATTCTAGAATATTCTAGAATTAAATATTGGAATATTCTAGAATATTCAAGAACAATATTTCAGAATATTCCAGAATAATTCTAGAAGATTCTAGAATAATTCCTGGTCAAGAAAGCGGGGTATAAAGGAACTGATAAACTATTTCTGCAGGATAGGCGGGGTTTTTTTTATTCAACATTTACTTTACGCTTCGATTCCTGACTATACAGCAGTTGTTACTGCAACCACTTCCGACCTGTTGTTTACCTTAATCTTTCCATCCAAGAGCTACATGTTTGTGCTCAACCTCCTAAATCAAAATCCAGGTCTCATGTTATGAAGGTTTGACCCCTCATACTGTGTTTTGTAATAATGCTTCACGCTGTTGTGTTCACTGCCTATTGACACGCAACAAATTATTATGTAATGATGATGAACCACCGGGAATTAAGGTAAACTGGAAGTGAGTTTCGTCAACGTGTTTTGGCACGATTCAGTCAAAATATAATCGTGTTTGAGTGTCATGAAAAAAATTCACTCAACAAATCCACGCCATGGAAAAGGCAAACAAGAGCTGGACTATCGTCCGGTGCATACCCCCACATGGTGTACCGCCTAGTGTGGACATACCTATGACCAACAAATATTATAGACAAGAGGCCCCAGGGGGCCTGAGGGCACTCACCTGACATGGTCGTCTAAATATCAAACCAGGGACTTGACTTGAATAAGCTGCATACGCCCCTCCTAAGAAAAGCATATATCAACTAGATGAAGCGATTGTGCCCACACAATACACAGGATTTTCCTTCTGTTTTCAGTTCCTGCACTTTAACATCCCAAAATTGAGATAAACGCATAAAAAAACAAATTTTTTTATTTTTGTTCGGAAATTTTCGAAGTCCCAAACAAAATATTTTCAAACTCAAATTTTTTTTTCTTCTTAAAATTGTCCAAAACGCATAAAAAACCAAAAAACTAATTTCTGGATTTTGGTCCAAAATTTCCAAGTCCCACCCAGACCCCAAATTTTCAGTGTAAAAAAAAAAAAAAATTTTCTTAAAACTGACCCAAAACGCATAAAAAAAACAAAACACTCATTTCCAGATTTGGGTCCAAAATTTCTAAGTCCGAACCGGGACCCCAAATTTTCAGCCTAAATATGAACTCAGGGACTTGGCTTGAACAAACTTGAATCTCACCACACTGAGGATGCTGCATACCAAATATCAAAAGATTCTTATTGGTAGATCTGAAAAAGAAGATTTTTAAAGAATATTCCTCATACTGCACTAATTTAAACATTTGGGCTCCCATAGACTTTAAATCCATGCTGTGGTCGCAATTAGCCATTGTGCCAAAATATGCGACCTTAAACACCAAAAAACAAAAACCAAAAAAAGAAAATGAGGGGCGGTCAGAGAATTGTTTTCTTTGACACTATCGATGTGTGTATTTACTTACAATTCAAAGTAAAAGTTAACCCTTTACCCAACGTAAGATCAAAACCAGCCAGCGCTATTCTCTAAAATTGCCAATTAATTTTCATTATTTTTTTCATTTTTTGTCTCAAAAACATAGGTTATGACCCCTCATTGGAACGAGCCCGTTCCAATGAGGGGTCATAACCTATGTTTTTGAGACAAAAAATGAAAAAATATTAGTTATTCAAGAATTTTTTTTGCAAGTGTCGTCTGCTTTTCGTGTTAGGTAAAGGGTTAAGGAAGCACTGCTAATCACTTAAATTTTAAAATAATTGCTGGGTGGAAAGCCTCCTTCAAGGCAGTTTAGTAAAAATATGCATTTCCTGTAATATGAACTCCATCCAAGAGGTTGTCTGGGTTGAACTCAATGGGGACAATTTGTCTTTCAACTAAATATGCACGTGATGAGCAACGATCTTCTTACGTCCGGTATACAATGTACGTTGATCTTGAACACGTTGGCCGTGTTTTGACTTTCAATGATTTTAGAATTGTCGAATTTGACAATATTCTAGCAAATAAATTGGATAATTAAAGCTCATTCTGTTGTGTTTTCTGTTGTTTGCAAATGTTATTCAATTCCATGAATTCCAAAGTGTCAATATACCACAATCTGAGATCCACACAACAAAGAAGTCTGAAAAAACCTGAGCTATTAAATTTAAGCCTTTATTCGAGTAATAGTCTGTGGGATGGGCGTGTCATAGACCTTGGCTCACACCTTTATTCAGTGGTAAATGACACTTTACATAACCCAGTGCTAAAAGGCAGACAAACTGCGCGACCTGGGGCGATCTTGTGGCAAGCCTTTCAGTTTGAAACTTGATCTCGAAATATATGGTGGAAGTGATTTTGTTTTGGTGATTGTGATGCAAGATCATGGAGTATGGATGACACATGTTCTTTATTCAGGGATACCTGGTTGTGGGGGTAATGACAGCGTTGGAGGGAGAAATGCATTTTGAATAATTTTATGCCTCTTTTTCATCTTTGGAATTTTTTCAGGGGGGGGAGGTGACAGCAAACCGCCAAGAAATACCTGAAATATACAGTGGAGCCCACTTAACCCTTTACCCAACGTAACGGCCAAAACCGGCCAGCGCTATTCTCAAAAATCGCCAATTAATTTTCAAAATATTTTCATTTTTTGTCTCAAAAACATAGGTTATGACCCCTCGTTGGAACGAGCTCGTCGAGCTCGTTCCAACGAGGGGTCATAACCTATGTTTTTGAGACAAAAAATGAAAAAATTTAGTTATTCAAGAATTTTTTTTGCAAGTGTCGTCTGCTTTTCATGTTAGGTAAAGGGTTAAATGGATATCTCTTAAATGTATATCCCTGTTAATTGAATATATTTTCCCAACACAAAACCATTTACCATACCTTCAGTACAAATTTGACCTGTTAAAAGAATATAGGTTATGGAGTAAACTCCTGTTAATTGAATAAAAAATCTTGTAACCTGTTGAGAAATTACCCTGACTCTCCCGTTTTCCTTTGCTTATAGACCTATCTGGCCTCAGTACATCCCATACAGGCATTTAATCTATTTTATCTTGTTTGACAGAGCACCTGGAGCTCTGTCAAACAAGATATAATAGAATAAATGCTAATTTTATCTCCAGAATACAGGAAAGTGACAATTCCTGTTAACTGAATACTCCTGTTAATTGAATAATTTTCATAGGCAAAGTGGGATGGGCAAAGTGGCTATTCAATTAACAGGGTTTCACTGTATCAAAATAATTTATTATTGAGCCTTCCTCCATTTATGTAATGTCAGTAAGGGCGATCAACAGGGGTATAAACTGGACTATAAAGGAACTGATAAACAATTCCTTCATGATACGCAGTTTTTTTTATCCCCGCATTTTAAAAAATGCGGGGATATTGTCATGATCTCCGTCCGTACGTCCGTACTTCCGGTTTTGTAATTCGAAACGCTGTAACTTTCTACAGTTGTTCGATAGGGTCTGTGCAACTCAAAAATACAACTTTTAAATTTTTGTGCCACCAGGTGGCTTCTGTGGAGCCACTTAAAACATGCGTTATTTTTTCACTTTTTTGCTGAATAGTCCCAACCTATGTAATTCGGAGTTCTAAAATTACACTAGGGTGTTGCTAAATGATCTGTAGATATGTAGGAAGGTTTCGGATTTTTCGGGTGCCACGTGGCTGTGCCACCGTAGCCACTTTTGTGTTTTCTTAGACCGTTTCCGGCAAAAGGCTCGTAGGATATGTAATTCGAAATGCTAAATCCATGCTCAGATGTTGCAGTAGGGTCTGTAGATGCGCACGAAGATTTCGGATTTTTCAGGTGCCATGTGGCTGTGCCACCGTTGCCACTTTTGTGTTTTCTTAGACCGTTTCCAGCGATAGGCTCCTAGGGTATGTAATTCGAAACGCTAAAACCATGCTCAAATGTTGCAGTGGGGTCTGTAGATGTGCACGAAGGTTTCGGATTTTTCAGCTGCCACCTGGCTGCGCCACCATTGCCACTTTTGTGTTTTCTTAGACCGTTTCCGGCGAAAGGCTCCTAGGGTATGTAATTCGAAACGCTAAAACCATGCTCAAATGTTGCAGTAGGGTCTGTAGATGTGCACAAAGGTTTCCGATTTTTCACGTGCCACGTGGCTGTGCCACCATTCCGGCGAAAGGCTCCTAGGGTATGTAATTCGAAATGCTAAAAGCACGCTCAGATGTTGCAGTAGGGTCTGTAGATGCGCACGAAGGTTTCGGATTTTTCAGGTGCCACGTGGCTGTGCCACCGTTGCCACTTTTGTGTTTTCTTAGACCGTTTCCGGCGAAAGGCTCCTAGGGTATGTAATTCGAAACGCTAAAACCATGCTCAAATGTTGCAGTGGGGTCTGTAGATGCGCACGAAGGTTTTGGATTTTTCAGGTGCCACGTGGCTGTGCCACCATTGCCACTTTTGTGTTTTCTTAGACCGTTTCCGGCGAAAGGCTCCTGGGGTTTGTAATTCGAAATGCTAAAACCATGCTCAAATGTTGCAGTGGGGTCTGTAGATGCGCACGGAGATTTCGGATTTTTCAGCTGCCACCTGGCTGCGATACCATTGCCACTTTCGTGTTTTCTTAGACCGTTTCCGGCGAAAGGCTCCTGGGGTTTGTAATTTGAAATGCTAAAACCATGCTCAAATGTTGCAGTGGGATCTGTAGATGCACACGAAGGTTTCGGATTTTTCAGGTGCCACCGTTGCCACTTTTGTGTTTTCTTAGACCGTTTCCGGCGAAAGGCTCCTAGGGTATGTAATTCGAAACGCTAAAACCATGCTCAAATGTTTCAGTGGGGTCTGTAGATGTGCACGAAGGTTTCAGATTTTTCAGCTGCCTAGTGGCTGTGCTGTTGCCACTTTCACATTTTCTTAGACCGTTTCTGGTGAAAGGCTCCTACATGTAGTATGTATTTCAAAATGGTAAAACCATGCTCAAATATTGCAGTAGGGTCTTTAGATGTGCACAAAGATTTCGGATTGTTCAGGTGCCACGTGGCTGTGCCACCATTGCCACTGTGCCACCATTGCCACTTTTGTGTTTTCTTAGACAGTTTCCGGCGAAAGGCTCCTAGGGTATGTAATTCGAAACGCTAAAACCATGCTCAAATGTTGCATTGGGATCTGTAGATGCACACGAAGGTTTCGGATTTTTCAGGTGCCACGTGGCTGTGCCACCGTTAAAACTTTTGTGTTTTCTTAGACCGTTTCCGGGGAAAGGCTCCTAGGGTATGTAATTCGAAATCATAAAACCATGCTCAAATGTTGCAGTAGGGTCTGTAGATGCGCACGAAGATTTTGGATTTTTGGGGTGCCACGTGGCTGTGCTACCATTGCGTCTTTCATGTTCTCTTTGACCATTTCTGGCGAAAGGCTCCTACAGTATGTATTTCAAAATGGTAAAACCATGCTCAAATGTTGCAGTAGGGTCTTTAGATGTGCACAAAGATTTCGGATTGTTCAGGTGCCACGTGGCTGTGCCACCATTGCCACTTTCGTGTTTTCTTAGACCGTTTCCGGCGAAAGTCTCCTAGAGTATGTAATTCGAAACACTAAAACCATGCTGAGATGTTGCAGTAGAGTCTGTAAATGCGTAGGAAGGTTTTGGATTTTTTGGGTGCTAAGTGGCTGTGTCACCGTTGCCACTTTTGTGTTTTCTTAGACCGTTTCCAGCGAAAGGCTCCTAGGGTAAGTAATTCGAAATGCTTAACACATGCTCAAATGTTGCAGTAAGGTCTGTAGGTGCGTACAAAGGTTTCAGATTTTTCAGATGCCACGTGGCGGTGCCACCGTTTTTCTTTCGTGTTTTCTTAGATCATTTCCGGCGAAAAGCTCCCAGAGTATGTAATTTGAAATGCTAAAACTATGCTCAAAAGTTGCAGTAGGGTCTGTAGATGTACACGAAGGTTTCGGATTTTTGGGATGCCACCGTTGCCACTTTCATGTTTTCTTAGACCGTTTCCGGCGAAAGGCTCCCAGGGTACATTATGTAATTCGAAACGCTAAAACCATGACCAAATGTTGCAGCGGAGTCTGTAGGTGCGCACGAAGCTGTGTCACCTGTGCCACTCAATATGATTTTAGTGTGTCATATAATACATTTCTTCTTTGTATCAAGCATTCATACAAAGTCAAGGATGCAAATGCGGGGATACACTATAGTGTGCTTTGCACACAAGTGACACCATCTAGTTTTAACATTTACTTTACGCTTCGATTCCTGACTATACTGCAGTTGTTACTGCAACTACTTCCAACTTGTTGTTTACCTTAATCTTTCCATCCAAGAGCTACATGTTTGTGCTCAACCTCCCAATTCAAAATCCAGGTCTCATGTTATGAAGGTTTGACCCCTCACACTGGATTTTTCTCTCAGACGCATTCCTGTTACCACACAATCTCCATTGTTATCATTATTCTATCTCCGCGTCAAGTTTTGAGGTCGTGATTTTATACTTGTTAACACGCTCCTGACAGAATTTACAATTTGTCCTTGTTTTTTGTAATAATGCTTCACGCTGTTGTGTTCACTGACTATTGACACGCAACATATTATGTAATGATGATGAACAGGGAATTAAGGTACACTGGAAGTGAGTTTTGTCAACGTGTTTTGGCACGATTCAGTCAAAATATAATCGTGTTTCAGCGTCATGAAAAAAATTCACGCAACACATCCACGCCATGGAAAAGGCAAACAAGAGCTGGACTATCGTCCGGTGAATACCCCCACATGGTGTACCACCTAGCGTGAGCATACCTATGACCAAGAAATATTATAGACATGAGGCCCCAGGGGGTCTGGGGGCGCTCACCTGACATGGTAGTCTAAATATCAAACCAGGGACTTGACTATATTTATTCATTATTTATTGATGTTTAAGGTCACATATTTATGCACAATGGCTAATCATGACCGTGACAGTTTTACGGGTGGAGGAAGCCGGAGTGCCCGGAGAGAACCACCGAGCAACGACGAGCAGCTGCCAGCTCCCCAACATCGTAACTCCGCACTGCAGCACAGGCAGGGTTAGATTGGTTGAAGACATTCGTACCATCAACGTGCAGTACGCCTTAGTACATGGCGTCATCGTGCCCCCACGCGGGCAATGGAGATGAAGTGTCTTGCCCAAGGACACAACACGGTTGCCGCAGGGGGGATTCGAACCGAGGACCTCTCGGCGTGCAGCCTGCACCTCTACCAACTGAGCCACCGCGCTCCCAGGGACTTGACTTGAATAAGCTGCATATGCCCATCCTAAGAAAAGCATATACCAACTAGATGAAGCGATTGTGCCCACACAATACACAGGATTTTTTCTGTTTTCAGTTCCTGCACTTTTACATCCCAAAACTGAGATAAACGCATAAAAAAAAACAAATTTTTTTTTATTTTTGTTCGGAAATTTTCGAAGTCCCAAACAAAATATTTTCAAACAAAAATTTATTTTTCTTCTTAAAATTGACCAAAACGCATAAAAAACCAAAAAACTAATTTCCGGATTTGGGTCCAAAATTTCTAAGTCCGGACCGGGACCCCAAATTTTCAGCCTAAATATGAACCCAGGGACTTGGCTTGAACAAACTTGAATCTCACCACCCTAAGGATGCTGCATACCAAATATCAAAAGATTCTTATTGGTAGATCTGAAAAAGAAGATTTTTAAAGAATATTCCACATACTGCACTAATTTAAACATTTGGGCTCCCTTAGAGAGCCCAAATATGGACCCAGGGAATTGATTTCAATAAACATGTGAAACAATCTTCCAAAGATGTTATATGTGAAATTTGAAAGCTTTTGGAGCAGTGGTTTGGGAGAAAAGTTGTCTTAAATGTTTTTCTCATTACCCACAGTGTTAAAAAATGCTGACTCAGCACTTATTCAAAGTCCCAGAAAAGTACCCCATGATAAAACCGATAGCAAATTTTTTTACCATTCCATTCTGTTGGTCCTAAGGAAGCTTCACACCAAATAAGAATTCTCAGTGCCGTGTAGTTTTGGAGATATGGGCGTTTTAATTTTTTTCTATTTTTAGCTCCTGCGGTTCCCATGGGGCGACGGGAAAAAAAATTTGGGTATAAATTAAGTACTTATGACCCAATGAGCCCTCATATCAAATTTGGTTCAAATCTGCCTCCCGGTTTGGAAAATAGAAATTTTGGGAGGGGCAAAAATTCTTGCCCCTCCCATAACGACGGCAAATATAGCCCCACAAACTTCTCTTGAACAAATCTGAGTCTACACCTCAAAAGGAAGCTGCACACCAAATATCAAGTCTCTGCTACTGCTGGTTCATGAGAAGATTTTTTAAGATTTAAGCACACTTTTGGGGTGTGGCCCTACCAAGGGGTGAGGCAACTTTATTTAAACAGAATCAAATTGCGATGTCATAATCTATTATCTCAAATATCAATTAAATTGGTTCAGCGGTTTGGGAGGAGAAGACGCAAACATCATGTTCAGCTAAAAATAGTAATTTAATTAATTACTTAAGTTATGAAAAACGCAGACAATCACTGTTTTGGTGAATATTCTTGGACGGACTCACACACGGACAGATGGATGCATGTAATCCAGTATACCCCCCCCCCCCCATTTTCTTCAAAAGTGGGGGTATAAAAATTCGATGTTTGTAATGAAGAACACATTGGAACTCAAGGGACGATTTCTAACTATCGCTAGTGAGTCAAATTGTAATTGCACGATTTGTATAAAATTCCAGTGAAATTTTGCTTCTTTTTAAAAATAGTCTGCCAACGATTTCTGTTCTGTACATATGTGCGGAACAGATTTTCATTTTCTGCATGGTTTAGAGTTACTGTAGATGGGAAAATCATAGAACAGGCATGTAATAAATGAATATCCTGTAAAGTCATGGAAACTGATATCAGAAATGGAAGACATGGGAAAATTACGAGTCATGAAAAATTCAAGAAAAAATTTTTTTTTCTTGTACAGTCAACTAATTTCGTTAGGAATGTTTGCCTTGACTGTTTTATTCACAGGGCTGCTCAACTTGTACATTTTTCATTCCATTCTCAAAAAACTTAGTTTTGGAGTGTTGATGCACATGTGTACAGGAGATTTTGATTCATGAATTTTTCTGAAAATTTGATAGTCAGCCCAGGAAATAGATGTTGGTAAATTACCTTGGTACTGTTGTTAAGAGGGGTAGTGCGGCCCATTGGTTAGCATGCTGACTGGTCGAGAGATTGCAGGTTGGATTTTTATTGGGGACATTCATGTTGTGTCCTTGAGCTTGACACTTCACTCCACTTGCTCGTGTTTGGTCAAGATGGCTAAGTGTGCTCAACCACATGGTACATTGATGGTACATATGCCTGCAATGACTGCAAAACCCTGTTTCTGCAGGGTTAGTAAGTTGGAGGGTCTGACAGCTGCCCACTGCTGATTGGTGGTTCTCTGCGAGTACTCAAGCTTCCTCCACCCGTAAAACTGTCTGGCCTGGCTGTTTGGTAAAGTGGTGTTGAACCCCAACAAACATACAAAAAACAAACCTTGTAAGGATAATTTCTTGTTATGCTTGCGATTCTATTTCTCGTCAATGAGCTTCACTAATTTTTCAATTATTTCATTGTTAATATTAACTGTCTTCCGACTCTATAGACTATTTGTGCTCACTTCTTAATGGATTCATTTAGTATACCGTATTCAGCAACTGTGGCTAGTTTGCAATCCAGGCTGGCCTTTCCAAACAATGTGCCACCATCCATCCCTCTATCTGGATTTTTTATGCACTCATTTGCAAACGCAGACAATCACTGTTTTGGTGACCTTTCTCAACCAGGTAATATAAACCTTTTTTTACCGCCAATTCTGTTTTGCGATCTACCAGCTCTCAAAGGTTGCTTACATGACATTGATGTGGATGTTTACTCCTGCTCTTCGACACATCTTCACCGGCACGGACGTAAACCTTACACGCCTGCTCATGCCTGCACTTGACTTTTCGCCAAATAAACCTAATGCCGACCATCGCCAGGATCCGTGCCTCGCAAAACATCTCTCGCTTCCTGAATTCACTGGGGCATTTGACAAATATAAAAACATTCTCTGCGAGGTGTACTTGGACAGATGAGCCAAGCTGGACGTCTATCAGTCTGACTTGATCGCCATTGCCGCACCACATGGTGACCTGTTTTACATGTACCATGTTGCATTTTCAGTGAAAGCTGCAACCTGGCTTGCACGTGGCTCCAGGATCGATTGGTCTGTTCGTGACAAGTTATTCTGTTCTGTCTTTGCTGGTCATAAAATTCAAACACACTTTCTCTGCCAGGGCACCGATCACTTTTGTCTGTTTGCCCCGCCATTAGAAACTTCACCTCTCCCTCCACGCAGCCACCATCTTCCAGAGTCAACCAAAGCGCCACCTGCATTTCCTGGCCACACTGCATCCAGCATTATCTGCTTTAAGTTCAATTCAGTGAGGGATTGCACATACGGAGCTGCGTGCAAGTATACACAAGTCTGTGTCACTTGCAGGCAACCCCATCCTCAGCACATATGTCCAAAACACCTTTCCCGGCGCCCACCCGGAGGTCTGGCGCCCCGGAAATGACCGTTTACTATCTCTGCTTCCCCGTCAGCATCAGGTTGGGCAACCACTCCAGTTAATATCTCCGAGCTTCAGCAGGCCCTCGCTGCACACCCCAATCAGCATTTCTGTGATACCCTCATCACCGGCCTCACCCATGGGTTCCATACTGGCATTCAGTCTCCACCACTTTCTACCTTTGAACTGCCTAACCTTCGGTCCGCAAGGGACAATCAAGAGGCTATCACTACCCTATCAAGAAGGAGGGGGGCCTAGGGGGCTCTCTCCTCAGCCCCTTTCCCATCCCACCTTACCATGCTACCGCATAAGCCCATTGGGAATGGTGAACATTTTTTTTTCTAAAAAACAGTGTTTAACCATGGACCTCTCGGCAACACAACACTCCACTGAGCACCTTTCCATGACCTGATCGACAAGGACCAATGTTCCATGTTGTATGTGACCCCAGATCATGCCATCAGTCTCATTCAGCAGTTAGGCCCTCAGTCCTTGCCAAGCAAAACTGATATCCAGTCGGCATTCAAGCTTATCCCCATCCACCATTCCCTCTGGTCTCTCTATGGCATTAAATAGGATGGGCACTACTACTTTCATACCCGGCTTGCATTTGGGTGCCGTTCCTGTCCAAAATTTTTCGATATGCTCTCTCAGGCTATTCGTTGGAGCGCGACTCACACTACTTGTATTCCTCACATCCTGCATCTTTTAGATCATTTTTTGATAGTCTGATCCACACACTGACCCTCATCCCATCTTTCGCTCACTCCTACAAATTTTTTCTGCCCTGAATATCCCACTTTCCAAGAGCAAGGTTTCAGGGACACTGGTGTAACGAACCTTCCCAACAATCCTCCATGGCCTTTACGGAATTTTTCCCGATCGTTGTTGCATCCGTCGTGTGGGGCCACCACTGGACCAATAAGTGCATCGTATTCATTGGTGACAAAACGGCCACAGTCAACATTATTCAAAAAGGTTGGTCCCCGGTTCCCTCAATCATGAAACTCGTGTGACGCATCACACTCTCTGCTCTCCAACACAACTTCATGTTCTATTCTCGCCATATACCAGGTTCCGCAAACTCCATAGCTGACTCTCTTTTTCACTTTTCGCTTTTTGCAGAATAGGGCCGTCCACATTCTAAAGGTCAATCTGACAAATAACATTCAATTGGTTTAGAGAGTTTGCCGAAAAATGTTTCTTTGGTAACTGACACTCGGATCTCTTTGTTGGAGACCTTATTCTCGTTGAAATGAAAACATTTTGTTGTTATTCGACTGTTGTGGGCAAGTACAAAAATGTAGAAAACTGACTGAAGAGTCACATGCAGGTCATCGGATTAGGTATTCAATGTTCTGTTAGAAAAGCCCCAACTGCTGTGTCATCAGGAATATCACATGTACAAATAACTGTATAGAAAGTTTCTGATATCGGACTTAAATTTAATACTCACTATGTAATTTACAATGCCTATGCCACAGTGATTGCATAAATTTTTCAATTTAACAAAACTTTTTCTAGAAAATGGCGAGTCTCACTCTGAAATAGTGAAACTGAACATGTCTAGTTCAAAGAAGTGATCTGAATCCACTATTCAATACATTCAAGTGGTTAACTGCTAGAAGTCACTGTCAGAGCTCTAGTGAAAAGTACTGAAAGCCACTTCAGTGGCTTTACACTGTAAATTGTTCAATAGGCAGTATCAAAATTGATGTTAGTATAAAACTGTTCTTACAATTTATTGGAAAGTGCCGGAGGGTACTCTCCAATAAATTGTTGCAAACCAATTATGAAAACATTTTTGCTATACTAAGAAACCCCTCAACCCCTCCATAAATGGTGTGGTATCTTTGAAAATAAATATGCAAGTTAAAAATCACATTGGAAATACAAATTATCACATTGGTTCAGGTTCCTATTTTACCAGTAAAGCACAGCTTGGTTACCCACAGTAAACAAGTGCTGCTCCACCTCCTGAGATTCCCAAGGGGGTTAGTACAGGCATTACTGACGAACATAGAACAAATCTCGATCTACTGGTGTGAATTATTGTGTAATCTTGTTTTTCAAAATTAAATTTCGATCCACTGGAGTAAATTGTTGTGTAATCTTGTTTTTTAAAATGAAATCTCGATCCACTGGTGTAAATTGTTGTGCAATCTTGTTTTTTTTAAATGAAATCTTGATCCACTGGTGTGAATTATTGTGTAATCTTGTTTTTCAAAATGAAATCTCGATCCACTTTTTAAAATGAAATTTCGATCCACTGGTGTAAATTATTGTGTTATCTTGTTTCTGAAAATGAAATCTCGATCCTCTGGTGTAAATTATTGTGTGATCTTGTTTTTTTTAAAATGAAATCTCGATTCTGTCATGGTCCATTTGCAAGAGAGACTGCTTTTGTGATCATGGAACTGATTGTAAATTAACTGGTTGAGTGTTAGAAATCCAATATCTGGGTTTCACTGAGAAGTGCTGGTGCCTCAATTAAAATGCTTCACATTCCATGGATGTGCTTATTATTTTTATTCTCTTGGAACTATTTTTCATCACATAATGTATATATAATTTTGTTAAAAGTGCCATCATTCTCGGGAGTTTACCCCTTTCAGAACAGGGCTGCAACAATACGTTTTCTCAAGATATGATGCATATCATCATTCGATACCCACAGTTTGATATGTATCACAATTTACTAGTCTATCATTAAAAAGTGAGGACACAAGAAGCAAATCTGCAGTTATGGACCATTGGGTCACCCAGTGGTCCATAACTACAGATTTGCCTCTCAAGTTCTCACCTTTCTACTAGGCTGGTGAGTAAAGGGAAAAGTCTAATACCTACTAAACACAATGGCCAAATAACAAATCATCATACAATTTTGGGTCAAGCAGCTTCATTTCAATGAAATTAGATCAATCAAACTTCATAACAAAACATCATGTCATAATCTTCTGTTTCCTTGGAATTTGTGATTATTTATTTATTGGTGTTTAAGGTCACATATTTTTGCACAATGGCTAATCATGACCACAACATGAGAATCAACTCAAGACCTAGGGGTGAGCGTGTTTATCTAACAATCAACTTAAATCGTACTCCATAACTCGGAAAAACGTTTGTATCAGCCCCCGTTCCGATTCCTTATCAGACAGATTCACTTCCAGTAAACACCGCACTATCACATTACGCGACATCATGAAAGCAATATGGATTGCGATTACGCATTAAAATATAAAATGAAAAATTTTAACCAATTCCAACCCAATTTAAACTGAAAAGTGGGGGTAACAGGCTTTATACGTAACAGGATTGGTTGATAAATGTATTATCATGACCAAATGCATGTCCTGTAATTTGCATCCGATTCTCGGTCGTGTTTAACTCTTTCAGCACGAGGGGTCACTTTTTCGGTCCAGGAACACGATACGTTATGATTTCATTAAGTAGGATGGCTACTTAGTGAACATGTGAGGTAGAACATTTAATATTTTCATTTACATTTATTTCGGTGAGCTAAAAATGCACTGTCCTGCAATAATAATCTCTAACTTAGGTTAAGTGAATGCTGAATGAATGTGTAAACAAATAATTTTACTTCTGAATGCTATCTATATGAAAATAATGCCTGAATTCTGTTGACAGAGGTTATTTATATAGTCTTCACATAGCAAGTTCCAGAAAAAGAAATTTTGCCTTCTCTTAATTATGATTGCTTAAATCAAGTCACCTCATTAAGCTTTTTGAATATTCCAATTTCAAGAAGCAAGGTGACCAACTTAAACAATAAGCAAGCTACATGTACAGTGAACTAAAAATAGATTCTGTGTAATAGAATCTGTAAACATGTTTAACCCTTTACCTAACATCAAAAGCAGACGACACTTGCAAAAGAAATTCTTGAATAACTTATTTTTTTCATTTTTTGTCTCAAAAACATAGGTTATGACCCCTCATTGGAACGAGTTCAACGAGCTCGTTCCAATGAGGGGTCGTAACCTATGTTTTTGAGACAAAAAATGAAAAAAATAATGAAAATTAATTGGCGATTTTTGAGAATAGCGCTGGCCGGTTTTGGCCGTTACGTTGGGTAAAGGGTTAAAGGTACATTCAAAGGTCGCTCAGTGCAAGTAAGTGCTAACACAAACCTAAGTCTGCTTATTCCAAATAAAAAATATACTTTCAGAACAATATTAATTGTGTAAAATTGTTAATTAAGGACATTTCAATTCTGATATTATAATAGGGGGCCATCACAGCAGTCACTATTAACTGGTCGAGTGCTGGAAGCCCAGATTTGGGCTTTATTTGAATTTTGTATACTGTAACTCACAGGCTTCCTGTTCTGTGGAGGTGTTTTGTATTACCTTTGAAGTTAAATTATTTAGTGTATGGATTTGCCATTACAATTTATGGAAGAGTGCCTTCATAAATTGTAATAAGGCATAGACTTGTGAACAAATTATGATGACGAAAATTTGGTACTCTACCAGTTAAGTCTCTTGCCAAATGACATAATGCAGTCAGAACCAAACCATCAACCTTTTGGTTTGAAGTTCAATGACCTAACCACTAGGCCAAGGACTCTCTCCTGTCTTTGGTTGTCCATTTTGGTTAGGTCTTCAGATGCAAACTGAATCAGAAAAAATTACTTCAGTAAACCCAAAATGGAGAATACAAAAACGATCAATCTTCAAGCACATTTATGCCATCACCTGGCTCACTAGAATTCCAAGCCTTTTTTCTGTTCAGCCAGAAAAATTAGCCAGTTTGTTCCTGTCTTAGGTTGCCCTTTTTGGATGGGTCTTACCCGTCCTTGGAAGCAAACTGCATCAGAAGAAAATTATTTCAACTCAAAATGAAAACAACAGTTTATCTTCAAGGTATTTCAAGCAATCACCTGGCTTACTTCAGTTCACAGTCATTCTTTTTCTGGTCACCAAGCAGAATAAGTCAATTCGTTCCTGTCTTAGGTTGTTGACCATTTTGGTTGGGTCTTACCCGTCATTGGATGCAAACTGCATCAAAAAAAAAAATAATGAACTCAAAATGGACAAACAAAAAATGATAAATTTTCAAGCAGATTTTTAGAATTCTATCGCTAACTTCTGAAAGATTTTGTTATTCTTTTTTTTTTAAAAAAAGATTTGGTTCCGTCTTGGGTTGTCCAATTAGGACTTTGCTTAAGGATTCACAAATTGCTGCTATCTGCTTACGACAGAACAAGCTGAGTACAGAGGCTACGTGATTAGATCATGGAACTTCAAACTCAAATGTGTCAGCCGTCGGCATTTTCCTTCATAGGAAAACAAGGGATGCTTATTCTGAACTTTTTTGAACTATTGCTGAAAAATGTCAACAGAGACCTGGTTTATATTACTAAGCCAAACATTGTGAAATCCAAAGAGCGTTGTGTTAGAACTTTTCTTGCAAGGTCATGATACATTTAATTGGCATCCAACCAAAGATGAAGTTTCGCCGAGAAATGGTCAACCAATAGCACCACCTGAAAAATCTGGGTCACAATTTTGAGGAAGGCAGGAAAACATTGTAACAATTTCTGAAGGGAATCAGCCACTCCATAAGATTATCTAAATATAACTGAAATAACGGGATGGCACATTGTGCCATTCTGATTTGTGCATCAAGACATGTATTTTTGCATCCAGTGTTATGCAGTTGTATGTTTTGTGCGACAGCAAGACGGTCACGGTTTCTAAATTCATTCAGTTTTTGGGCATACGACTGGACTCCTTGGCTTGGATTATGTTGACTTGTCTCCCACCTAAGCTGAACAAATGCAAGGAGACCACACCTCCCTTATTCCTCCCATGTTAACCCTTTACCTAACGTAATGGCCAAAACCGGCCAGCGCTATTCTCAAAAATCGCCAATTAATTTTCATTATTTTTTTCATTTTTTGTCTCAAAAACATAGGTTATGACCCCCCATTGGAACGAGCTCGTCGAGCTCGTTCCAATGAGGGGTCATAACCTATGTTTTTGAGACAAAAAATAAAAAAAATTAGTTATTCAAGAATTTTTTTTTGCAAGTGTCGTCTGCTTTTCATGTTAGGTAAAGGGTTAAAAAATTGCATTACAAGAGTTACAATCCCTTATCGGTCTACTTCAACTGCTGTGCACATGGTTAGTCTTCTTACAACACTTTAATGGCAAATCCTTCTTTCTGACACATTCATGGGGAGATAGTCATACCCTTCACTTATATTCTGATGCAGACGCACACCTTGGCCGTGAGGGACTTTTGTGGGTTCCTCTGGTTCTCAGTGCCTTAGGACCATGTGTTGTTATAGACCACTATTATAATATCAGAATTGATATGTACTTGGTAAATAATTACAAACAATTATTATTTTCTAAAATTATTTTTTTATTACAAGAAGCAGACTCTGGCTTGTGTTGTCACTTGTTTGCAATGAGTGACCCTTGAATGTACCTATCAACTAGTTTACAAATAATCTTAATCAGAATCTATTTTTAGCTCACTATTTGTTCATTTGGGTCATATTTGCATAGTTGAAATTAGAACCATCCAGAAACTTAATGAGGTGATCCATCACAATCCATTGTCCATATTAGGGACAAATGAGCATTATCATTATTATTATTATTAATGAGGTGACTTAATTCATTATCAGCAGTCAACTGACAGAGTGATGGAAGCCCATTCTTTTTTCTGAAGTGCAGATACCGCAGTTTAAAGACTTCATATTCTGTTGGTGTGCTTCGAAATGTCATTGAACTGAATACATTAGTCGGCATGGATTTGCCTTGTTGCAATTTATGGGAGAGTGCCTGTTTGCACTCTCCTATAAATTATAACAAAACAAAGACATATGAACAAATTTTGATGACTAAAAATAATTCAGCACTCTACCAGTTAATAGAATTGAAGATTGGAGAAATTTCTCATTCTGGAACATTCTATTTGAAGACCTGCCAAGAGACTGCTTTATTCTTTCATCTCACACAGCACTGAGTAGTGACTGACTGACTGTTGTTTTCACATTCAGCATTTGACCTATTATTACAGGACAGTGCATTATTCTACATAGCTGCTGAGTTAAATATACATTCTACAGAAGTGTTTCCAAAATTTGAGAAGAATTCATTCATTCTTGTGTGAACCACAATTTATTCTTGTGAAAACTGGATTATTTTCAAACTACCAGAGGAACAAATATCTGTTGGATATTAAATCCGTTTGAATTTTGCCAAATGCTTCATTTGAATTTATTGGAAACTGCTGAATTTCAAGTGAACATTTATTTACAATTTGTTGGGTACTGTTTCTGCAGACACATTCTTGGCAATTATAATACAAGCTGGGAAGTTTCTTCATCACTGGATTCTATTGAAATTCATTTTGAACTAACTGATAAGTATTTGTTTTATTCTCTGTAACCACACAGTGTAAAAGATATTGTCTCATTTTCTTTTCAGATTTTTTTTAATTAAAATTCAGAATAGTTTTAAACTGGGAGTTGTTGTTGATTCTCAGATTTCTTTCTGTTCCCATTATTGTTATTGTAGTATACACCACAACATTGTTGTGTCGGAAACATTACCCAATTGTCTTAGAACTCTCCTTGGCCATTGG
Source organism: Pictodentalium vernedei (assembly GCA_031216915.1). NCBI lineage: Eukaryota > Metazoa > Mollusca > Scaphopoda > Dentaliida > Dentaliidae > Pictodentalium > Pictodentalium vernedei. Next base: position 374,620,507 of record CM062291.1, read on the forward strand.
AGGGGGGGTGGGGGGGGGGGGGGGGGGGGGTGGAGGGGTGGGGGGGGGGGGGGGGGGGTGTAGGGGGGATTCAGGATCAGCTCTGCCACCGTAAATATACATTATCATGACCATGTGCATGTCCTGTAATTTGTATCAGATTCGAGGTCGTGTTTACAATCAGATCGCAACGAGCCCATCAGCGCAAGTTGTGATCCGATCGTAAGCACGACTGAGTATCTGATACAAATTACAGGACATGCATTTGGTCATATTGTTTGTTTGTTGGTGGCTAACGTCACATATTTATGCACCATGGCTAATCGTGACACAACATGGAGATGAAGTAAAGTTTAGTCAATCGTTGATCTACATGTTGCCCATTTTAGAGGACTTTCACCCCAAGCATTGGTGACTGGGTCCTATTTTACTAGTAAAGCAGAACTGGTTTACCACAGTAAACAAGTCCTGATTACTTCCCGGGGTTCCCACGGGGGATTTGGTCATAATACATTTATCTAACAATCCTGTTACATAAAGCCTGTTTTTTCCGTTTTTCTGTTTAAATTTGTTGGAATTGGTCAAATGTTGAATTTCATATTTTAATGTGTAATAACGCAGTGTTTACCGGAAGTTGAATCAATATGATACGGAATCAGAATGAGTCGTCTATATGATACGGAATCGGAACACATTATGTTATATGTACCGTTTCTCATGGTTTTCAGGCCAAAATCAACATGATTGTCAGATAAAGTCTATTTCCATTCTGACAATCAGGCAGTCGACGACAGTATCAATTTGCAAATGTTACATGACAAGCAATATCCTCCCCATCTGTGCAGACATGTTAACCTCCAGAATAATATTTCAGGGAACCTGAGGGTGATTTGCAGGGAAATGGGATGGATTTCAGGGAAAAGTTTGCGCGCGGACAAAATAAAAGAAAAAACTTGTGCATTTTCAGCTCATGGACCACTATTAAAATCAGGTTATATCCAGAACTAGTTGTCAACTATGCTGATGCATTTAGGCTATGTTAAAAAATCATAAAATAACTGCTGATTTACCCCCCCCCCCCCCCCCCCCCAGGATCCTCTTCTTCATGAGCAACCCCCCCCCCCCACCACCACCACCACCACCCACCCACACTGTCCCACAGAGCACCTCCACCTGTGGTTTGTTCTTATTAATGTCTACTTAGCTAATAATTTCCCCAAGTCTGGAAATGTTAACAGGAAAACATGTCCTAATGTTCAGTTAGTATCTTTATCAAACTTCATGCATGTGGGAAGTTTGTGCCCCATACAAAACTTTTCTTCTCCTCATTGAAGCATTTTTTTTTTATTCCATTCAAAATTTTCTGGGTACAGATGACCAACAGTTAACAGTTCTGTAGTCAGCACAATAGAATAAATGTAGTGTTAGAAAATAAGTCCATTGTGTTTAAATATGCAGTCATAATTTTTTGGCATCCTAGGCGACTTTAACCTAATTTTAAACTGTGCTAAATAGTTGTTGTTTACGTTTTGATTTTGGAAAAGGAATGAGAATTAAAGCTATTCAATGAAGGAATAAATAAATATATATATTATTTAATTCCTTTTCATATATTTTAATTTCCAAAAACTGCATTGAAATGAAGGTGGAGTTTTCAATTTTTTGAAAGTAAGTCACCTATTTTCACTTCGACACTCACACACCGATCACCAATCTCTGAAGAAAAAACCCAGAGATAAACATGAACACAGTTGAAATATACATCATAAAATACCCTTTTCTTAAATAAATTTAACTTAAATCCATATTTTACTGTTTTGTGAGTTTTTACCAGAGTTTGAAATGCACGTTGTCTCTGAACGTTTTTCCTAAGTTACAACGGAAACGAAATATTTGACTGTTGTTTTCCGGGATTTTTGGTCCAAAACTGATTCCCATCCGGGAACTACACTGAAATTCTGGGATTTTTCCGGGAGAGTTAACATGTCTGCTTCTGTGCCACCTTGTTTTGAGTTTTGATATGTTTGTATGCTACAATATCCTTTTCAAAGACACAGTATGCTACAATATCCTTTTCAAAGACAAATACAGGCCTGGTTTGAGTGAATTCTTTAGCTAATTGTCTTTTGCATTTCCAGGCACCAGAATTTCAGAGGCTTTATCTTGTGAGCAGCCAAAGTTACCACTGGTGCTGACAGAGTAGAAGCTACAACACTTGTTGCAACAGTCCAGTATCTGTTAAGTCAAGTTTGAGACCAACCACAGCCAGATCTCAGACTGCAACTGTGGAGAAGTATCATATTTTACCACACACAATACACAATTTGTCTTTGAACTAGAAATCGCCACTCTGCATCCTGCCTTTTTTTCTGGCTCATCCCCAAAGACCACTCTGTTGCCTCTGTCATATGTACAAATTACACTGCTTCTCCTATCCCACTTGGTCCTTTTTAATTAAAAAAAATTGGCTGCATATCAACATGTGTGCCCATCAGTGGATGTCTCTTTACCCATAACATGGCCCATTTTTCAAAAGCAAATTCAAGCCACTCCATCCTATTGTACCAGTACTTACCTGAGTTTTCTTTTCCAGGCTCTCTTTGGTGTGGCATTCTATGCCACTGCACATATTGGAGAACTTTCCCTGGCAGCAGGGGCATACTTCATTGACATTCCTAAATTTTAAGCACAATCTAGGTGGCAGAACTCATGTTCTTGACATGCCATTCATTACATCTTCATTTTACTGTCCAGTCCATCTTCTCCAGACAGTTCACAGCATTTAGAGGTATATTACCTAGCCTCATGTTCTACCCAGATGACTCTCCAATTAGTTACTAGCTTTTATTCAGTTTTCAAATCGGTGCAGCCACCTGGATGGCTGAGCAGTGGTTCACGGATACTGAAATTTGTACTTTGGATGCCTTTCTGCACTATATCAGGAGTCCACAATTGGGGTGAAGTAGTACCCACTGTCCTGATTTTCCATATTGTAATGGGATGTTGTCTTCTTCTGAAACATCTTTCCATGCAGCTTCTCATTATTTTGAGTAACAAGGTTCCCTGTGCACACGTGCTGGGGTGGGTGCAAATAATTCAAGCAAGTGCCTGCAGTAGAATCATTTGATGGGCAAAACAGGTGAATGTTGCCTTTGCATGATTGAAGGACGATAACAACTGAGGTTGCCCATCATCTGCGGCATGCCATATCCATAAATGAAAGGCAAAGGAGGGTGTTGCTGTATTATTGTCATTTGCATAGTTGTAAACAAGGAAAAAAAAAACTTGATCAGACATAATTGTGTGCATACATAATCGTAATAGTATGCCATATGCCATATTCTCAGCCACACTGTGATTAAGTAACATATGGATAATCTGAATAAAAGTGTCGCCCATAACATCAGCCCTGTGTTTTAAATTTGTTATGATGCCCAAATAATGGGATGGCACATTGTGCCATTCAGATTTGCACATTAGGAATGTATTTTGCATCCAGCATTTCATGTAAGTTCATATGTGTTATGCACCAAATAGTACTCAATTACCATATTTTATCACCAATCAAATTTGCGAGGGGGACCCATGTTACTATTTCATACCATGAGTTCGAATGTGTTCACATAGAACACATTAGAACTCAGGGGACAATTTTCAGCTATCGCTAGCGATTTAAACTGTAGAAAATTCCCGTGAAATTTTGCTTCTATTTAAAAATAGTCTGCCAATGATTTCCGTTCCGCATATTATGCGGAACAGATTTTCATTTTCTGCATGGTTCAGAGTTGCTGAAAATGGAGATTTCATAGAACAGGCATGTAATAAATAATGTTCTTGTTTCGCAAAAACATTACAAATTTATTTCTGTTTACACTGACACTGCCACTCCATCCATGTGACATGTTGATTGTGCACATGGAGGGTATGTCAAAAGCAGGCCTGAAAATAAGCAGTCTGACATTTTCAGAATGAGGTTCCCCAGAGGGTGAATTTGATGATGCAATCCCATACAGTGGGTCAATTTATCCTCTGGGTACCCTTTTCTGTTTAGTTTTGAGACCCTGATTCTGATTAAGGTTCACAGAGGGTAAATTTAGTGATGCCACCCTGCTGTGCAGGGTGGCATCACTAAATTCACCCTCTGGGGACCTCATTTTGCAGATGACAGTCTGCTTATCTTCTGGCTTGGTCAAAGGAGGGTGTTGTTGTATATTATCATGTTGTTTTGTTGTAAATAAGGTAAAAATTTGTTCACACCTAATTGTGTGCATACATAACCGAAACATTTTCGTATTCTCCGTTACACTGTGATTAAGGAATATACGGATAAATTTGAATAAAAATGTCATGTCAGTCCTGTGTTTTTGATTATGATGATGCGCAAAAACTTTTCATAGATTTATAGTGTTTTTGTACACAGAGTCACCGTAGACTGGTCGAAATCCATGCATGGGCAGTGGGGTTCATGCATGCATTTACCAGGTAATAAAAATCACCATCAGTGCTTCATTAATTAATATTTTGATGATTTGATTTTGATGAATACAGGGGTCCAAATTTTAACTCTCGGCAATATGAAGAATGAGCTTTAAAAATCTTCTTCAGAACCACAAGTCAGAATCTTTTAATATTTGGTATAGCTTATTGTTTCGATGGTCAGATTCAGAGTTGTTCAAATGAAGTCCATCAGTTAATATTTGGGCTTCCTGTAGAGAGATCAAATTCCAACTTAGTAAGAGTCAGCTTGTATTTGAGGTGTAGATGAATGTTTGATCAAACGAAGTTCAACAATATTTCTTTCAACCACTCTCATTGTCTCAATAAATATATAATGGCATTCTTTATTCCCATATTGGACAGATAATTCCTCCATATTAGTAATCCGTGCTAATTGTGAGAGGTTTGGGCGCAATAAGTTTAATATCGGGACATTCGGGTTGGGATTTATCAACACGAAGCCACTTAATTTTTCACATGTTGAAATGTGTGGAGCTCGCGATAAAAATAGATAATGCAGTGCAACGTCATGACTCGTGTGACACAATCCCATATATGGGTTTACCGAAAAGAAACTCCCACTTTAAAACGTGTGGTTCCAATGATGGCTTTTGATAACTTTTCGACTCAGTTGTTAGCTGTTTATTTTAAATCAAAAATATGTGCACTGATGGTGCTTCATTGACATAAAATTAACCCATTGATGTCTGTTATTTAAGTGAGTATTAAAAGTGTGTTATCTTCCGGGTTGATGGGGATTAATGGCATGTAAATTAAATTCTCATCTCGAAATGCTATGCCAGTCCAGTTAAATCGAGCTCTGCCATCGTCCATTAACTTTGCATATCGGTCCATTAACTTTGCATAACAGCCAGGCCAAAATTGGCATGCATTATCTTACTGGGATAACCTTTCAAGTTAGTTCAGTATTAGCAGTTAAGCCCACTGGGCTGTTTGCACTGCCCCAAAAGCCCCAAAATCTTCTCATAAACCACCTATCACAGTGCTTTGAAATTTGATATGTATCTTACTTATAAGTTGAAGACTGCAGGTGGGGGCATATGACACATTCAGCATTACTCTTGTCATTTCCACTCAGAAACCCGGGCAGTGTAGCAGTGCCTGTTCACGGTGGTAAACATGCACGGTTTTACTGGTGAAATAGGATCCAGTCACCAATGTTTGGGAGGAACAAACCCTCTCTAAAATGGACAACATGAATTGTTAACACTCACCCGTGGTCTAGAGTCGATATCTTTGTTGTGGTCATGATTGGCCATTGTGCAAAAATATGTGACCTTAAACACCAATAAATAAATAAATAACGCTTGTCATTAGTTTCTAAACCTTAAGTCTCGGGAAATGTAACAGCACATGGTAGATTGTCACAAAATTAACCTTGGAATGAAATTATCTCGCAATAACAACACAATAAGAAGCATTGCTTCAGTGAATGGACCTCTGGGTTGCCTGTAGGAGAGGTTCATTGGCTGAAAATTTGCTTGTATATTTGACTCAGTTTTGCTAGACATTTAACACACTAACTTTTCCTCAGTATGTAAGGATGAATACAATGATTTCAGTTTTTTCCCCTCCGAGGAGAGGACTACCACTTGGTGGCAAGTTCTCTGTTGTAAGACTCTTTCTGGCAAAAGAGTTTTTAATTCGCAATGCTGAAACTTTCCCCCAGTTGTATTTTAAAACTCGATACTTTGAAGCAGACAGGCAAGTATACTTGTCACCCTGCAGCAGAGGAGTTGTCATGACTTTTGCAGTATAAAATTTTCTGACAAGAAAGACACATTTAACCCAAGCTGCTGTTTATGGTCAAGTGTTCACTTAACCCTTTACCTAACATGAAAAGCAGACGACACTTGCAAAAATAATTCTTGAATAACCAATTTTTTTCATTTTTTGTCTCAAAAACATAGGTTATGACCCCTCGTTGGAACGAGCTCGTCGAGCTCGTTCCAACGAGGGGTCATAACCTATGTTTTTGAGACAAAAAATGAAAAAAATAATGAAAATTAATTGGCGATTTTTGAGAATAGCGCTGGCCGGTTTTGGCCGTTACGTTAGGTAAAGGGTTAACTAGAAATGGCTGAAGTGTTGCAGCCTCATTAATTTAATTGATGTTCCAGCTTCAAAGAGTTATTACTGGGACAGATGGTGTATATGTCTCAAATTAATGACTTTTCATTTACAGACAGAAAATTGTATGATGATAAAATGGGCCAAGCCAAACGAAAAGTGTCAAGTGAAAACATTTCACTTGGCCTTTTTTTTTACAACCCTGAAGTACTGTTGCCTTTGAATAATTAGAAGGAAACGTCTGTGACACAATGTTTCTGACAGTTTACGCTTCACAGAGGCAACAGCTAGGACCATCAACCCCATCCTGAACCCACATCATCAGAGCTCCCCCTTTTCCCTCTTCCAGCATATCACAGCATCTCCACGGCTATATTTAACCTGACTTTTGAACTCTGCTCTTAGCAAGAAACACACATTGGTACTCAACCAATCAGCTTCAAGCTTCGCATCACATGACCGTTCTCTTTGTTTATCCGTTCTGCCTTTTGTTTTCATTCTCAGCTGCAAATCTTTTTCATAATTATCATTTTTTTAATTTGTTTCATCATTCTTACGTGTCATCGTCACACTTTGCTTTTATCAGTGCCATCTTCATTCATCAGACATCATGGACGCTAATATTCCGCTTCCAGGAAGAGAACTTTTAATCCAAGTTGTGAAAGTTTTCTTCGACATTCCGGATTCCTACAACATGCCTGCAGAGGAATTTCTTCGTTATTTACGCTATGTGCTTTTGGACACGCAACCCCATCTCAGCAGAGCCTTGGACTGTCATACGCATTGTTTGTGTTCCTGCTATTTCTGTCAATTTCACTAACTTTCGTTCGCCATCGCATCACCGTTTACTCAAGAACATTCTGTTCCCTTCATCATCATTTCATTTCATTTCCTGTTCATTGACTTTATTTACTGTGTTCATCAAACATCATGGAGGATTCTCAACCTAAATCGGTGCCATTATCAGTGGGCGGCACCCGTCATCCCCAGGAACTTTCACCAGCCGTTGTTTCTGCCTCATCCTCCCGCAGCCATTTAGTGCCGCCACAACCGGGACGAACTAGTGCAAGGACATGAACTTGTTCTCGAGTATAGTTATGTTCCACATCCATCCCCCATCGGGGACCTCTGCTGCGGCAAGCAGTTTCACCGGACACTGACACTTCGCACTCTACTTCTGGCGATCGAAATAGACATTCAACGTTCATCAGGGTGACCTATGGACCGGTCAGTTTCAGCTTCTTCACGGACTGTTAATGCACATCCCTCTACTTTCACCCAGGCAACTCGGCCCACACCACTCCACGTTATGGATGCCAGACAACCCAAAAAATTGGACTGCCCTCTGCCTCAGATCAGACTGACCAGCCTCGGGATTAGGACCAATCCCTCTACTAGGAAATCGTTTCCGTTACAATTGTATCTTGACAATGCTTCTGAGGACGTTCTTCTCCAGTCAGATCGTATGGACAGCCATCTTCAGGCGAATGACACTTATTCAGTGCCTCCCCATTCAGCCACACTCAACGTAGCTCCTCCTGCACATACTGTTAACTCTGCACCAATTTCACCATTCCTAGGAAGAGACAATCCCAGTGTTGTACCTCCTGTTGTGCTTCCTCATCCCAGTGGTCACCAAGACAATCACAGGCACGGTTCCCCGGGCCTGCACCTGACAAACTCCAAACATACCCATCCTCCACCTTTATTAAATCCTTCTTACTTCATAGACAATTCCAGCCATCTCATAGACAATTCCAGCCATCACATAGACAATTCCGTGGCTCATCCGCATATCATTTCTCCGCCTCCATTTGACACGGCTACTTCACCAACTTTACTTACCCTCAGCGAGCAAATTCAATTTCAGCAGAATCAAACTGCCTCCATGCAAACCACACTCTCAGCCATCGCTTCTGCAGTTCAACCATCATCACATCCTAGAGCTCCTCACACACAGCTCATACCACGACACATGCCAGATAACACCCCGGTCATCATTCAACCAGATAATCCTATTTCCACTTCACTTCAGAACCTCATGCAATCACCTGGCACCGCTCTCTCTGCACTTCCAGCTATCGATGCCAGTATCAGCCCAAGCCTTCGTCAGGACATTCTCTCTGGCAAAGATGTGCACTTGGCAAGGCTTCTCATGCCTCCCCTGGACGCTTCATCCAAATCTTCCGATGCGCTGAAACACGACCCGCGCATGTCCAAAATACTCACTTGGCCTGAATTCATTCATGCCTTTGGGAGTACAAGAACATCATATGCGAAGTTAACCTTCAGCGCCCGGCCGAACTCGACGCATATCAGGCCGACATTCTAAACATTGCCGGGTTCTATGGCGACTCTACCTTCATCACCTCGCCTTTTCTGGCAGACGGCCGGATGGACTCCCCGTGGCCATCGTGCCCAAACATGCTTCACTTGCCTCAGATCACGTTGTTCAGTTTTGACCACTCTCCGCGGACAAGAAGCCCGCTCCTCACTTATGGGCCCACTTCTCGGCTGATTTCTCTTCGGACAAAAAAACCAGTTTCGACCTCCGCTGAACCCTGTCTCGAATTCAACTCTCTCCGCGGATGCAGTTTTGGCCTCTCCTGCAAATTCAAACACGTGTGCATCAACTGTAATCAGTCACATGCTCAGACTCATGTATCCCAAGGTCGCTACCTCCCCTGCTCCCCCTAGGCTTCCTCGGAAATGACTTCCACTAATCATGCCCTGTCGACATACAGGCCTCATGCCAACCACACTGATCAATGTTTCCAACCTTCAACTTGCTCTTGCTCTGTCCCTGCCCTCGTGATATTCCTGTTGTAGGGCCTCACTCGCGGCTTTCACACCAGCATTTCGACCCCCGACCCCCCCACCACACTGCTCGAATTCAAAAACCTTCGCTGCGCCACCTCCAATCCCACAATCGTTACTCATCTGCTGCATCAGGAGCTGGCCAATGGATTTTTTCCCGAGCCCTTTTCTGCCCCGCCTTCCCCCACATATCGCGTCATACCCCTGGGCATCGCCACCCGTAAATTTTCGAACAAAAAGCGTCTCATCATTGATTTATCCTCACAGCTCTTCTCACCACCACTCAATTCCCTCATCGACAAGAACGACTACTCCCTCTCCTACGTCACCATCAACAACACGGTCCGCATCATCCAAGACCTGGGTCCCAACTGTTGGCTGAGTGAGGCATACATCAGAACTGCCTTCAAACACCTCCCCATCCATCCCGACCTCTGGCCCTTTTACGGCATCAAATGGGGTGACCAGTATTATTTACACTGCCGCCTGGTCTTCGGGTGCTGGTCCAGCTCCAAACTCTTAGATCAACTTTCCGAAGCTATTTGTTGGACCATCACTAACCTGTTTTCTCTTCCGCACATTCTCCATCTCCTAGACGACTTTCTATCAGCCCTCCTGTTAATCCTGACACAATTTGCCATCTCTTCTGCATGTTTTCCACATGCTCTCCATCCCTCTCTCTGGGGAAAAAACAGAAGGCCCAACTCACACTTTGCAATACTTGGGCATCATTCTTGACACCGCTAAAATGGAAATGCGCCTTCCCGACGACAAACGCCTCAGCTTCATGGACACAGTCGCCTTATTTCTTAATAAACGCACTACCACCAAACGCCAGCTCCTCAGCCTCCTCGGCTATCTCAGCTTTGCTTGTCGCGTTGTTGCGCCAGGCAGCTCCCTCCTTGCTCTCTCTTGCTCTGTGTCAGAGTTGTGGCACCATGTTTCACTCTCCGCTGCCAGCTGCCGCGACCTCCACATGTGACACTGCTTCCTTTCCAAATGGAATGGTATTTCTCTTTTTTTTGGAGCCCTTCCACGCACAGGCTGACGACCATCACTGATGCCAGCTCTGCATGCGGCTTCGGAGAGTTTTTTCAGGGTCATTGGTTTCAAAGCTCTTGACCCCTCCCCACCCCCTCCGGTACCTGCACTCCTTCCATGGCTCTCTTGGAACTCTACCCCATCATGGGCGCTGCGCTGCTCTGGGGCCCCCTCTGGTCCAAGGAATGCATCATTTTCTCCTGCGACAACGAAGCTACTGTGCACATAATCTGCAAAGATCATTCACCCGTTTCCTCATGCGTCGGTTCACCTTCTCTGCCCTCCTACACAACTTCTCTTTCTCCGCACAGCACATTCCTGGCAAACTCAATCTTATCGCCGACTCTCTCTCTCTCTCGGTTTCAGTACTTTCAACGCTGGGTTCCAGATGCAGATGCCGATCCACACCAATGTCCTCCAGCTTCAGCAGTATACACGGACTAACAGATGTTCTCAAGTCTTTGTGGAGCCATTCTATCAGCGATTCAACCTCACGGACTTACCTCGCCGGCTTCTCCTGTTTTTGAACCTTTCTCCTGTTCAGCGGCGCCACCATTTACTGTTCACACAGTCTCCCTATCGTCTCCAAAAATTTGCTCTTACTTTTCAACCGCTTATGCCTACAGCGAGTTGCACCTCACCTCCTCAGCCCTCAAAACGTACCTTGCAGGCATTCGGCACTTTTATTTGCTCCGAGCAATTTTTTAGGCAAGCAGTAAGGCGAGCTAAAAAAATTGCCCTCCTGAAAACAACAGGCACGTTATTGTCATGTGAGAAAAATAATATGTAATTCGTGTTTATCTCTTTATTATTTATAAATTTCGTCTCAAATTTTCTAAGACTCGATTCATAATTAAAGTACGAGATGACCACTCGTCATACAACCTCTATTTCTAAATTTTTAGCTCAACTTGACAAAGTCAAGCTGAGCTATTGCCATCACTTCTCGTTTGTCAACGTACACATGCACGTATGTCCAGGTGTACGTACGTCCACAATTTCCTTTGGCACACCTCACAGGTCGCATTTACGATCAGATCGCTTTCAAACTTCGTATGCTTGTTTGGGGTGACCTCTAGATAGGATATATCGATTTTCTTCCATTTCTGCCTGGCAACAATCTTTGAACTTAGTTTAGTCAGGCATCAATATATTCCTTTGGCATGCCCGACAGGGCACATTTATGATCAGATCGGTTTGAAACTTTGTATGCTTGTTTGGGGTTACCTCTAGATGGGAGCTATCGATTTCTTCGATTTCCGTCAAAAAATGTTGCCACTGGCAATGACCTTCGATGAGCTTAGTAAATCTTATTTCCCCTTGACACACCCTGCAGGGCACATTTATGATTGGATCGCTTGCAAACATGGTGTGCTTGTGTGGGGTGACATCTATATGGGAGCTGTCAATTTTCTTCCATTTTTGTTAAAAAACTTTACTGCTGACCTTTGAACTTAGTTTAGTCAGACCTCAATATTTAACATTAACACACACTTCAGGGCACATTTATGATCAGATCACTTTGAAACTTGGTATGTGTGTTCGGGCGTGACCTCTGGATGTGAGCTATTACTTTTTTTTCATTTCCATAAAAAAATATTGTCGTTATCACCAGCCTTTGGACTTACTGCATTTGTGTATCAACTTATACCTTTTGCACTCTCTGCAGGGTATGAATTTCCATAAAAAAAACAAAAAAAAACACCCTATTGCCACAAGCAATGACCTTCTGCTTAGTGCATTAACCTCTTCCTTTGGCATGCCTCAGAGGGCACATTCATTATCAGGTTGTTTTGAAACTTTGTATGCTTATGCAGGATTACAAAGATAGGAGCTATTGATTCTCTTTTCATTTCCTTCAAAAACTGTTGCTGTTAGCAACAATCTTTGAATTTATATTGCATTTGTGCATCAACATTCTTTGACATGGCCTACAAGCCACATTTATCACAGGATTATTTTTGAACTTGGTGTGCTCATTAGGCAAGACCTTTAGATAAGAGCTATTGATTAGCATTCATTTCTGTGAAAAAAGTTGCCTTTTACAATAACCTCTGAATATACTGCATTTATGTATCAACATTCTTCCTTTAGCCAGTCTTACAGTTTACATTTAAAAAGGCATGGATTACTCTGACGTTGTGGACAGACAATGCTGTTATGTTGAAATTTCATCAAATGACATCGGTACCAATCATCTTCAAATTTGCCATTTCATTTATAACTTACCAAGTTCAAGTTTGTCAAGCTAAGCTACAGTGTCCTTGACACTTTCATTAACCCTTTACCCAACGAATCGCCCACATCCGCCCACTTAATATGCAAATTCAGCAGTTGAAAATATATTATATTTAAAAAAAATTTCAACAAAACCATATCATGTGACCCCTCGTTGGAACGAGCTGGTCAAGCTCATTCCAACGAGGGGTCACATGATATGGTTTTGTTGAAATTTTTTGAGAAATTTAAAAAAATAATATTTAAAATAATAAATTTTGATATTGTCTGCATTGGGTAAAGGGTTAAGGGAAGGATGCACCAAATCATACAGATTCCCCAGTTATTCATTGCATGTGCCAACAGTGTTTTAACCAATGGTCCTTCAGTGAGTATTTGTAGATCTATTGGCTGAAACACTACTCATGCATGAGATACATGTACAAAGCTTGATAGCTTTAAACCTTTACCCAACACAGCAGCCATAAACGGTTAGAAAATTAAACCCAAATAAACCTCCAAAGGCCTGAGGTAACTTTTCACTGCCCAGACAAATCCATACAGAGTAGGATATTATTTGAACTGGCTTGCCATGCCAGTTCTAGTGAAATCCATGTTAGCACTAGTATGGTTTTATTGAAACATATTAGAAATTTTGGGTAAAAAATTGGAAATTTAATATTTTTTTTTAAAAAATGCTGTGTTGGGTAAAGGGTTAGCCTGGATGAATGTTCAGACCAATGCACTTACTGACAGGCTGTCTGCCTGCTTTTGGAAGATTTTTTTGGTGTCAGTCAAATTAACCCTTCACCTGATGTAACATTCAAAACCAGCCAGCGCAATACACGAAAATCGCTATTTAAATTTTTTTTTTTCATGTTTTCATTTTCAGCGTCACGCTCATTCCAATCATGGGACCCCAAGTGGGCGAAGAAGTCTCCTTGGCATTCCTTGAGTTGCCTTAGCTTACATTGGGGGTGAAATTCAAGTCACCTTCCAGAACTTCCTTTGGAGACATGGCAGTTTAATGCATTTTATTTTTTAAAAATGCACTTTCGCATTCATAAAGTAAACACGACTGCTGTTAAAATTCATCATATGGTTCTAAAAATAGCCTAAAGTAGCCTAATTTTATATTTATGAAAAGAGTTGTGATGGCGTTGTCGTTCGCACAAATCGCCCCAACTGGAAGCAACCAGCACAAAGTGGCAGTTCAAAAACAGAGTGCCAGCAAAAACAACCAATCACTCAAGACACGAATTGTGTCAATTGGAATTTATTAAAATTAACTTCTGTTTCAAAAGAATAAAAAATGTGAAGGAGACATTTCATACATATATTGATATAAAATTAAAAAGTCGAAATTGTTTCCGGTTACAGTCCTTTTCCATTGAAAAATTTGTTCCATTGAAATTCGCACTGCAATTTGCATTGGAAGTTTTTCTTTGAAAACTTGTGTTGGAAGAGGGTTAAATGTAATAAACCTACGATAGAAATCACACATATTGGGAAGGATAAAAATAACAGGCCTTCATAGCACCAATCGCACGTGTCAGTCAATATAAGATGGTCAGCAGAAATTGTCATTTTTCTGCACAGTGACAGAAGAGAAGGGAGACAACTGTAATATTTTGTCATTTACCGTAGAAATAAATTAACTCAAGTTGTTAATAATGCTTAAATAACAAAGATTATCGAAAACATTTTTAACTACGCTTTTCAATTCAATTAGGGCACTCAGAAACCATGAATGACCCAGCTTCTTATATGAACTTGAAATTTATTTTAAATACTTTAAATATTTTTTTTTAAATGAATACACCTTCTCTAAAAGAACACTCTCACAATGGGTTATCCAAAATTCCAAATCCACTGCTTTGAGGCAAATACAAAATCAACTGAATGGTAACCATAGTCATCACTGGTAGGGAAAGAGTAAGGTCATTCAGAAACCATGAAAAAGAGTTCTTCAGTGGGGAGGGGGGGGGGATTTTTTTCTCCACAATTCGTCATGTTAGCTGTTTTTTCCTCTATGTACATTTATTTTGACAAGATGTCATATATATTTTATGTTTTTTTCTGACTTCTCCCTCATGTCCACCAACTTCTCCCTCATGTCCACCAACTTCTCCCTCCTGGGCCCTGACTTCTCCCTAAAATCTCTGGAGGGAGAAGTCACTTCTCCCTAAAATCAGCTGCCAGGTTGACCCCTAGTTCCAATGGTGGTCATAACATATGTTTTGAAAGCAAAAGATTAGAATATAAAAAAATTCAATTACGATTTCCGTGTATATATACTGCTGCCGGTTTTGGCTGTTGCGTTAGGTAAAGGCTTAACCTGTATAAGGCGGTTGATCATGGTAGGAAAAGACCCTTAGTTACGTTACTAATCATGCAGTTTGCTGGTGTTTGCGTCTTCTCCTCCCAAACCGCTGAACCAATTTAATTGATATTTGAGATAATCGTTTGTTATGACATTGCAATTTGATTTTGTTCAAATCAAGTTGCCTCGCCCTTGGGTAGGGCCACACCCAAAAAGTGTGCTGAAATCTTAAAAAATCTTCTTTTCATGAACCAGCAGTAGCAGAGACTTGATATTTGGTGTGCAGCTTCCTTTTGAGGTGTAGACTCAGATTTGTTCAAGAGAAGTTTGTGGGGCTATACTTGGCGTCGTTATGGGAGGGGCAAAAATTTTGGCCCCGCCCAAAATTTCTATTTTCCAAACCGAGAGGCTGATTTGAACCAAATTTTATGCGAGGGCTTATTGGGTCATAAGTACCTAATTTATGCTGATTTTTTTTCCCCGTAGCCCCATGGGAACCGCAGGAGCTAAAAATAGAAAAAAATTAAAACGCCCATATCTCCAAAACTGCACGGTACCGAGAATTTTTATTTGGTGTGAAGCTTCCTTAGGACCAACAGAAATAATTGGTAAAAAAAAATTGCCATCGGTTTTATCATAGGGTACAGTTTCGGGACTTTGAAAAAGTGCTGAGTCAGCACTTTTTAACACTGTAGGCAATGGGAAAAACATTAAAAAATCTTCTCCAGATCCAGCAGGCAGAATCTTTTGATATTTGGTATGCAACATTGGAGGGTGGATCTGATTCAAGTTTGTTCAAATCGGCCCCCTGGGTTCATATTTGGGCTCAGTATAGGAGCCTGATTTCGAACTTAGTGCATTTCAGGCAAATTTCTTCAAAAATCTTCTTCTCCAGATCCAGCAGGCAGAATCTTTTGATATTTGGTATGCAACATTGTGGGGTGGATCTGATTCAAGTTTGTTCAAATCGGCCCCTTGGGTTTATATTTGGGCTCAGTATAGGAGCCCAAATTTGAACTTAGTGCTTTTCAGGCAAATTTCTTAAAAAATCTTCTTCTCCAGATCCAGCAGGCAGAATCTTTTGATATTTGGTATGCAACATTGTGGGGTGGATCTGATTCTATTTTGTTCAAATCAGCTCCCTAGATTCATATTTGGGCTCACTATAGAAGCTTGAATTCGAACTTAGTGCATTTCAGGCAAATTTCTTCAAAAATCTTCTTCTCCAGATCCTGCAGGCAGAATCTTTTGATATTTGGTATGCAACATTGTGGGGTGGATCTGATTCCAGTTTGTTCAAATCGGCCACCTGGATTCATATTTGGGCTCACTATAGAAGCCCAAATTCGAACTTAGTGCATTTCAGGCAAATTTCTTTGAAAATCTTCTTCTCCAGATCCAGCAGGCAGAATCTTGTGATATTTGGTATGTAGCTAGACAAGATCGTCCCAAAGACCGCAGCTGTAAAAAAGTTCACAACCTGAATTAGCCTGCCAGGCCCTGTCTCCCGCCCCCCTCCCCCAGTTTCTGAATGGGAATTACGGCCCTAGTTTCCCAAAATAATTAGAAAAATCTTTAGTTCAATAAAGTAAGGGAATGAACTTGTGCAGTTATAAAGACGACTCGGCATCATTCATGCAAAATCACAATTTGACAAGAAGTTTTTTTTAAAATTCAAATTCCAAACAATGAAAAAGTAAGTTCATTTAATATAACAAGTATTTAGGCCACTGTTGTTTGGGAAATAGATGGATAAAAGCAAACAATTTAAATCAACCCCATGTTGCATGAAATCTTTCAAATATAATATGGCATGATTATTTGAGGTCTGTGACTTTTACCATGTATGTGCGAGAAAAGCACTTTCATTTCCTTGTCTCTTAAGACTCTCTTGCTCCATCACATATTCCTGTTCGTGCTGTCAGGTTGTTACAAAATAAACATTCATACTCATATATTCCCTATGATTTTTTTTATATTCTAGTAAGTCATTCCCAAAATTTATATATTTGTAAAAAGTGTTGTTTGACATGCAAATGCTTTCTGATATTCAAAGTGATAAAATGTAAAACTACATCGATGTATGGTTCTAAAAATATATGAAAACAGTTCCATAATTGCCTATGAGCAGTACCAAAAAAGTTTTGACAAGTTCCTTGCTTCTGAAATCATGGTACTACTAGTGATTTTTAGGTTCTGATCACCTGAAATCCTGATACTTGCACGTGTGAAAAGTGGTGGTGGGTGAAGCATTTCAGGTTTTATTCAAAATAACAAAACAATGTCAGAGTGATAACAAATGATATTTCTATCTTTTTCAGCTTACTGTATAATGATCAGCTCAAGCAAAAGGGCGGAACTAAAGAGGGCTATTAGAAGTAGCATTACTTCCCGCCAGTGCAAGGCAAAAAAGAGACAATTGACAGCAGCTTAAATTAGTACATGCAAATAAAAAATTTTCAGGAACCTTCACATTAGTTTATTCTGTTTCTTATTTAAAAAGTTGGCATTTTCAGAATGAAATGACTAGATAATGTATCATTGGAACTGGCTACATGAGCTGATTGTCACAATATCTATTTAACCCTTTACCTAACACGAAAAGCAGACGACACTTGCAAATAAAATTCTTGAAGCACTAATTTTTTGGATTTTTTGTGTCAGAAACATAGATTATGACCCCTCATTGGAACGAGCTCATTGAGCTTGTTCCAATGAGGGGTCATAAGCTATGCTTTTGTGACAAAAAATGAAAAAGAAAAATTGAATGGTGAATTTTGTGAATAGCTCTGGCCGGTTTTGGCCGTTACGTTGGGTAAAGGGTTAAAATTGAAAAATATTTTATGCCACACTCTCCCTAATATTATAGGTTTTCCTTGCCATGCTTAGAACAGGTTAACTTTATCATGGCTCATGCTGTAAGAAGAGTTGACATGTAGGGATCACTATCCGTCGTCGGTGTTGTCACACTTTGTTAATCCGCAACTCCTTCAAAACTGTATGTCAGAATCCAACCAAACTTTCAGGATATCTTGCTAAGGTGTTCTAGTTATGCACCCTATACTTTAACCCTATACCCAACGAATCGCCCGCATCCGCCCGCGTAATATGCAAATACAGCTGCTGAAAAAATATTATTTTTCGAAAAATTTCAACAAAACCATATCATGTGACCCCTCTTTGGGACGAGCTCATTGAGCTCGTTCCAAAAAAGGGTCACATGATATGGTTTTATTGAAATTTTTTTTAAATTAAAAAAATTCTGTTTAAAATAATGAATTTTGAAATCGTCTGCGTTGGGAAAAGGGTTAAACTTTGATTTTACTGATTGTAGGGTTTCCCATACCAAAACATGGACTTTTTTATCCTTGTAGGCGACACATGTCTTCAATAGAAGACTCACCCATTTTTATGTTCTGCTGCCATTCTTACCCAAATAGTTTTGTTCATGACGACTTCCTTTCAGCCTGCATTTATGTATCAATTGGGATTGGTAAGTGCCTGACAATTACCTAAACCAGTGATACAAAAATTACCAATGGAAAGATTTTTTCGTAGCAGGAACAATGACACATTTATATTTCAAGATATATATTTTTTTACCAGCAACAGAATTTCAAAATTATTGTCTACATGGTTAGTCTTCTCAACATTTCAGCCCCCAACAGTGTGGATTAAGGACTACACTGACTCTCTTCATCTTTTTTTCAGCTTGTAAGAAGTCCCTTTAACCTTTTACCAAACAAAATGGCCAAAAAATTTACTTTAATAAGACTTCCAAAGACTAAGAAATCTGGGAGTTTTCTCAATAAAACAATGCAAATATGAGTAGCATTGAAACCGGCTGACTCGTCCGGTTCCAATGCTATCCATATTTGCAAGGTTTCATTGAAATATACAGTACTAATCAAAATTTCCCTAAAATATGAGATTTTGTTTATTTTTTTACAGAGCTGTGTTGGATAAAGGGTTGTACTAATAGCCTTTTTGGACGGCAGTCCTTTTTCAGTACGCAGCTTCATCAGAATAATTTGACACAAGGAATTTCCCGGCCACTGTGGGACTGAAATGGTGCTTCTTTGTCAGAAGTACCATTTCAGCCCCCAATGGTACTGATTTGGGACTACACTGACACTCTTCAGTCCCTTTTCAGCTTGTAAGAAGTCTCTTTAAAGCATCTTTTGAAATCTTCTGGACAGCAGTCCTTTTTCAGTACACCGTTTCATTAGCATTAAGCCACTGTGGGACTGATATTGTGCTTCTTTGTCAGAAGTACCAATTCAGACCCCAATGGTACTGATTTGGGACTACACTGACAATCTCAGGAGGAGGGACTGATTTGGGGCTGAAAATTGCAATGAAAAAGAACTGAATTGTATCATAAGCTATGTGAACTGAAATAGCGCTCCTATAACAAGGAGTCCCTTTTCAGCTTAATTAGCATATTTTTGACAAAACAGTCCCTTTCCAGCTCACAGGCAGTCCTTTTTCAGACTAATTAACATATTTTAGACAAAAATTTTCCATTATAACTTTGGATCATTTGGGGACTGATACGGTGCTCCTTTGTCAGAAGCGCCATTTCAGTCTGGACTGATCAGGGGCTGGAGTAAAGCTCTTGTGGGGAACTGATTTGGTACTGTGAAGGGAGCTGTAAAGGAACTGTATTTCCTGCTGGGCCAATATGTTCACCTGATCCGGCCTCCACGTGTCTACATATCGGCATCCACAGGTGCATGCCGACTCTGGAGTACTCCCAACGAACAGTGCTGGGACCCATACTTTACCATTGATGAGTATACCTAAACCAGCTTCCAATATTTTCACCCAAATCGGCCTCCACCTTTCCCTAACCGGCCACCACAAGTGCTTTTAGATTCTGGTGTACCCCATGGAACGGTGCTGGGACCTATACTTTACCCCGATGAGTAAGCCTAAGCGGCCTCCAACATTTTCATCTTAACCAGCCTCCACCAAGCTGTCCCTAACCGGCCTCCACAAGTACATGTCGACTCTTGAGTACCCCAAATAACGTACTGGGACCCATACTTTTTACCCCTGGCGAGTATGCCTAAACCGACTTCTCTAACATTTTCACCCGAACCGGCCTCCACCAGTCCCCGTTTCTCCTGCCCCACAAGAGCATGCCATCTTTTATACCTTGTGTACTTAATTTGTCCCTGCTGAGTATGCTAAAAGCAGACGCCACCTGTCCCAAACCGTCCGGTCCCACAACTGTAACCAACCGGCCGTCAACATTTTCGCCCAAACAAGTCCCCAAGTGAAATTATTAAGATCCATTAATTATTTTTTGCTTTTCTGTGCAGACAAAAACGTCCGTTGGCCAAAACTTCCAAAACAAAACACCCAATGAACATTGGACAAATCTATACTGTTACTTTGCTTGTATGTATGTTTGTCCTCTTATCACGCAAAAACCGCTGCAGGGATGCATATGAAATTCGGCACGAATGATTTTCGGGTCACTGGGGCAGACATAGGAGGTTGATGCGGGGCGGACATAGGAGGTCGATGCGACGTCCCTTTAAAAAAAATTTTGTGTGCTCCAAAAATTTTTTTTTTCCTTTTCAACGAGCATCGAAGGTCCCTCACGGGTCGATGCGACACGACGTCCATTTAAAAAAGAAAAATCTGTGCCCCCCCCCCCTTTTTCCCCTATTCAACGGGCATCGAATGCCCCACTGGTCGATACGACGGCCCTTTAAAAAAAATATTTCTGTGCTCCAATTTTTTTTCCTTTTCAACGGGTATCAAAGGCCCCGCCCATTGGGCGGGTTGGTTCGAAAAATGAGCCGACTCATGCCATTTATATTTGTTTATTTGTGTAACTCTTTTCCAAAAGTCAACAAGGGAGATGGAACAAATTTTTTGAAAATGAAACGTCAAGAATTTTTTGTCATCGTCATTAAATGAAGAAAATACAGGCGAACCCGGTGGTAAGTACTCACTGAATACGGCAAATCACGTGGGTGGAATTGGGTTCGATCAGTGGCAGAGCCAAGAATAATATGTTAGGAGGAGGCGGCAAGTTTCTTCCGAAGGGGGATCCAGAAGTGTAGAGCACTGAGGGGGTGGAGAGGCTGCATATGAGCCAGGGGGGGGGAGGGGGGCTGCCCCACCCAATTCGGGCAAAACGGTGAGGAAAAATCGGGACAGAGAAAATCACAAAAATGGTACTGAAAATTAGCCTTGTAATTGTCTGAACCCAAATGCACCTGAACGCACAAGTATTTCACAATTTTCTGGGGGGGGGGGGGGGAGCAGGGGGGGGGGGCAGACCCTGTCAAAGCTGCGCGCCTTCGTGCCAACGGTGCTCACGTGTCGGTATTCCACTATCCAAATTTCGGTCAAGCTAAACCCTCTGCCACCTTAACCAAAGAGTTCCCATATGCCCGTGGCGGAGAGTATGGAAGGTGGTGCCTCTTCTTCAAGGCAACGTAGCTCATTGGCAGTCTTTGCAGTGAATTAAAAATGACCAAAAACTTGAAGTAACGATCGCGTCCGATACGTTAGACACTGACTCTATACGACTGCGATAAAATCGCAACGCAGTACTTCCGAACTTAACAGAGTCCCTAAAAAAAACAAACCACCACAATTAAGGGGTGGGTCACAAACAGGCCTACACGCAGGTCTACATATTGTCGTACGGGTCATTTTTTTTTGGGGGGGGGGGGGAGGGGGGGTGCAGATCCAGGATGTTTGAAAGAGGGGGGCGATAATTGTACCCTCACAGTTATTGCAAACTTGGACAGAAAGTCAGTAATACTATTGTTTTGTTTGTACACCCACAGTACGAAGGCCCACCAAACCAAAATTATATCACAGACTTTGGGTCCAAGGTTGGACTATACCTTATAGTATGATGCACATCATGATCCTGATCCTCGCAACGGCCATTTGGGGGAGGTAGAGTATGGAGGAAGGGGGTCCCTCTGACTGACGTTGGTGGGGTCCCCCCTCCCCGGGAATTTTTGAAAAAGTGGGGCCACAACTCGTTTTTCCGCGATTCTGCGGAGGCTGTGACCGACTCCCCATGCAAGTTGCGTAAGATGTGTTGTTCTCGTAACCATAAATTGAAGTGACGCACACAATTTATTCTTGGAGTGGTGTCACTTCGTTTTTGTGCGAGCATGCTTTATCGGAAGGGTCCCGAGTTGAATTGCAAGTGCTGTGCTTTAACATAGCTCCAGCAAAAATAGAGGGGGCACGTGCTGGGTGCGCCCCCCATCCCCCCCCCCCCCCCCCCCCCCCATTGGATCCTCCCGTGAGTGATCGCTTGATCCCACCCCCAGAATAACTGAAACCTTCACCACTTTTTACACGCTACGTAAATAGGAAGGACTACATGTAGATGTCCTCTAAAATTGAGGACCCAAAGTCCGTAATATAATCTTTTGGTGTGGTATATCCTTTTGGACGTACCACACCAAATAATTATATTACGTACTTTGGGTCCAAGTTTGGACTATTGATATTCTCTCGACCCTGGTCGGGAGTGGTGGTGGGCAGGGCTCAAAACTGGATTAGCATAGCACTCCGCTGTCCAAGTTCTGAATTTTGCTATTCAATAATTACCAGTCTGCAGTGCTTTTGAATCAACTGCTAATCAATTTTCCAAGATGATTAGTAAATTGCTATTCCAAATTTTCATATTAAATTGGGAGGGAGAGTACCGGTAGTCAGAATACGAGGGGAGACTACGAGTTGAGGGCAGAGAGTATACGAGTGGGGTGAATTGTGGGAGAGTACGAGTTTTGGCCCTCATATATTCAAAGTTTTTCCAAGACCCACCGAAAGGATGTAGGGGCACCCCCATCTCATTTTGGTGAAGGGCCTAGAACCACTTTGAAAAAATGAGGCCCAAAACACGTGTTCTCAGCTCTTCTGATGCTGCTGTAACCGACTAAACAGACTGCGTAAGATATGTTGTTCTGGCGACCATAAATTCAAAAATGTCAAGTATCAATAATTTCCGACCAACCAGGCGACGCTGATGGCAGTAATGGGGAGTGTGTGTGTGTGTGTGTGTGTGTGTGTGTGTGTGTGTGTGTGCGTGTGTGTGTGTGTGTGTGTGTGTGTGTGTGTGTGCGTGTGTGTGTGTGGGTGTGTGTGTGTGGGAGGGGGGGCCTTCAAACATATATATTAACTACCAGTCAGGATATTTTGGGAGCCGACTGGTAAACATTTTTTGGGAATCGACTGGAAATCAGATTACAATCCATAAGCCCAGACATCGACTTTACACATGTAGGCCTAGGCCTAAATTTACCAGCTTCATTAAAAATTTTACTCACATTCTCTATTATTTCAACATAATTTACAAGTGAGCGCTTGCCAGGTAGACCTATTGGTAATGTTTTTGTTGGTATTTGTCATGGGTTTTGGTAGTATTGGTCGTGTTTTTGGTCATTAACTGCCAGTTTTGGTCAGTTTTAGTAGGAATTTAGTAGGACCTATTTCAGGTGTGAATCATCCACGGTATGAAACGTCCAATGTTTTATCGTCTGGAAACGTCAACTTGATCAAAGTTATGTACAAACACCCCACAGTGTTGTCCATGTCGTTCCGGGAAGTAAGACATTGCCCCAAATTATAACTGAGGACCCCAAACGAATTAATTTTCGGTGATTCTTTAAAGACACAAGTGACCCAGTATTGACCCATTTACGTGATGCTTAAAACTGTCACCAACAAAAAAGAACGAAACGACCACGCGAACGGTCGAATGTTGAAAATATGTATCAAGTACCCGTTTATAAAAAATCAATAACCACTTTGAAATTAATTCATTTGTTTGAAGGTAAATACGCGAAAGATTAAACCGTGACCCGTTATACCCGACTGATAGTATCGTCCCTATTTTTAGCTTTGACAAGCAGCTCTATAAGTGGCAGTATCGGTCTGTCTGCATGTCGGTCTGTCGGTCGGTCGGTCGGTCTGTCTCTGATCAACGAGTTTCAAAAACTCAATAACTTTTGAAATACTTGGCAGAATGACTTCACATTTGGTATGTAAGTGTATCTCATTGATGTCGGGCCGGTGTTCAATACGTGTTGTTCCATATATTTTTCTCAGAGTTATGGCCCTTGATGAACTTGAATTTTTTTTTCTCACTATTACCTGCAGATTGCTTCTGAGTTCTAATCATTTTTTCACCCACAGATTGCACCACCCATCGTAGCTACGGCGTCGATGTCGCGATTTTTTTTTTCAACGGGTACTGAAGCCCCGACCGAAGGGCGGGCTAGGTCGAGAAATGCGCCGCCCGTTTTTTTTACTTTTCATATTATGACCCCTACATTTTCTGTCCGACTGACGGGTACCCCAGCAAGTAAGAAATAAAAAAAAACAAAAAAAAAAACAATCCATTAAAATCCACAGGTAATAGAATGAGTAACAAATGATAAATTCGTCTGTCAGAAAATTTCTGACAAAGTGATATTAGTCAATTTGAATCAATGAATGTATTAGAGGCCTATGTTTTAGCGCACTGAAGACGCGCAGGGACAACGTGGGATTTAAAAATCCCTTGTGACCTGTTTAACTTTATTTTGTTTTACTTGGATCACACAGACCTAGCTTTCCTATTGCTTCCTATTGCATTTCTTTTTCCTATTGAGGTGTGAAGGGGTATCCAAGCGGTTATAGTTTTCCTGTAGAGCAGCATAACACATTATACATAAATAATAGGAATTCATCCAATTGAAATCTGTGTAATTAAATATATAAATAAATATACATGAATACTTTTCATTCGTTGTTTTATTGTTTGGTGGAAAATTCAAATATGGCGAGTGCCAGCATCCCCAATTTTTCGGGGGATTGCTGCAACAGTTATTCATCATCAGATTCAGATGACTTCAGTCAATTTATAGACGGACTGGCGCCTGAAAAGGACTCTTCTTCGGATATATCCGTTTCGTCCGTCCACACAAGTGATCTAAGTGACTTGAGTGATTCAGATAGTGACGACCATAATTCAAGCCTTTTGTGCGCAGCTGTACACAGCTTGTCTGATGATTTTGACAATGAGGACGACCTCCCATTAAACACATTTTTGCCGGCCGAAACAGAATGGAAAAAAATTCATGAACTAATTGTTAATCCGGCAGAATTCAATGAAAAGATTGGCCCTCAACATCTCTTGGGATGTGATTCCAGTGTGCCCCAAATAGAATATTTTTACTTGATGTTTAGTGAATTTTTTTTGACACTGTCGTTGAGCAGACGAACTTGTATGCCAGGCAACGTCACGAGGTGCGTCCGGACAGTTTATGGAAACGTCAAGGGGACACAAACCCTTCTGAAATTAAAGAGTTTTTTGCATTGATGATTCTGATGGGCATACAACAGCTTCCGCGGGAGGAAGATTACTGGAGTACTGATGATAGATTGAGTGTGCCAGGCATATCAAAAATAATGCCCATTCAAAGTTACAGAAAACTTGCGCAGTATCTACACATTGTAGACAATTCTGTTTCCCCTGACCACACTGACGTCGATCGCGACAAACTATTTAAAGTGAGACCCCTGCTGGACATGGTAAATGCAAATTTCCAGTCAGGAGTTTATATGCCTCACCGAGAATGTAGTATAGATGAAGCCATGATCGGCTTCAAGGGTCGCACAACTCTAAAGCAATACATGCCCAAAAAGCCCATTAAGGTATGGATATTGGCGGACTCACATAACGGCTATTGCTTTAACACAAGTATATACACTGGCAAATCAGAGTCGGGCCCCACAAAACATTTGGGCGAGTCTGTTGTATTAAATATTTGCAGACCGCTGTATGGGAAAAATTATCACCTGTATTTTGACAATTTCTTCACGAGTCCCAACCTTTTATCTGAGCTAGAGAAAAAACGGGTATATGCTTGTGGGACCGTACGCAAGAATAGAAAGGGTATGCCGACGGAACTAAAAGACCCCAATAAAGAAGCCAAAAAAATGTGTCGGGGTGATTCAAAAACTTTCAGAAAGGGGAATTTGGTGTCCACTCTGTGGAAAGACAGTAAACCCATAATGATGCTGTCAAATCAAAGTAACATTATAAATACGGAGATAGACAGAAGAATGGGAAAGAATGTGGTAACCAGAAAGTGCCCCGAAGTGGTCAAAAATTACAACAAGTTTATGGGGGGTGTTGACTTATCAGACCAGTTCAGGTCATACTACACAGTTGGGCGAAAAGCCAAAAAATTTTGGAAGTACCTTATGTGGTACCTGGTAGAATTGTGCCTGATCAATTCATTTATTATTTACAACGAGTCGGTAGCCATGAAATCAAAGAAGAGGTACTCTGCATTCGACTTTCGTCTGGATGCGTGCTCTTCTTTAGTTTCAGGGTACATTTCGCGCAAGAGGAGAGGCAAACTACACCATAGGGACTCGTTGGTTGTGAAGGTGCCTGATGAGAACATGGGACCACACCAAATTGTAAGGTTTGAGGGCAGAAAAAGAAATTGTGTGGTGTGCTCAAGGACAGAAAGAAAAACTCCATCTGGCAGACCAGTGGAGACACGATTTGGTTGTTCCATCTGCAACATCAATTTATGCCACACCGCTGGATGCTTCCAAGAATTCCACAGTTTACTATAGATCAGGGCCATCGAATGCTAGGCATTTCGGCATCAAGTAGTTTTGGCACTGGGGAGGACATATGGCATGGCACTGTAGTTCTACTTTTAATTACTTATTTTTTTCGTCTAAAAAACATAGCAGTTGACCCTTCATTGGAACGAGCTCGTTGAGATCTTTCCAATGAGGAATCACAAGCTATGTTTTTGAGACAAAAAATGAGAACTTAAAAAAAAATTAATGGCGATTTTAGTAAATAGCGCTGCCACTTTTGGCCGCTACATTTGATAAAGGGTTGAACAGGTCCGAAGCTGGAGGGGGTGGGGTGGAGGCATGAAAGTGTTTGTTGGAAACTTTTCCTTCTTTTCACTGAAATTTTGCAAGTTTGTCTTTTAAATTGAGTTCGGCCTCGTTTTACTACAGTTTGTATGCAAAATGGATTTTTTTGGTATATTTTTTCAAAATTTTCTGAAAAGTTGTCAACCCCCCCCCACCCCCATTTGTAAACCACGTTCTTTTTGTATTATTCAGTCTGCAAGAGACTGATATGTATTCAATTAAGATATTCAGACCCAAAGCGAAAGTGACCTGGGGGGTGGGGGGGTGGGGGGGGGGGGGGGGGGGGCTGGGGTAAGCTTGAGGCTTTCCGACAAAATATCTGACAATATTGTGAAAATTACCAAAAACCTCTACTGTTCACAAAAAATCTATGTTTTGGAAGCAAATATGAGAATTTCCAGTGACAATCTGACCAGTGATAATGAGAAAATTAGGCCCAGTACTTGTCTGGCATTGCGGCATTTTATGATTCACGAAACGACGATATCGTAGAGAGAATGATCCATTTGCTTTAGGCCAGAACATGACATTCTGCACAAACACCACCTGAATGTTGCTGCAGTTGGGAAAATCACGATATAAGTTAACATTTCCGGACATGGTTATTTTCTACATGCTTCACGTTTTCTTGAGTTTGGTTGCAAATCAAGACATGGCTGCTATTAGCAGCCTTGACTTGATCAAGTTGATTCGACACTAAACTCAAGAAAATGTGAATAGATGGTTTCCTCATAATTATGTCCTATTACACTCCGATCAGAGACAGAATGTCATTATGAATCAAGACATCTTACATGTACTTTCAAAACAGTGAATCCAAGCAGAAAAGTGACGCGAATCCACTTCGCGCAAGTGTAGTAGAATCATTACGGGAATTATTTTAATTATACAAGAATGTCTTTAGTTAAATTAACCCAAATTTCACAAATAAAACAATCATACTGGAATAAATGCAGACAGGGGTGGGGAGGGTATGGGGGCTACAGCTACCCCTCCCCCCCCCCCCCCACACACACACTTGAGGGCAAATTGAGGCGGAGAAAATAAATTACTTCGGGTAGTTTTCAGAATTAAGGTCAGTCTTCTGCAGCTATATGGCTAATTGTGATGACAACAAAGGTGTCAAGTCAAGTGTAGTCAATCGTTTAAACCTTTGTTGCTCATTTTAGAGGCCTCCACTCCAGGCATTGGTGACCAGGTTCTATTTTACCAATGGAGCAGAACAGTACTTATTTACCACAGTAAACCAGCTCTGCTCCACTTCCCGGTGTTCCCACGGGTGAATGAAGCCCGTATGCCCATGAATGGAGGTGTCGAAAAATTCTGTATCAAATGCTGAAATTTGTTTTCCCAGTGCCAAAACCACTTATAATGTATGGATACGTACGTGGCGGCAATGCTTAACCATTTACCAAACGCAACGGCCAAAAACGGCCATATACTACAATCGTCCATAATTTTTTTTTATATTTTCATTTTTTTTTTTTTTCTAAAACATAGCTTATGACCCCTCATTGGAACGAGTGTGTTGTGCTCGCGCCAATGAGGGATTATAAGCTATGTTTTGGAAGCAAAAAATTAAACAATGTTAGTTACACAAGGATTTTTTTACGAGTGTCGTCTGCTATTAGCGTTGGTTAAAGGGTTAAACTAAAAGCCTGATGTACAGTAGATCCGATGAGAGAGTTTCCAGCAAAAGACTAAATTAATAAAATTAATAACGAAACATAAAACCACGGAATACATTTCTTACGCAACGAATGGGTCCAAGTTATAATCAATGATGTTATGTTTCAGTTCAAAATGGTTTCAATGCAGTCAGGGGCGGTGGGGCATGTGCATCCTTACTTTTTCCACAAGTATTGGTAATATAAAATGCTGGCTCCAACTTATAAATATTGAGTATATTTAATCGAAACTGCACCTCACAAGCCGTAATATAACATTTTGGTTTGGTATGCCCACATGTGGACGCACCAAACCAAAACTTATATATTACGACTAGTGAGGCCAAGTCTTAGACTAGTGTAGGCCCTATATATGAAAATGAGAAATGGTGCCCATTCACAGCCCAGTGCTTGGGCATTGCTCTTAGAAGTCAAGGATTTCTGTGGGTGGAAAAAAAACTATACAGTCGTGATTTCGTAGTAATCCACCCAGTCGTATTGCAAGTACACGATATGGAGGGCCTCTGGATTATATGAAGAGATCTAAGCCTATATAATTTTCTGGTTTGGTATCCTGTGCACATGCTAACCAAACAAATTATACGCATTCTGGGCCAAAGTTTGGACTGTCAGGCTGTCAGCGTTATTAGCCTCCTCCCCCCCATCCCACCTGTAATGCAATTTAAAAAGAAACGTGGGTCCATCTCTGTCGTATTAAGGTCCATTCACACTAGTGCGATGCGTCCGACGCATCGAGTTGAAAAATAGTAATGTTTGCACATAAGCTTCTTTTCTTTTTTTTTTGTACCCACTAGCCCACCACCGACCCACCCTGGTTCATACGCCACCACTACAGTAGCCTACTTATTGTTTCAAGCCACAACCACGACCCTTCATCAACAAAATTTACGATTGGATTCGGAAGCAGTGCCTTCAGATTTTTCGCATGTAGACTAACTGCTGTGTGAAAGCACACATGCGTCGATCGCATCGCACCGGATGCCTCGCACTTGTGTGAATGGGTCTTTACCCCAACTGCTATGAAACCAAAAATGATCACCACTGTATCTCAAGAGCTTGGACAAAGTAACTCAATGCACCAGCGCTAAAATATAATTGTTGCAGAAGAAATCTAGGCTTATCGGCTTGAATTTCTGAGTTTACCGTGTGGTGAATGTATGAGCCGTCGATAAGTATAAAAAACGTGACTGGTAGTATGAACTGAACGTCAATTTAGTCTGCGACACTTCGGACATACATTCACTACACCAGATGAGAAATAATATTGATATACATTTTTATACGTACCATTACTATTCAAGTGTTGTATAACCGGTACCAAAATCGTGCAGAAGGCATTTAATGGGCTTATCGGGCTGGAATTTCTCAGTTTACCGTGTGGTGAATGTATGAGCCGTCGACAAGTATAAAAACTGTGACTGGCAGTATGAACTGAACGTCAATTTAGTCTGCGACACTTTGGCCATACATTCACTACACCAGATGAGAAATAATATTGATATATATTTTTATACGTACCATTACTATTCAAGTGTTGTATAACCGGTACCAAAATCGTGCAGAAGGCATTTAATGGGCTTATCGGGCTGGAATTTCTGAGTTTACCGTGTGGTGAATGTATGAGCCGTCGACAAGTATAAAAACTGTGACTGGTAGCATGAACTGAACGTCAATTTAGTCTGCTACACTTCGGCCATACATTCACTACACCAGATGAGAAATAATATTGATATACATTTTTATACGTACCATTACTATTCAAGTGTTGTATAACCGGTACCAAAATCGTGCAGAAGGCATTTAATGGGCTTATCGGGCTGGAATTTCTCAGTTTACCGTGTGGTGAATGTATGAGCCGTCGACAAGTATAAAAACTGTGACTGGTAGTATGAACTGAACGTCAATTTAGTCTGCGACACTTTGGCCATACATTCACTACACCAGATGAGAAATAATATTGATATATATTTTTATACGTACCATTACTATTCAAGTGTTGTATAACCGGTACCAAAATCGTGCAGAAGGCATTTAATGGGCTTATCGGGCTGGAATTTCTGAGTTTACCGTGTGGTGAATGTATGAGCCGTCGACAAGTATAAAAACTGTGACTGGTAGTATGAACTGAACGTCAATTTAGTCTGCGACACTTCGGCCATACATTCACTACGCCAGATGAGAAATAATATTGATATATATTTTTATACGTACCATTACTATTCAAGTGTTGTATAACCGGTACCAAAATCGTGCAGAAGGCATTTAATGGGCTATCAGGCTTGAATTTCTCGGTTTACCGTGTGGTGAATGTATCAGCCGTCGACAAGTATAAAAACTGACTGGTAGTATGAACTGAAAGTCAATTTAGTCTGCTACACTTCGGCCATACATTCACTATACCAGATGAGAAATATTGTTGATATATATTTTTACACGTACCATTACTATTCAAGTGTTGTATAACCAGCACCAAGATGGTGCAGAAAGCATTTATCCGTATTACGTGAGGTCTATCAGGCTGGAGTTTCAGGTAGTGAATATATGCTAAGTCAGCCAAAGAGCAGTTGTGTTGATTGTGTTCATCATACAGGTGAATGGCTATGGGAGGCGAAAAGGGTGTGTGACTCAAAATTATTGAAGCTCCACTGAAACGGTCTGAATAATTTCCATGCAAGGCGAGATGTACTGCTCTCATGAATGCACATCGCCCGGTAATATTGACGGGAGTCTTGGTGGTAGTTGACGCGCAGAGAGCACAAGCCGAAAATAGGGGGCTCGCCGGGGGCACCCCCCCCCCCCCCCCCCCCCCCAGATCCGCCCTTGAAGGACACGGCTGTTTCTCAGTTCTTTTTTTTTACATGAGTCACATGTTCACATATTAGATTATAAGTTCTTCTTTTATGGAATCTAAGCCATCGTAGGGGGCCCGGGGTCACTACCCCAGCCCCCTGCCCTCTCACCGTCCCTGACAATCAGTCCCAGGCTCCCAGGTTTGACATTTATGTAATCTAAACGAATGCCAGACACCGGACATATTCATTCCCACCAAACTGGAGCCATCAAGCATATAATTTGGGGGAATACTTGGTCCGGCAAAAAATCCCCACGGCACCCCAAATTCAATGGTTTCTTTGTCTGGTGTTTTTACTCATTTCCTAAATTTTGAGCCATCAGGGCAAATCATGGAACCTTGTCGCGGGGGGGTACGTGCCCCCCCCCCCCCCCCCCCAGCTTTTTTTTAATACCAATTATGGGTACCCTAACAGGACGTATTTTAACATAACGTACGCAACCCCTATGGCCACACTGACCGTGGGAGATATTAATATTACCTAATTAGCAACCCAATACCAGGGATTGTGAGCAGGGGGGCGGCAGATCCGGGGGGGTTCATGCCCCCCCCCCCCCAGCTTTTTTTTAATACCAATTATGGGTACCCTAACAGGACGTATTTTAACATAACGTACGCAACCCCTATGGCCACACTGACCGTGGGAGATATTAATATTACAAAATTAGCAACCCAATACCAGGGATGGCGAAGCCGTGGGCACAGGGGGCATATGCCCCCCCACACACACACTTTTTTCACCAATTATGGGTACCCTAACAGGACGTATTCTGACATAACGTACACAACTCCTATGATCACATTGACTGTGGGAGATAGTAATAGTTCTAACAAAATTAGCAACACAATAGTGTTGGCGTCGCTGTCCCTTTTACATATTGAGACATTGCACATCGCAAGTTCACAACTAGTCATAACAGACTATAGTAATAGTAAAACTAGTCCAAACTTGGACCCAAATTCCGTAATATAATTTTTGAGTTTGGTACGTCCCTTTGGACGTACCAAACTCAAAAATTATATTACGGAATTTGGGTCCAAGTTTGGACTATGGTAAAATATGTGTATGTATTCCCTTTCCAGAGTTGCACTTAATTTCGTTGAGTATTCATGACATACTTGGTGACAAAGTACCCCTCTAACACATGCCCCATGCCCATCCTTCACACTGAGCCCCTAAAAATTTAATTTTCGGCCTACAAAAATGCGGTTACCCAGAAAAAAAAATTGTGCCCCCCACTTTTTTGGAGCTTCTGCCGTCTCTGCCCAATACAGTCGGCGTCGCTACATTTCCATTTTATATATTGAGATATTGCATGTCGCAAGTTCACAAATAGTCATAACAGCCTTATATTGTACTAGTAAAACTAGTCCAAAGTTCCAAACTTGTACCTAAATGCCGCAATATAATTTTTGGGTTTGTTACTAATGGTAGCCTACGTCATTTGGACGTACCGAACCCCAAAATTATATTAACCCTTTACCTAACGTAACAGGAAAAAACGGCCAGCGCTGTACGCAAATCGCCATTCAAATTTTTTTTATATTTTCATTTTTTTTGCTTCCAAAACATACTAGTAGCCGATGACGGCTCACTGGAACGAGCGCAACACGCTCGATCAAATGAGGGGTCATAAGCTATGTTTCGGAAGCAAAAAATGAACATTTTTAGTTATACGAGAATTGTTTTACTAGTGTCGTCTGCTACTAGAGTTAGGCAGGGACGGCGGAGCCGAAGGGGGGGGAGGTGGGGGGGGGGGGCACATGCACTTGCACCTCGCAAGTTCACAACTAGTCATAACAGACTATAGTAATAGTAAAAGTAGTCCAAACTTAGACCCAAATTCCGTAATATAATTTTTGGGTTGGTACGTCCAAAGACGTACCAAACCCCAAAATTATATTACGGAATTTGGGTCCAAGTTTGGACTACATGGTAAAATGTGTGCGTGTACTCCCTTTCCTGAGTTGCACTTAATTTCGTTCCGTATTCATAACATACTTGGTGACAAAGTCTCTAACCCATGCCCCACCCTCCATCCTTCACATTGAGCCCCTAAAAATTCAGTGGTCGTTCTACAAGCCTGCGGTTACTCAGAAAAAAAAATTGTGCCCCCCACTTTTTCGGAGCCGTCCACGGAGTTAGGTATTTAAAGGGTTAACGAAATTGAGTGCAACTCTGGAGTGGAAGGGGAATACATGCTCATGTTTTACCATAGTCCAAACTTGGACCCAAATTCCGTAATTACGGAATTTGAGTCCAAGTTTGGACAATAAACGTGTGCATGTTTTCCCTTTGGAACCAGGGTTCGTTCCGTTTCGTTCCGTATTCGTGACATGTACGTAATGACAAAGAACCTCTCCATCACACGTCACGCCCCCACATTGAGCCTCTAATAATTTATTTTCCGTCCTGCAACCCTGCGGTTATCCAGAAAAAAAAATGTGCCCCCCCCCCCCCACACACTATTTTGGAGCTTCCGCCGCCACTGCCAGAACCAGTGAGCAACCACTGCAGCCTGCATTGACAATAGTGTCATTTGTAAATGCCAAGAGGCGCACCTTTCGGGTCCTTCCCGGCAAATTTCCTCGACCTGTCAATGTCATATTAATTGTTTTATTTTAACACGTGACATGTATAAATGGAAAGAAAAAATATTTGTACTCACCGGCCATTTTGACTTCACAACGCGTAAATATCCGGTACTAGTCCGTGATTCATGAGGCATGACCAAGTCTTCAAAACTGAATAATCCGCATCAAACTAGTTACTCCAAAATAACCCTATCTGCAGTGTGACATTCAAATTTAACTGAATAAGTTCATCGCTAGAGAAATTTTGTCCCACATTTCCAAACAATATAAAGAATATATCTGAAGTTGTTGCATCCTTCCATGTAAGTTGTCTGTTCGACACTGATCCTGCCATGCGCTGTTGCGGCTGACTCTGGACCCAATGTTCAAAGGACGTACCAAACCCAAAAATTATATTACGGAATTTGGGTCCAAGTTCGGATTATGGTAAAATGTGTGCATGTATTCCCTTTCCAGAGTTGCACTTAATTTTGTTCCGTATTCATGACATACTTGGTGACAAAGTACCCCTCCAACCCATGCCCCACGCCCGTCCTTCACATTGAGCCCCTAACAATTTATTTTTCGTCCTATAACCCTGCTGTTACCCAGAAAAAAAATTGAGCCCTCCCCCCCCCCCCCCCCCCCCCCCACAGTTTTTGGAGCTTCCGCCGTCTATGGCTGGTAATTTCACGGCTCGGGTGACACCCCACCACAACTGGTGCTTGTGTATGTACAGTATTTTGCATCCAAATCGACTTGGTCTTCTTCAAACAATTTAATTGTCATTTTATTTTTAAAAAAATCACAATTTTCTTTCCTCAAAGAAAGTGAATACATTTTAGAACGGGATTTAAAAAAAATCAGGGGCGAATAGGCCATGAAGGCAAATCTAGTAGTCCAGAGGCAAATCGTCCACAATATTGGCAAATCGTCTAGTGATCCAGCAAAGAATGTATCGCTTTCCATTTTTCGTTCCTGAAGTATTAGAATATGATTGTTTTCTGGGGATTTCTATTTGGAGACACATGATCCATATTCCATCCCATACTGCGTTCATAAGAAATGTGGCCTTCAAGTTGCTGATCAGGTAACATGTCACGTGTTTGGGTTTTGTTTTCCACTTTATATATGATAGTTTTATAATTATAATTCACGTTCCGTTAACTGTTTGTTGTTGATAGAGTTATATTACAACAAAATGGAAGTTTACTTTTCATATCATTAATTTTTCAACCCCAGAGGGGGATCCAGGGGGAGGGGCGCCCCCTATGGGCCAGACAGAAACCTTGGGCATTCCCTTTCGTGGTCGCCCGTGCCATTTCCTTAATTCTTTTATCCCCGTGGGAACCAAAGAAAATGATACAGTGCTTGTTTACTATGGTAAACAAGTTCTGGGTTACTGGTAAAATAGGACCCAGTCACCAATGCTTGGGGTGCAAGTCCTCTAAAATGGGCAGCATGGGGTATAAACGATTGACTTTATCTCCATGTTGTGTCACGATTAGCCATTGTGCATATATATGTGACGTTAAACCCCAGTAAATAAATAAATAATAAATTATGTCTTTTCAGTTGTTTCTGGAATTAATTGTAGTCAACCCAGTTTACAAATGATTCACCAGTGACGTTTCGTTTCCGTTGAACTCCGAAGAACAGTGTGGCCTGGCGACTTATCGAGATTGGAGCACCAAGTCACCCCTGGCCAAATTCAACCAATCGGTTAAATTTCACTGTTATCATCTGAAGATGCGTAACAAGTTCGGTTCAGTCTAAGACCACGAGAAAAGAAAATCCAATGGTAGCGTGCATCTTGACATGCATCAGATATAATGGCAGGGAGAAGACCTGTAATGTGGGAAGGTTTTCTGTTCATGTGCAGATTTTTTGTCGATGGATAAGGGGCGAGGACTCAGGTACAGATGGCATTGATGTATAGATGACAGGATCATAGGTGTATCCATGGGCCAATTTTCTGGAATGTGTGCATAGGGGGAGGGGGGGGGGCTGTAATATTTTGCCGGAAAAGTGATTGCGGGGTCATCTTCAACTTTAAGACATGTTCATATGGTCTATCAGGAGCTATGTTTGGAGGTAAATTAATGCTTTCGGGGGCAAATTGCCTGTCACCCAAATCAAATTGGAACTTATTATTGCGAATCCCAACCTTCCATGCCGTACGCAGCATGCATATTGATACTGTCGATAGATCTCGCCCACGCCCACTCTCCACCACTAGAAATCCTCACCAACTGGGTGCATGTGTCGTAGGAAGGTAAAAATATTGGACGGCATCAGGGCGGAACCAAAGGGGCGCAAATTGTGCTGACACTGAATTTGCAGGATCATCCGAACCACACAGTCAGGTATATCATCGTGGAGGAGTGTGCTCAAACGCTGTTGGGACAAGGAGTTCGAAAAGAATAGAAATAATCATTTTTACTATATACACAACACGAATAATTACAACCAGCCCCGAAGCCAGACGTTTCCTCTGAGGGGGTGCTGTTTGAAAATTCCCGACAAAAATTCTGAAAATAGTGGGGGAATGACCAAAAACCTCCACGTTGCACACAAATTCCAGTAAAAAGCCCCCCGACCCCCCCCCCCACCGTCCCGGCCCCCATAAGTGCATGTCAACTCTGGAGTACCACAAGGAACGGTGTTGGGACCCTTACTTTACCCCAACAATTATGCTTATTCTGGCCTTCGACATTTCCGCCCGAACCGGCCTCCAACTGTCCCTAGCCCGCCCCCCACAAGTGCATGTAGACTCTGGAGTATCCCAAGGAACGATCTTGGGACTCATACTTTCCCCTCACGAGTATGCCTAAACCGGTCTCCAACATTTTCGCCCGATCCGGCCTCCATAAATGCATGTTGACTCTGGAGTTCCCCAAGGAAAGGTATTGGGACCCATACTTTATCCCTGCCGAGTATGCCCAAGCCAGCCTCCAACATTTTCACCCAAACCCGGCTCCACCTGTCACAAACCACTCCCACAAGTGCATGTCGACCCTCGAGTACCCCAAGGACCAGTATTGGGACCCCTACTTTACCCCTGACGAGTATGCCCAAACGGCAGACCTCCAGCAAAACCGCCCGCCTCCCAATTACAGGGTGGGGGGGGGGGGGGGGGGGGGTAACAATATACAAAATGAGTGGGGAGTGCATTTTGAAAAGAAAATGAAGGCAAAAACTTCTGTTCTTATCGAATCTGAGGCTGTTGTGACAGATTTCCCAGGTTTGGGTTACGGTTGCTGAACAAAGCAAATCCGAATTCTCTGACTTCATGCTCGCTTCTAAATTTATCCCTTATGTCAACCGCTTCGTTTGTGTTTTGCTTTGAGATGCCTTTAAACAATCGACAATGGCATGGTATTTTGCTTATTGTTGCGAATATCGAGGGCTGCTTGTTGGATTAATAATTTTGGTAATTTTTGGGGGGGTGACCTTACGCAGACCTGCAGCCCTGATTTGTATAT
This sequence comes from Pictodentalium vernedei, assembly GCA_031216915.1. Lineage (NCBI taxonomy): Eukaryota > Metazoa > Mollusca > Scaphopoda > Dentaliida > Dentaliidae > Pictodentalium > Pictodentalium vernedei. The sequence continues at coordinate 374,658,013 of CM062291.1, forward strand.
AAATGCACCAAGCCCATTCCGCGAATGAATTCATTTATTCTTTGCCAAAATCCCCCGTCAGACGCCTTGGAAGAGACGCAGTGCTTCTTTACATAGGTAGATCAGTTCTGTTTTAAAACTGGTAAAATAGGACCGGCCATCAATCACCCACCAATGCCTGTGGTGGAAATCCTCTAAAATGGACAGCATGGGTATAAACGATTGGCTATATTTGACTTTAGATCCATGTTGCGGACATATTTAGCCATTGTGCCAAGTCTGTGACCTTAAACACCAATAAATAAATAAATGACGCTTTCCCCAAAACATTCAACAGCATTATAGTGCAAAACGTGTTGTCTGTTGTATAAATGACGTTACAAAATTGTGTACTCCGTAGATTACCAACAGCGAAGACAAAAAAATCTGACCAGCGACCCAGTTTCTCAAGACTGAAAACAATGGGAACATTTCGATGCGCATTATGATGCCAGCAATCCAATTTACTGTCGTAACTTTTACATTCAATGAAAGTCCATTCTGCTGTAATAGCTTTCATTTGTGCGAAAGTGGAACTTGAAGGGAAAGAATGATTTATTTAATAATGACGTGTGCCCAGACTGAGTGACTGGGTAGGTTTGTTCATCATGACCCAAATTCTGACAATCGTGTCACTGTCAGTGTCATGGTGAATTTGAGAGGGTGAGGATTTCGTCGATTATATTATTTTCTGATAATATTTAAATAAGATGCAAATATACATATTTCGCATCTTCTGAAGTTTGTCTTGCTGTTTTGGGGCTATCTACATAGGTTTGTCAACAAATAACCTCTCCGACTCCGTGAAATCGGATACGTGATCGACCTTTTCTTTTTCTCAGAGACTGGCGAGAATAGGCTTGATCAAAGTTGTGGTGGCGTGTTGTTTTTAATAATAACATTGAAACAAAAATTAATAATTGATACTTACAAAAATTTCGGGCTCAAACGGTATAAAATTTGGCTACAGGATATTTCTTTCAGCCTTTGGAATCTCATATCGTTTCCTCATAACATTTGTTTTGTCTCAAACTTACCACAAACCTTCCCATTCTTTCCAGTCTCGACACCAATCGCTGTTTCCGAAAGTGAATAGATAGGGGACCAGGGGCAAAGGGCAAAATAAAACAACACCAGTAAACACATTAAATACATTTTATTCAATGGTATTCAACTCTGGTAGTGAAAATCTGAAATGAAATGAAGTACAGGGCGCTAGGAAAGAGAAGGATTTTATAAACGTTAGTGAAAGTCAAAATGTTGCGTTGGCTGACGTCGTTACGTTGTCCACTTGCGTGTTTGCACTGGGAAATGAACTCGACGTTATCGCGTTAGGTGAAGGGTTAAACTCTACTCAACGTGTTATAAGACTCATGGTTTTACATTTTATGAAATAAATTTAATAATAATACGATGTCTCCCGAACCAACTGAGCGATCTCCGCCAAGTCCCGACTTAGTATTAATTCATGGGTCAAGTTCAATCGGTAGTCTTGTTCCCAGAATTCTGCCCAAGAAACAATACAGCTAACTGCTGTGCAATTCGGTAGAGGTATATATTAATTGAGTGACCCAATTAATACCCGGTGTAATTGGGCATTACTGGGGTGATAATTGGGCGTAAATGGGTGAAACGACGGACCCGTGAGTTGGGGGGGGGGGGGGTACAGAAATGACTTCAGTGAAAATAGATTGTGATGAAAAGGTACTAAACAAACATTTCTCTGAGACTCTTTAATATTCTATTCAAGAATAGGGTCTGGGCCAAAGTCAATAATTCAACCAAAACAAAACCCCAAGTATATTATAATTTATTTTTCTTTATTCAATCTACTTCGAAAAAAACACGTTGACAACAGGAGCGGACTGGCTAATATATGAGCATTTGGGCAATACCCGGTGGGCTGGAGCCAGGCTGCTTTGTAAAAGCCCTTACAGTCTGTAAGGGCTTTTACAAGGATCCAGTCAATTTAAAGAGTTAACGTACTGGATTTAGCTTCTGTTTTAATTAAATATAACGAGGTAAGCTGACCTGACTATGCACACTGAATATTTTCCGACCTGTATTTGGCATTGGCCAGGGTATATTTCAACGAAATTTTGGCCACCAACAAAATAATTTAATTTTTAGATATCCGAAAATATCGAACATTGAAATAATTATTTCAATTTTCGATATTTTCAGATATCTAAACATCTAAGTATTTTTTTGGTGTCCAAAATTTTGTTGAAATACGGCCTCTGGGGCTCAGGTGCTGAGCAGCTCAGATGCAAGGAAATGGGGTTTGGGGACCCTGGGATTGAAAATTTTTCTACCACGGGCCAAACCATGGTCGGCCCGTGGTAGCGACAGCTCTTGGTGACACTGAGAAGAAAATAAATGAGGCTGTTATTGGGCGACCATCGAGCCCCTCACAAAAATGGGCTCATTTATTTACACCCGGGGGGGGGGGGGGGGGGGGGGGGGCGATTATATTTTTAGATAATGAATGATGGGCCAACCTCGGTGAGTGATGCACGGGCAGGTTTTAAGACCCAGTCCTCTCCTGGTTGACAGTGACTGAATGAATCGCAGCTCAAAATGCTAACCCCAAAACTTACCTAATTCCGTTGTAGTACCCATGATGGCATGATCGTCGCTTTATCTGATGGCAAATTTGAAATTGTTGTCTTACCTGGGGTGCGACTTGTACACCACTAATAGTCTAAAGCCCAAAGGGAGAGATTGCCACCCACGTGTCACAATCACTACCAAACGGCACAATCACGTTTCGTTTTTTTAAGCAGTTTGTCAGAGCTTGTTTCAAAAATAAAATTTCGAAGTTGGTGACATGAACATTTGAACATGCTGTTTAAAAAACGTGATTTTGAGGACCCCAAAATAAAGTGAATTTTCACCCCAAAAGCCACCAGCAGGCTCCATATGATAGTACTTTTCAAAATTTTTCTGGGGGGAGAAACACCTCCCCTACATTAGCTCGTGCCTTCGGCACTCGCTGAAGATGCCTTCGGCATCTGCAGACTAGCAAAATAAAAAAGGCCCCTTCCCAATTTCTGTGGATTAAAGCCTGGTGTTTAATTGGAAAAGCGAGTGAATATTATGCACTCATCTTAAAAAGAAATCCTGAAATTAGATTCGGCCAACTGTTGGAAAAATTAGAAAAGCACTTTGGTTATCAGGATATTACAGAAACTGCCCAAATTGAGTTTCAAAGTACAGCTCAAAAACCTGGTGAACCCTTACAAGAATGGGCAGATAAAATATAATCACTAGGGACGCGTGCATTTCAAGATCTCCCGGATGAACATATGTACAAGCAAGTCATCATGAGATTTTGTCATGGCATCACCAATAAGTTAGCAGGTCAGTGTGCTGCAAATATTAGACCAAAATGTATTGAGCTAGCAATAGATTCTATCAGATGGTACCAACAAACTAATAAGGCTATTCATGGCTCAACATCTGAACTTAAAGATGAGCTTAAAAACAAAGAGTCTGAGGCTGACAAAAAGGTTGGTAGTACTGAACAACCTATAATGGTAGAGGCAATGTCACTCTACGGGACACAAAATAAGTCAGGTGAAATGAGACTATCTCGTTTGGAATCACAAATGGTAGATACAATAATTAGGCGTGTCGAACAGCCTTTAATGGTAGAGTCAAAGTTCATCTAATTTGCATAATTTCTGCACGAGAAAAAAAACTATTATTTGTGATGTATTCCATGTTACTAAACATTCATTCAAAAATTTATTCAAATCAGAACCTTCATATAGAAGTTCTGTACAAAAAACTGATTGTACCTAATTTCGGTACAAAAACATCTTGAATTTTGGACTTCACCCAGAAACACTCGTTCTCGTCCCACGGTGATAACAAAGGTACCCAAAAAGTTTTGTAAAGATCGGTTCATAAATACCGCCTCTAGCCCGAGCCGTATTGAATTGTTGACGGGACGGACAGACGGACGACTTGCAATGGCATAACCTCAAATTTGACTACGTCAAAGTAGAGCTAAAAATGAAGGTTGTGTTCCATGCAACATGAATGTATGCATGACACCAATTAAATGGCTAGAAACAAGTTCTATTCATTCCTGACTGCCTGTTGTGGAATTTTGGTTATAACTTGACATGGAGAGGAGTTATGTCAAAATTATCTGTAGTTGGAGACAACAAGGATATCCAATAGCAGAGTTTGGCCACCAGAAAAGCTAAGTTTGCAACAGCTTCCATCGTTGAACAAAGTGTTTCCTTGTCCAAAATCAAAACAATTTGAATACTTTGTTCGAACGTGGAAGTTCCTGTGAACTAAATTTGTTTGTTCTTTTCGCCTTGCATGCTTTTAGATATCCTGGGCCTTTTTCAATCCATACTGCAGACACGCACCATGGGCTATCTATGTTTAATTACTACTGACCTAAATAAATCATTAACCACCACATCCAACCTTATTTGAAATGTCCATAAATGTACCACATAGGGAATATTAAGAAACATAACAAGCTTACATGACTCACAAAACAGCCCTGACTAGGCCGATATGATTCTACTGTTGATGCTCATTCACCCAGGATTCTGGGGTTATCAGCACATTAGCGATCTTACATGTCAAATGTCTCATAAGTGGCACACACAATGAGTAATGGAATGACAGTCCCATCTTTCCACATTGGTCGATAAGGCAAGAAAGCACATTTCCAACCTATCAACCTTCACTCCCAGTATACACGAGAAAATTGTACTCGGCAAGGAACCGAAATGTTTATTAATGCCTACAAAACCCATTACAGACCTGCACCACATGGAGCCCATTTTCTCTTCATAATTCTTAGCCCTGAGCCTTTGATATTCTAAGGGCTCTGAACTAGAGATACAATAGCGTAAGCTCCGTTTATCATACTACCTTCAATGCTCCCCCACCCACAGCGCTCACAGAATTGAGGCAACTAGGGCCCTCCTTCCAGTCCCATGCCACTGCTAAATGTCCATAGCCAAAGATTGCAGTGAGCCGAATTGCCACTGTGTCCTTTTTAAATCAACCATTTCACGTATGGAAGTCTTCATTCAAAGTCATTGACACGATAGGTTATCTGGTTTATGGAAAGGTTATTGTTTATGCTAGTTTCTTATTCAATTAACATGTGAATAAAACACAAAACAGCCTTTCACAAACTAATAACTGGCCAGTCGGTTATTTCATAGATTTTAAGGGCCAGGTTCCCATGCTGTGAGGTTTTATTTCTATACCATAAAGGGGTGCCCACCTGTGGATTTATAAACATACTTCTCGTCGATTTATAAGCTTCTTCCCTTGTAACTTGTTTTTCAAGCATTAATTGTTTGTCAACCCCTGTATCCATATATGAGACTTGCGTCTGGTAAATCATTACTTTTGTTTACAATTTTTGTATATTTATGAGGACACAATTCCAATAAATGGTGCAGATTCTGTTTCAGCAGTATCAATGAATGACTATTATTTCGTACACATGTAGGGCCAACATCTCATACAGACATGTTAACCTCCAGAATAATTGTTCAGGGAACCTGTGGGTGATTTTCGGGGAAATGGGATGGATTTCATAGAGAAGTTTGCGCAGGGACAAAACAAAAGAAAAAACTTGCGAATTTTCAGCTCATGGACCACCATTAACACCAGGTTATATCCACATCTAGTTATCAATTATGCCGATGCATTTATGCTATGTTAAAATATCATACAATAATTGTTGATTTGACCCCCCCCCCCCCCCCCCCCCACCATCCTATTCATAACCCACCCACAGGGCACCACCATCTGTGGTTTGCTTTTATCAATGTCCACTAAGCTAATAATTTCCCCAAGTCTGGAAATGTTAACAGGAAAAGATGTCCTAATGTTCAGTTACTTCAAAAGTTTGATACTTGGAAAATATCTTTATCAAAATCCTTCATGCATGTGTGGATGTTTCTGCCCCGCACAAAACTTCTTTTTTTTCAAAATTTTCTGGGTGCGGATGGCCAACAGTGGGGTTCTGTAGTCAGCACAACGGAATAAATGTAGTGTTAGAAAATAATTCCATTGTGTATAAATATGCAGTAAAAATTTTTCGGATTCCTAAGCAACTTTAACCTATTTTTAAACTGTTGAATAGTTGTGGTCAAGGTGTTGTTTATGTTTTTGACAGGGAGATTGAGGTTTTGATTTGGAAAAGGGATGAGAATTAAAATGAAACTCACAACGACAGGGTCAGTTTGAGTGTGGTTTATGTAGTAAATGACTTCACTGCTGCTATGTACATGTAATATGAGATTCTTAGTCGACTGGGGAACAGTTGATTCTCAGGAATTTAACTGGCTGTAACAGGTTCTATTTTAGTAGGTACGCTATCTCAGTTCTTTGTTTCATGAGATTCAGGGCAGTCTTTGTTGTCCACACTCGAAACATCAGCACATTTCAGTCATTCTTTAAGCGAATTCCTTATTCTTTCAAGACACATTTGCAATGTCTTCAAATTCAGTTACGGACACAAATGTGAGGCGTATTGTGACTGCTAGCGACAGGGAAGAAAGCAACTCCAGATATTCAGATGTGCAAACTTCGCCTTTTGTTGCAACTATGCATGCTCTCACCAGGACTCTTGGACGTGCAGCAGCTTCTACATCCACACATTTGATTGGAGAGCAAATCCAATACAGAGACAATTCGCACCTTATCCCTCACAAGGTCGCTAGTCACAAGTCATGTGATTCTGACTCTGATTGAGTGGAACAGGATGACAACATTTGTGGCGCTACCCATGAGCCGTTGATAATTGCCAGCTTAAGCATAAGATGGAGCATTCGGGTCCTACAAAGGCAGGTGGATGTGGAAAACATAAAATGTTCAAGAAAGCTGACAAGTATGATACGGAAAACCCAGCTGAATTGGACAGTAAAATGACTCGCTGCGGCGCTCGCGGACATGGGAATTTTGGTCCCAAAGAATATGAAGAAATCTGTTCTACGATTGCACGTTGAAAATACTAAGACTAGCCAACAAAGGAGCAGACCATCAGGCCAAGCCACCAGCAGTCAGGAACTTTCTGGCCCCGACCCGGTTATCCCTCCCTGGTACTGCTAATCAAGTGTGTCAAACTTTCAAACCAGACAGTCACGACCCAGACCTTTTTGGTGATCATAGTTTAAGGTACCGACCAGAAGTCGACACCAGGATGAGACCGGATGACAACACTGCCCACCAAAACAACGTGATTGCCACGGACACGAACAGTTTAACCTTTTTGAGAAATGAAGTGAATTCACTGAAACACACCATTACCAATCTTGCACGTGGCATGTTGTCAAGAAGCATCAATTCAAATGTTTATACGCCATGCCCACCAGCTGGAGGATTTTCAATTGCATCGGCACTAGGTCTACCTTTCACCCATCAAGTTCCACTTCAAGTTCAACAAGTTCCAGGGCATCCACGTGTGTCTGCGTTACCACGATACAATGTCAACAGTCCATCAAGAGGAAACGCTCGATCATCCATGGACATAACTATCAATGGTCATCCCGGCCCGAGGGATGATCTTTGGACCAGCACATTCAAGGCAAGGACAGGCTTGGTTTTGAGCATCACCCTTGAATCATGAACAGAGGTATATCGGCCGATAGTGTTTCATAGGTTGAGATTATTTCCACCTCCACCAGACAGGCGATAATCATGGGAAAGGATGTCAACTTTGTTTGCCTTTTGATTCCCAACTACAAGGACGGTCAAGGTTGGTGGTTTTCCCTTCGCTTAAAACAGACAGATGTGCGGCTGCTGAGAAATTTGACAATCGGTGAATTCATGGCCTCTTTTGGCAAATACAAAATTGTTCTGTGTGAAGCCCATTCCCAGAGGCGCCAAGAACTGGATGCATATGAATATGATATCACTGATATGCATTCAAGGTTTGGTGGCTTTGGGTTTTATGAATTTCATAAAGCCTTTTTGGCGCAGGCTGCTGCCTCGGTGACAGCAAGTTGTTCCAAAAAAACTTTTTAGGCATTCCACATCTGGTCTATTGTAAAAAGCTCATTACACACAGCTATGTTGTGTCCCCAGTTGGTGGAAATTAAACAAATTACTGGCAATAGCACTGGCTCAGTGACAGGTTGGCATGATGTATTCTCAGAAACCACCACTTTGGCAAACAAGAGGCCCCAGGGGGGCTGAGGGCGCTCACCTGACATGGTAGTCTAAATATCAAATCAAGGACTAGATGAAGCAGTTGTGCCCACACAATACACAGGATTTTTCTTCTATTTTCAGTTCCAGCACTTTTACGTCCCCAAATTGAGATAAATGCATAAAAACAGATTTTTTTTTTTATTTTTGTTCGGAAATTTTCAAAATCCCAAACAAAATATTTTCAGCCTAAAATTGTTTTTTCTCCTTCAAATTCACCAAAACGCATAAAAAACCAAAAAACTAATTTTCGGATTTTGGTCCAAAAAGTCCCACCCGGCCCCAAATTTTCAGTGCCAAAAAAAAAAAAAAAATTGTCTTAAAATTGACCAAAACGCATAAACAAAAATTTTTTTTTCCGGATTTCAGTCCAATATTTCTAAGTCCGGAACGGGATCCCAAATTTTCAGCCTAAATATGAACCCAGGGACTTGGCTTGAACAAACTTTAATCTCACCCTCCTAAGGATGTTGCATACAAATATCAAAAGATTCTTATTGGTAGATCTGAAGAAGAAGACTTTTAAAGAATATTCCTCATACTGCACTAATTTAAACATTTGGGCTCCCATAGAGAGCCCAAATATGGACCAAGGGAATTGGTTTCAATAAACATGTGAACCAATCTTCCAAAGATGTTACATGTGAAATTTGAAAGATTTTGGAGCAGTGGTTTGGGTGAAAAGTAGTCTTAAATGTTTTCCCCATTACCCAAACTGTTAAACTAGAGGTACTGGGAGCAAACTCACGAAGTGATACCCCCCCCCCCCCCCCCACCCCCCCCCCCTGCGCCTGAAATGTATAAGTTAGATTATCTCCCCTTGTAAATGTCAGAACAGAATTATATTGCTTCATGCACATCTTCATATGGAGTTCTTCCATTGTGTAAAGTTTCATGAAAATTCTTCAAACGGTTTAGGAGTTGCACTTACAAAGATGGAGAGACAGTATAAGTTAGATTATCTCCCCTTGGAAATGTCAGAACGGAATTATATTGCTTCATGCACATCCTCATATAGAGTTCTTCCATTCTGTAAAGTTTCATGAAAATTCTTCAAACGGTTTAGGAGGAGTTGCGCTTACAAGGATGGACAGACGGATGGACAGGGTGATTCCTATATACCCCCCCCCCCCCCCAAACTTTGTTTGTGGGGGGTATAAAAATACAGACTCAGCAGTCCCAGACAAGTACCCCATGATAAAACCGATAGCAATTTTTTTTTACCATTTAATTCTGTTGGTCCTGAGGAAGCTTCACACCAAATAAGAATTCTCTGTGCTGTGCAGTTTTGGAGATATGGGCGTTTTAATTTTTTGTTTATTTTTAGCTCCTGTGGTTCCCATGGAGCAACAGGAAAAAAAAATTGGGCATAAATTAAGTACTTATGACCCAATAAGCCCTCATATCAAATTTGGTCCAAATTTGCCACTCGGTTTGGAGAATAGAAATTTTGGGAGGGGCAAAAATTCTTGCCCCTCCCATAACGGAAAATATAGCTCCCCCCAAACTCCTCTTGAACAAATCTGAGCCTACACCTCCAGCCCTCGAAATTCAGTACGGCATTTGGCAATGCCGAAGAAAAATGCCGCAGAAAACTGACTTTGTGACAGCATGTATTTGACGTAGTGCAGAAAAAAAGATGAGCCAAGAAAAAATTAAAAATCGCCGAATAAGACATTGTTTAGTAACAGCTACGGCAAAAAAATCAAAATAAAAGAAAGAGCAGTGCCCCCCACCACCCTGCCAAAAAAACGTTAAACTGATAAAGCTTTTGAATGCAAACGCCTCATGAAGTTTGCTTTCAGTAATTAGAAATTGCTGTTGTTAAAGACCCTTCTCGTTGTTGCTTGAATGCCACGCACTATTACTGCCCTTGATTTGCTCAGTAAGAGAAAACATTTAAATGCTTTGTCAGTGATGCAGCCACGCTGCATGCTCTCTTGCATAGCCCAGGGACGTGCAGCTGTCCCTAGCAGGTTATTTATAGCCTAGCCATCCTCATCACTGCCAATCTAAGCCTCGCCTTGAGACTTGAGTAGGCATGCTGCACGCATATGTTTTTGTTTTCAAGGTCGTTCAAACTAAAATAATCCAAAAACTTGCAAAATGGCGTGAAAAAGAAAACTGTTCTGTCCTGGGGACTTGAATATATTAGTGTTGAGACTGAGAAAGATGAATAGACTGTGAAATCAGTTTTTTGTACGTTATGCCGCGAGATATATGGCTCAGGATCAGATGGAAATTGTCATTCTCAATCTGTAAATAATCCACAACATAAAGGGCGAGTACTGGAAAAACAGGACAAGTGGATTGCAGGGACAAACGTTATTAAAAAATGCAATGCTATTTACCATCTCCAGTCTTGTGTACATAATTCAGCTTTGTTGAGAAAGTGATCGTCTAACTTCATTATCGATAAAAATAAGACAGCAACCGAAAATAAATCAGAATCTGCTAGTGCTACATCAAATTCATTTTCAAAATTGGGAAATAGTCAACTGTGTCTTAAAGAATCTGTCCAGAAACTCTCCCACTTCCAACAGAGACAACTTGTTTCAAAGCTTCAGCTGGCACACTTCATAGCTGTGAACAATAAATCTTTCAAAGACTTTGAGCGAATGGCACATTTTGAAAAAAATGTCCATAAAGTCGACATGGGCTCCGGTCATATCAGCGACAAGGCCGGGAAAGAAATGGTTTCCACACTTGCATATGTCATCCGAAAAGAAGAGGTCAATGATCCCTTGAAGAACGGTCTGTGTCATTTTTTTTTCAATGCTATATGAAGGGTCATCAAGTGCCAAGACAGCCGACGAAAAAGAACTCTATTTAATAAAGCTGTGCAAAGCAGGGACCCCCCGCTTTTATACTGTGGCACTCAAAGAGACAGAAAACACAAATGCCAAAGGTCTCAAAGTTGTTGATGAGAACTCTATAAAAAAGCTTGAGCTCGACTTTGCTCTGCAAAAAAAACTAGTAGGTGTGGGAAGCGATGGGGCAGCCGTCAACCATTCGCTATTCAATATGAAAGTGTCAATGACACTGTAGCTGAACTTGACAAACTTGAACTTGTTAAGTTATAAATGAAATGGCAAAATTGAAGATCATTGGTACCAATGTTATGATGAAATTTCAACATAACAGCATTGTGTGTGCACAACATCAGAGTAATCCATGCATTTTTAAATGTAATCTGTAAGACAGGCTAAAGGAAGAATGTTGATACACAAATGCAGTATGTTCAGAGGTAATTGTAAATGGCAACTTTTTTCAAGAAATGAATGCTTATCAATAGCTCTTATTTCTAAAGCTCCTGCCTTATGAGCACACCAAGTTCAAAAACAGTCCTGTGATAAATGTGGCCTGTAGGCCATGTCAAAGAATGTTGATGCACAAATGCAATAAATTCAAAGATTGTTGCTAACAGCAACAGTTTCAGATGGAAAGGAAAAGAAAATCAATAGCTCCTATCTTTGTCACCCTGCATAAGCAGACAAAGTTTTAAAACAACCTGATAATGAATGTGTCCTCTGAGGCATGCCAAAGGAAGATGTTAATGCACAAATGCACTAAGTAGAAGGTCATTGCTTGTGGCAATGGGGTTTCTTATGGAAATTCATAAATATATCCTGCAGAGAGTGCAAAAGGAATAAGTTGATGCACAAATGCAGGAAGTTCAAAGGTTAGCGACAACAATAAATTTTTTTATGGAAATGAAAAAAGCAATAGCTCACATCTAGAGGTCACACGGAACACACATACCAAGTTTCAAAGTGATCCATCATAAATGTGCCCTGAAAGCCGTGTTAAAGGGAAATATTGAAGTCTTGACTAAACTAAGTTCAAAGGTCACCATTTTTTGACAGAAATGGAAGAAAATCGACAACTCCCATATAGATATCACACCACACAAGCTCACCAAGTTTGCAAGCGATCCAATAATAAATGTGCCCTGCAGGGTGTGTCAAAGGGAAATGTTAATGCTTAACTGCACTAAGTTTTTACTAAGTTCATTGAAGGTCATTGCCAGTGGCAACATTTTTTGATGAAAATCAATAGCTCCCATCTACAGGTAACCCCAAACAAGCATGCCAAGTTTCAAAGCAATCCGATCATAAATGTGCCCTGTATGGTGTGCCAAAGGGAAATATTGAGGTCTGATTAAACTAAGTTCCAAGAACGTTGGCCGCGGCAAGATTTTTTGACGGAAATGGAAGAAAATCAATATCTCCAATCTAGAGGTCACCCCAAACAAGCAAGCATACCAGGTTTCAAAGCAATCCAATCATAAATGTGCTCTGTAGGGTGTGCCAAAGAGAAATATTGAGGTCTGACTATAAACTAAGTTCTAAGAACATTGGCCACGGCAACATGTTTTGAAGGAAATTAAAGAAAATGGATAGCTCCCATCTAGAGGTCACCCTAAACAAGCATACCCGGTTTCAAAGCAATCCAATCATAAATGTGCCCTGTTGGGTGTGCCAAACAGAACTTAGTTCATAGTCAGACCACAATATTTCCATTTGGCACACCCAACAGGGCACATTTATGATTGGATTGCTTTGAAACCGGGTATGCTTGTTTAGGGTGACCTCTAGATGGGAGCTATCCATTTTCTTTAATTTCCTTCAAAACATGTTGCCGTGGCCAATGTTCTTAGAACTTAGTTTATAGTCAGACCTCAATATTTCTATTTGGCACACCCTACAGAGCACATTTATTATTGGATTGCTTTGAAACCTGGTATGCTTGTTTGGGGTGACCTCTAGATGGGAGATATTGATTTTCTTCAATTTCCGTCAAAAAATGTTGCCGTGGCCAACTTCTTAGAACTTAGTTCATAGTCAGACCACAATATTTCCAAGAAGTTGGCCATGGCAACATTTTTTGACGGAAATTGAAGAAAATCGATAGCTCCCATCTAGAGGTCATGCCAAACAAGCATACCAAGTTTCAAAGTGATCTGATCATAAATGCAACCTGTGAGGTGTGCCAAAGGAAATTGTGCACGTATGTACTAACGTACTAACATACTAACGTACGTACGTATGTATGCCAACGGACGAGAAGTGATGGCAATAGCTCAGCTTGACTTTGTCAAGTTGAGCTAAAAATAGTTGTATTTTAAAACAAGAGGCCCCAAGGAGCCTTAATCGCTCACCGACTAAAGTGGTTCCAAGAAGTATTTGGGGGGGTCACATTCAGTTAGACATGGTTCATCAACACTACAAAGGAATGAAGTCATGAGAGACAAACTAGGGCCATGGCTTGAACAAACTTTAATCTTACCCACCTAAGGATGCTGCATGCCAAATATCAAAAGCATTCATCTGCTGGATCTGAAGAAGAAGATTTTTAAAGAAAATTCCTCATTTCGAACTAAGTTACAATTCAAGCTCCTACAGTAAGCCCAAATATGAACCCAGGGACTTGGCTTGAACAAACTTGAATCTCATCCCCTAAAGATGCTGCATGCCAAATATCAAAATATTCCGACTGCTGGATCTGAAGAAGATTTTTAAAATTCCTCATATTGACTAACTTATAATTCGGGCTCCCATGGGGAGCCCAAATATGGACCCAGGGACTTGGCTTTAACAAACTTGAATCCCCCTCTAAGGATGCTGCATACCAAATATCAAAACATTCCGACTGCTGGATATGAAGAAGAAAATTCCTCATTTTGAACTAAGTTATAATTCGGGCTACCACAGTGAGCCCAAATATGAACCCAGGGACTTGGCTTGAACAAACTTGAATCTCACCATCCCTAAGCATGCTGCATACCCAATATCAAATGATTCCGCCTGCTGGATCTTGAGAAGATGATTTTCAAAAAAAAATTTGTCTGTAATGCACGAAGTTAAAATTCGAGCTTCTATAGTGAGCCCAAATATGAATCCAGGGGGCCGATTTGAACAAACTTGAATCAGATCTATCCCACAATGTTGCATACCAAATATCAAAAGATTCTGCCTGCTGGATCTGGAGAAGATGATTTTTTTTTTAAGAAATTTGCCTGAAATGCACTAAGTTCGAATTCGGGCTTCTATAGTGAGCCCAAATATGAATCCAGGGGGCCGATTTGAACAAACTTGAATCTGACCCCCCTATAGATGTTGTATACCAAATATGAAAGGATTCTGACTGGTGAATCTGAAAAAGAAGATTCTTTAACTGGTTGAGGGCTAGATTATTTTTGGTGGTCTGAACTTATTATTCAAAATTTGTTTTGTTACAAATTATTGAAGAATGCTCACAGGCACTCTCCAATAAGTTGCAATAAAACAAATTTATATGAACAAAATACTATTTACGTTTGACAGAATATGAAACATGAGAAGGAAAATATCAGCTTTTGCTCTGGTGACCTTCTTTTTTTTTTAAGCCATGATAGTGGCTTCCAGAACCCAACCAGTTAATGTTTTTCCCATTGCCTACAGTGTTAAAAAGTTCCGACTCAGTACTTTTTCAAAGTCCCGAAACTGTACCCTAGGATAAAACTGTGGCAATTTTTTTTTTACCAATCCTTTCTTTTGGTCCTAAGGAAGCTTCACACCAAATAAAAATTTTGGAAATATAGGCGTTTTAATTTTTTTACTATTTTTAGCTCCCTCCTGCGGTTGCCACAGCCCAAGCCTTGAAGAACATGACACCTTCCTATTTGTCAAGCCTAATCTCAAGATATAAACCCGATAGATCTTTAAGGCCAAGCACGGCTAACAATTTGGCTTATAGTTGTGGTACTCTTGTGACAGTTGTTAACCAGGCTTTCTCAGTAGTGTCACCACTTTTGTGGAACCGGCTTCCAGCACCTGAAGGCACCACAAAACCTTAGCAGTTTCAAAACATTGCTTAAAACGCATCTTTTTCAGAAATTTTCAGATAGCTGTAACTAATGGTTGCAAGCGGATCACCTATTCCATGTAAAGCCTGAGAGCACTTCATAGTGGAATCATGGCTATAAACTATATTACTACTACTATTATTATTATTATTATTATTATTATTATTATTATTTATTATTATTATTATTATAATTATTATTATGTGGGAAAAAATCTTGTCCTCACATACCAAATCCATATTCACCACTTGATAACTTCTTTCTATATTTTTAACCCTTTGAGACTTTAATTATTCATTATTATTATTATTATTATTAATATGTGGGAAAAAATCTTATTATCCGGTTATCGCTCTCGGTTAGTCGCTTTCGAAAATGTGCCATTATGTGCCATCAAGGACACAGAGTTCTATACGTCCATCCCAGCTGATGCCGCCCAGACCATGATTGACCCTCCACCACAGCGGTCATGCTCAGCAATGTTGGCTGCACGGAATCCTCATTTTTTTCTAGGTGTGCAGCACTCCTGCAGAATGCCAGGCCTGTCAACTGATGTATTAACACAAAGTATGAGTCAAACAGTGATCTGCCCAATTTGAATTCTAGTGATCCTTCTGATGTGAATATCACTGAATCAACATCATGTGAGAAACAATGTGACAATGTTGAAAGCATTCAAAACAAGCTATTAACTGAAAGTAGAATATGTTTTCATTTTGGGAACTTTAAATGTCAGGTCGATGGAAGCATCCGGCAGATTTATGCCACAGTGCAAGTAAACAGTTTTTTCCAGTATTTCTGTGCGTTGGTATACACAGCATTATTTCCCTACAAAATCATACCTATTCTATAACTATATCCATTTCACCTATCAATTAGTACAGTGATAAGGTAATCAGACTAATTTGTCACATGACGCGATCTTTTTGTTTTAAATCAGCATATCGCAGAAGATTAGAGTTTACCCTTGGTCAGTGTTAGTAATTAGGTTAATGTAGTCCATTCCACGGAACATCATTTCATTTCAATATCTCAGCCAAGTCACAAGTGTCTCATTAACTTAAAAAGCAATTTTCATTTTTAGTACTTACGACCGTCTTCAATTTTCAAGACTTTATTCTACGATTGTGGCGTCATCATAGTGATGAGGTAAGTGTCATTATTCACCACTCCATTCGCCGTAGGGGCTGTTCGGGTTTTAGTCATCAGCCATTCATTTATTGCTCGTGTTGGTGCATCTTTATGTGGTAATCAGAAGTCATTTCCTCCCTCTTTCAACGTTGCACCAATTTTAAAGCTTTCCCAGTTACAGGGGCGCAAGGTTAATATTCAATTGTCGGATGGAGTGGAGCACACCTCGACACTGTTTTCAATAAAATTGCTCCGGTGGTACAGAGATTTAGGCTGCACATGGTTTTGTTGCAAATTGGAGCGAACGACACATGCTTGTTGCGTCCTGAAATCATCGCTTCCGAAATTGACGATCTCATTTCATATCTGCTGTGGTAGAGCCCTTGGTTCCACTTTCGCACATATGTCTTCTGGAAAATCCAAAGTTATATTTCCCCAAATTTTCGGTATACCCATTTCACTCTGACTGAACCTTAATGTTCATATTTTCACATCGTCTTGCTGACACTTTCAGAATCCCGTGCTTCCCAATTTTGTAATTCAGTCAGCAGTCAGTTATTGGTTTCGCTTAAGTAACTCGTGCGGTGTGTAGTTTCTCTGTCACATTGTTTCCTTCTTCGAACAAGTATAAATATCAGTTGCAATTAATTTCTTCGGGTTACTTTTGAGACGAACTCAACGGGTAAGGATATCCTTCCCATTTTCTTGAGCTTCTGTTTCACCCCATTGAGATCACTAGTATTACCATCCATACGAGAGACGGAAATCCGTCTCCTAGCCTTAGGTTCCCCCATGATTCTTTTGAATTTCCAACATCCTTATCCGCCGCATTAATTGATGCCAAATTTTCTAAACTTGGTCTAATTTGTGATCTGTTTAGCGTTCATAGAAAGCAGCATGTTTTCTTTCAGAATCTTTAAGTCGTAGGAATTGAAGGTCACTCTTAACCGCTATAAACAGAAATCGAAGGTCACGGGGTAGAAATTTCTCTATAAGTAATTCCATAAAGTGGCTATATATGGATTGTAAAATAAATATTGTGATTTCTAATTATGTGTTGACTTTATTTCACTCGTTTTCTGCCAAATTGAGAACCTAGGACCTGAGGGTTGATGTAAACCCTTCCCATACGATCACGGCCGATTTATATTTTTATTGAAGTTTTGGGTTGGGATTCCCCTCACTCACATAGGTCCACCACATAAATGGTGCCGTGACCAGGATTTGGCTTAAAATAGAAAATGGCTGAATGTATAGAAAATATGAAACTTGAGAAGGCTTCAGGTCGAAGTGTTGTTGTTGTGCTAGATTCTCCATTAATTGTTAGGAATCCTGCTGATTCTAGAAAATTTAATTATGCTGGGTCTGGTGGAAATCAGCGCCCCGACTCGCCAAGAACTGGAACAAATTTCACAAATTTGAATGATGATTCGTTTGAAGAGAGTGTTAGGGTGAGCAGGATAGTAATAGAGGACACCCCTCAGGCAAAGGACAGTTTTTCGGAAAGGGCAAATCGATCGCCTGATTCACCCTCGTCGAGTCGATACTTTGCGAAGCTCATAAGTGATTTAGAAGCCAAGGGGGAATCACCAAGGAAATTTAGGCGACAATTGTCCGATACGCTTGACATGAAAAATTTGATGATCACGGAAAGTACATCGATAAGAAAAGGGGTTAAGCGCTTCGATGGTAGTACGAGGGAGGCTGAGTTGTATCAAAGTCGGGACTCACGGTATCAGAGCTGTCAGCCAAAGTTATTAGTTGGGTCGGGGCAGTCTTCTGATGTTGAGGTAAAAGATGGTTTAAAGCATGATTCGAATGAGAGAGATGTTGATAATTTCTCAGCCAGTTCATATCTTGCTATGGGTAAGAAGGAGGTGCAAAATAATGAAAGCAAAAGGTTGTTTCCAAAGTTAAATTTAAACTTAAATCAAAAAGACAATACAGCCCAATCAATTAAACAGCAAATTCAAAGCAAGGATAGTAGATTACAGACATCCCACTGTCAAGAAAGGGGTCCTCAACAAATTGGAGACGAACCTCTATTACAAAAATATAATAGTGATCCCTTTACCGTGCCTTACTTACCACAGCCAGACTGTGGTGTACCACGTACACCAGCCACTGTGGGTAAAAAGAATGAGACTATGACAAACGTCCGCTTGAATGAATTTGTACCTGAAAGCCTAAGAGACAGCACAATAAATCAAAGGGGTGGTTTGGGCCTAAGCAGCACAGGCTATATCACACACAAACAGGATTATTGTCCTGACAATATAGACATGACATCCTTACCCAGGGTAATATCAAATAGAGATAGAATTTTCACACCTACATGTGTTGAGCATGGCCTAAAAAATCCCTGTTACTTTCAAAAGTATAAAAAAGATAAGGCTAAAGCAGAAAAGTTTGATGATCAGCAATGGGATTTGGAAGATTATTTAACCCATTTTGAATTTGTGGCCAATGTCAATGAATGGGATGCTCAGGAGAGGGCCCAAAGGCTCGTAATTAACCTTCGGGGATCCGCACCAAAGCTTTTGAGTGGGTTGACAATTGGGCAACTAAATAACTATGGAAACCTCAAAGAGGCTCTTTATCAGAGATTTAGCCCCAAAGAAAGAGAAGAGGGTTATAAGTGTGAATTTAGAGAAAGTCGGAGAAGATCGGGAGAGTCCCCTGCAGATTTTGGCTACCACTTGAGGCGAATTGCACAAAGGGCTTACCCAAATGTACCTTATGGAAATTTAGAGGTATTTCTGGTAGATAAATTTATTCATGGCTTGGGGAATTATGAAATTAAAAAGCATGTACAATTTCGTCACCCTGAAACGCTATCACATGCCATTGCTTTTGCTGCGGAATACGAGGCCGCTGAAGGTAGCATTGATAAGGTTAGGAAACCGGAAGATAAAATATATTCTGTTAATGGGCCAGAAATCTCTTTACAAAAGTTAAATAATCAAATCACCGAAATGAAAGTTCAATTGGATAGGTTGTTGTGTGAGAGAGGAGGTGAGTGTCGGCCCTATGATAAAGGGAAAGACAAGCTTGTTTCTACAAGGCCAGAAAAGAGCCAAAAATACTGCGAATATTGTAAGAAAAATGGACATGAAGAGAGTATGTGCTTTAAAAAACAAAAAGATGAGTTAAACGCCAAAGGACTGAGTTTGTGGTTGAAAACTTAGTCCCTGAACATAATGCTAGACCAGGTGATTCTGAAATAAAACCAACGGCAAACACCAACCCACAAACATTGCTTTGTAAATCGGGACGTTTCAAAATACACACTTTACGAAATAAAAAGACATAAATAAAGAGAAAAGCTGACATTAAGAAAATCAACAATGGAGTAAAACAAAATGATTTGAATGCATTTAATTCTCCGAAAACAAGTCTTCATTGTATTTCTGGGAGTAGGCTTTGGGTGAGAACTGATATTTCTGGTTACGTGTGTGATTTATTAGTTGATACAGGCTCTTCTATATCTCTGCTCTCAAAGGATGTATTTCAGACATTGGGTTTAGATTCCCCTGCGTTGGAAGAGTTTGACTTTAGTTTGTCATCGGCTAGTGGCAATGATGTGGAACTTTTTGGTAAGTGTCCTTTGGAAATTAAAATGGGATCGTTGAAGTTTGATCAAGATTTTGTAGTCGCAGAATTGGCAACATTGAATGGTATTATTGGAATGGACTTCATGGAAAAGTATGGAGTCGCTCTAGATATCCGGAGGCAAACTATGAAAACTCGAGCTGGAAAAATCCATCTCATTCGAAATAAGACTTATAGTTGTGCCAAGGTTTTCTTGAATGACGATGTGATTGTCCCAGGTAATTCCGAAATGGTTGTGGCCGGAAGTGTGGATAGATTGTTGTCCTCTCAGGATGCCATAGTTGAATCATCAAAAATGTTGTCACACAAAGGCCTTTTTTTGGCTAGGATGATAGTGAAACCTAATGATGGAAACGTGAATGTGTCTCTCTTGAATTGGAATGATAAAGCAGTAAATAAAAAATCACTCAGTTATTGGTAATATACAGATTGTTGACAAAATTATTTCAGAAAGTGATAGTGTTGTGGATTATAAAGCTAAAGGTCAGGATTTGCCAGAACATTTGACTGATTTATGGGAAAGTACTTCAACAAAACTTGGTAAAGCTGAGAAACAGAGTTTAAAAAATCTGTTGGGAGATTATCAGGATATTTTTGTAGGTCCGGATGGTGTCTTGGGCAGGACCAATTTAATTGAGCATGAAATTGACACTGGAGATGCCAAGCCCTTCCAAATCCCAGCTCGTAGGATACCTATTATGCAAAGGGATAAAGTAGACGCGCAAATTGATAAGATGTTAGAACAAAATATTATTGAGGAAAGCAATAGCCCGTGGTCGTCACCAATATGTATCGTGCAGAAGAAAGATGGTTGTCTTCGTTTCTGTATAGATTTTAGAAAACTCAATTCTATTGTGAAGAAAGATGCTTACCCTTTGCCCCGTATAGATGAAACGTTAGATACTTTGTCGGGGCAAAAATGGTTTTGTACATTGGATTTGGCAAGTGGATATTGGCAAATCCCAGTTGCTCAAAAGGATAGAGCTAAGACAGCTTTTGTAAGTCACCGTGGGCTTTACCAGTTCAATGTGCTACCTTTTGGAATTTCCACAGCTTCTGCTACATGCGAACGTTTGATGGAATGAGTCCTTCAACAATTGCATTGGAAAAAGTGTCTTTGTTATATGGATGACGTCATAGTCTTTGGTGAAAATTTTGAGAGTGCTTTGGAAAACTTGAAAATTGTTTTTGATCGATGTCGCCGGGCTAATTTAAAATTTAAGCCATCAAAATGTCGACTTTGTCAAACAGAAGTTCAGTTTTTGGGACACATTGTTTCCGATAAGGGTATAAGTTGTGACCCAAGTAAAACAGAGGCTGTTGAACAATGGCCTCAACCTAAAACTAGGAAAGAAGTTCGTAGTTTTTTGGGTTTTGCCGGTTATTTTCGTCGTTTTATTGCTCATTTTCCGAGAAGGCCTGTCCTCTTATTCAGTTAACTCAAAAGAAGGTACCCTTTGTTTGGGATAGGAAGTGTCAAGAAGCATTTGAAACTCTGAAAATTTGTTTGACGACAGCCCCGGTTTTAACTTTTCCAGAAAGAGATGGACAGTTTGTGTTAGATACAGATGCAAGTGGGATAGGAATGGGTGCTGTACTTTCTCAGGTCCAAGGGGGAGAAAAAAAAGTAGTTGCATACGCCAGCCACACTTTGAATAAAGCACAACAAATCTATTGTACCACCAAACGTGAACTTTTAGCAGTGGTTACATTTTTTAGACATTTTCGGCATTATTTGTTGGGGAGGAATTTTCATTTAAGAACAGATCATGCCCCCTTAATTTGGTTAAAATTTTTTAAAGATCCTGAGGGTATGATGGCGCGTTGGATAAGTATAATTGATTCTTATGATTTTGATATGGAATATAGGCAGGGAAATAAGCATGTAAATGCTGATCAATTATCTAGATTCCCGTTAAAAAAATGCAAAAACGAAAAATGTCCCGACTGCTGTTCAGCTACGCCATTCACTGAGAAACGAAATGGTGAGTCAGTGTTTGATTCACATGAGGATGTGTCTAGTTTGGTTCGAGATCAAGGAGTTCATTTTCCTCTGGGTTGTGACCAATCTAAAGTGTTGCCCATTATTTCCTCTGAGCAAATTGATGTACCAGTACAAAGCCGGAAATCGGTTAACTGGCTTGATTCTTGGTCCGATGATGAGTTACTTCAAATGCAACTTAATGATTCCGGGATTGGTCCCATTTTAATGTTTAAACAAGAGTTTGAGGATCAACCTCCCAGAAAAAAATTAAAAGGCCTCAGCATTGAAGCTCGGAAATTGTGGGGCCAGTGGTCTTGTTTAGAAGTACATGATGATTTGCTATACAGAAATATTGGGGTTTCAAATAACCTTCAATTGGTAGCACCGGTTACAATACAGGAAATTATATTTAAGCAATTACACCTTAACCGGGTTGCAGGTCATTTTGGACGCGAACGTACTGCCAAGGTTATAAAACGTAGATTTTTCTGGCCAGGCATGAGTGAAAGTATAAAACGCTGGTGTAGGGAGTGTGATTTATGTGCCAGACGAAAACCGGGTCCTGGTAAAGGGAAGGCCCCACTTTATCAGATTATAGCAACCGCTCCTTTACAGTGTGTGGCAGTTGACATTCTGGGACCTCTTCCCATGTCAAGAAATGGAAATGAATATATCATAGTTTTAGGGGACTATTATACAAAATGGAAGGAAGCGTTTCCCGTTCCTAATCATAGAGCTCAAACCGTGGCTGACAAATTGATTTCAGAATTTTTCGTAAGATTTGGATGTCCTCAACAGCTCCACACCGACCAAGGCCGAGAATTTGAATCTAATCTCTTTAAACTTATATGTGAAAAACTTGGGATAGAGAAAACGAGAACAACTCCATTTCATCCACAGTCCGACGGTTTAGTCAAACGATTTAATCGAACTTTATTGCAGATGTTGTCCATGTTTGTTGATGAAAACCACCAGGACTGGGATGAACACTTACCTTATGTTTTAATGGTGTATCGTGCCACAGAACATAAAAGTACTAATTGTACCCCGAATTTGTTAATGTTAGGTAGAGAAGTGCAATGTCCCATTGATCTCATGGTTGGTAATCCAACCAATGTGCATGAGGAGCCCTGTCCTATTCAGTATGTGGAGTGGCTTCAAGCAGCAATGAGGGAATCTTTTGATGTGGTGCATAAAAATCAGGGGATTGCGGCAAAAAGACAGAAAAAGTACTATGATGTAGGGTCAAATCTCAGGAAATATTCAGTGGGAACATGGGTCTGGTGGTGGTACCCACCTACTGCAAGGTTGAAACTGGGGAGTGGGTGGACTGGACCATATTTAGTTATAAAGAAAAATTCGGAGTTAAATTATTCCATTCAAAAGCAAAGGGACGGAAGAATTGTGAATGTCCACGTAGATAACCTTAAACCTTATGAAGGTAGCTCAGCTCCCCCGAATTGGCTGGAAGATGATAGACAGGAGAGTAGTTCTTCAGTAGAAGATATGTCTGCCTGGGATGATTCCTGCACATCGGAGGAAAGCTGTCCTGGTCGTCCTGTTGTAACAAGGACTGGGAGAATTGTTAAGCCTAGGGATATTTTGGACTTGTAGTTATTGTGTCTCTTAAATATGACTTTCCTATTTTTCAGTAATAAAATGCAAGAAGCAGAATTGGTGTTGAAAGCTGATGATATGGAACTCAGAGAGTTCCAGGAAGACCATGTGAGGCAATTGTGGGATCCACGAGGGATGAGATGTCCCGTTCCGGAATGTTCAAGGGGAAGGGCTATCTTTTATACTAGACCGGGGCGGTATTATGACCATTGGTCGGATGTGCACAAATTAAACAGGACACTTTTTTAATGTCTCGTGTGCAATAGTATGTTTAAGAGAAGGGACGGGGTGAATACTCACCTTAAGAGACATGGGCGATCCAGAGAAGGTAATATTGACGAGGTCGAGGTGGTGAATCGTGATTTCATCGACCCCGGGGACTTTTTACCACCTCGGATTGGAACCTCAGAAGAGAGAAATAAGGCTATCGGGAATGCGAAGGAAGCGGAGAGCAGTAAGAGGAAACTCATAGCCCAATAGACCTCGACCTCCAATTCCCTGACTTCAGATTACAGGGTCGTCCAGTGTTCGGGTCATGTTAATCGCGATGAAGAGTTCATCATGGATGACGAGGGTGGAGGAACAGTGACATTTAAGAGGAAGATTAATTGGTTGCCAGAAGAGCTCAAGGATCAAGGCAAAGAAGAAGTTATGGTTCAAGAGTTTGCTGTTCAACGTCTTAGTCCTTGAACCTTATTCATTTTGTTTCCCTTCCACCCAATCTGGGTCTTTGTAAATTTATATACATACTGTGTAAGAAACTGAAATCTCGGTCTCTACCCCTCCTTGTTTGTGACAATTGCTTGTGCTATTGTCTTAAGGGGGGAGGAATGTGGTAGAGCCCTTGGTTCCACTTTCGCACATGTCTTCTGGAAAATCCAAAGTTATATTTCCCCAAATTTTCGGTATACCCATTTCACTCTGACTGAACCTTAATGTTCATATTTTCACATCGTCTTGCTGACACTTTCAGAATCCCGTGCTTCCCAATTTTGTAATTCAGTCAGCAGTCAGTTATTGGTTTCGCTTAAGTAACTCCTGCGGTGTGTAGTTTCTCTGTCACATTGTTTCCTTCTTCGAACAAGTATAAATATCAGTTGCAATTAATTTCTTCGGGTTACTTTTGAGACGAACTCAACGGGTAAGGATATCCTTCCCATTTTCTTGAGCTTCTGTTTCACCCCATTGAGAGATCACTAGTATTACCATCCATACAAGAGACGGAAATCCGTCTCCTAGCCTTAGGTTCCCCCATGATTCTTTTGAATTTCCAACATCCTTATCCGCCGCATTAATTGATGCCAAATTTTCTAAACTTGGACTAATTTGTGATCTGTTTAGTGTTCATAGAAAGCAGCATGTTTTCTTTCAGAATCTTTAAGTCGTAGGAATTGAAGGTCACTCTTAACCACTATAAACAGAAATCGAAGGTCACGGGGTAGAAATTTCTCTATAAGTAATTCCATAAAGTGGCTATATATGGATTGTAAAATAAATATTGTGATTTCTAATTATGTGTTGACTTTATTTCACTCGTTTTCTGCCAAATTGAGAACCTAGGACCTGAGGGTTGATGTAAACCCTTCCCATACGATCACAGCCGATTTATATTTTTATTGAAGTTTTGGGTTGGGTTTCCCCTCACTCACATAGGTCCACCACACTGTGTTTTACCTTGAATGTCAGGCTTGTTTTGTGCACAAGCTTTTGGGGGCGCGGTGGCTCAGTTGGTAGAGGTGCAGGCTGCAAGCCGAGAGGTCCTCGGTTCGAATCCCACCTGCGGCAACCGCGTTGTGTCCTTGGGCAAGACACTTCACCCCGATTGCCTACATGGGGGCACGATGACGCTGTGTACTGAGGCGTACTGCACGTCGATGGTGCGCATGTCTTCAACCAATCTAACCCTGCCTGTGCTGCGGTGCAGAGTTCAGAGTTACGATGTTGGGGAGCTGACAGCTGCTCATCGTTGCTCGGTGGTTCTCTCCGGGTACTCCGGCTTCCTCCACCCGTAAAACTGTCACGGTCACGATTAGCCATTGTGCATAAGTATGTGACCTTAAACACCAATAAATAATAATAAATAAATAATATGCACAAGCTTTTTCACAGGACAGTCCTTTCCCCTCGGCATAATAAACTTGCACTCTCCATCGAAGACTACAATTCGTCAATAGATCTCATTAACACAATGGTGGAGGATGGCGTTCGACTGTCATGGAATGCAAAAATATTTAAAGGGTATTCGTGGTGCCACCCTATTCTTTATTTCTTGGTACTTGAACCCAGTCTGAGTTTGCGTTTAGCAATTCATTGATGTCGATGTTTTTGTTTGTTGCCTGGAGGCCCAGTTGCAGCTTGGCTAGACTCCAGTACAATAGTTCCAGGTTTCTCAGCTGTGTTAGTATGAGGCTCTGCTGCAGCTTTGCCCATCTGCTAGTTGTCGTACTGCCGTCCATTTTTGAATTTATTCACTCCCCTTCACAACTTGGTATCTGTTTGGTTGGGATTTGCTTGTTGTTTTGTTTTGCATCGGTCGACCCTGGTTGTTATTTGGTATATGCTCAAGTCCAGCTTGTGTTTTATATGCGTTTTACTAATTGCTAGTTGCCCTTTTTCTGGTTTTCCACTAACCAGTGGTCAACTTAGGTTTTTGTTGCATTTGTGTGGGCATGGCTCACTACACCACTTTCTCACCACCTGCCCCTTTGGGGCTCAGGGATTTCCCCTTTGTGAGTATTTTCTTATGATATTTCATTTTGACACTCACCTCTTGCCACTAGGGCTCAGGGTCTTTGCTCTATGTGAATAGATATCAATTTGCATATAGACATTGTTTGGATGGGGCTCAGGGTCTGCACCCTGTGGTGTTACTGGCTGTTAGTGTGTCACCATAGGGTTGGATGGTAGTTTGGGGTTGGACCCCTGCCATGGGGTTGGTCTTTCGATATGTCTCCTGATGACGCATGTCCTTAGGGCAAGTCAGGTTTAAAATGTTTATATGTCGCTCAGTATTACTTTATGGGGGCACATAGTCCTATGACTAGTCTATTCATTATAGTATTTTAGACGTATTTTGTGTCAGAATGTGGGAATTTTATAGCCTGTATGCCTTTGGTTTGGGGCCTGTAAAATGACGATTTCACCCATGTTTTCACACTTTTACTGCATTTTTCCTTCCATTTCAGTATGCCTCCACATAAAAGGAAGGGCTCCCGTCTTCAGGATGGTTTGTCTGCATCCTTTCAGCCAGGATCCCAGAAGAGGACAAGAGGAGGACGGGCCAATGCAGCTGCTGTCAATGTGCCTGTTTCATCTGAACAGTCGGATTCACCATTCGACTTGTCTTTACCTCACAATGTCCGGCGACCTATTTCTCGTGCACATCTAAATCACGTGCATTTTCCGCCAGCTTCGGAGCTTTCCAATGTTCTGGACCACTCAGCTCTTCCCTCAAGCGGGACCGATTCTTTTGTGCATAAAATTCAATGTGGCTCACGGTATCCAGTTCCTGCTTCCTCAGTGACTCCTCCATGCAATAGAGATTCTCATTTATCTGCAGATTCTAGGGCTGTGCCTTTCCCTCAAATTTCTGCGATGGACATTACACATGGACGTTTTCAGACACCTAACCTAGAGACCACATGCGTGCAACCACAGAGAGCATCAGTGACAGGCTTTTCATCAAGTGCATTAAGACCGGATCCTTTCACAACCACTAGGGTGATATTAACTGCTGGCCTGGGGCCACAAACAGTGCCTCTTACATCTAATTTCATGGCCCAGAACACTACAAACTTTACAATCTTTACTTCAACTTTTTTACAGACAATTCCACTTTTCAGCCACGCCAGAGTGTCTTCTGCTAGAAATCTATCTGTGCCAATCTCCAGATTATCGGGAAACGATGTGCTGAACACTGTTCAATCAATGACATGCCCAACTATGACACCAAGTCCCAGGACTTCCTTGTTGCCGACTGCCGTTGATTCAACCAATCAGCCTCTTTCATCCGGTGCTTTTCCTTTCCAGATTAATGACTCCAGTGTCGACACTTTGCCGTTGAAAATTCAGCTTCCAACTGACATTTTAACACGATCTAATATAGCACATTCTATCGCACAGACACACGCACATTTCAATCACTATATGCCACCCGACTTAAGTCGGGGGGCATAATAAAAATAACCGAACATATAAAATCAGGAGGATATGCATATAATGAAGTAATATTCACAAAAAGTAAGATGAATGCTCCAGAAATCACATTTTCTCGAAGTATATTCCAAGTAAGCTGGAACTATATTGAGTGTGTTGATTTCCCCCCGATGCTGTGAAGTTATTTACTTCCAAGTAACCATAGATCTCTGTTGTGACTTTGTCGATGTCTGCAACGACCAATGGAAGATGGGGATGAAAATGATGGATTCGTGCTTTCAAATAAGGGGTGATTTGACGATATGGCAATTTTAGTTTTTTCTTGCAAACCACCATACCAACACAAGCGTCGATCGGTGTATTTTCTCTTCTTTTTAGACTGACGAATGTAAAAAATCTACTTTCCCAGAAATTGTCCCCCTAATTTGCATATAATAATGAAAGTGTCAATGACACTGTAGCTTGTGTGTTTTTGTTTGATGAAAAGGATAATGTTCAATGTTTATGAAAGGATTATGAAATAAGACAAGAATTGTGATAATTGGGAATATGTTTTTTTTCTGTTCCCTGTATGCTATGTTTTTCATAAAAATAATATGAGGGGGGGGGGGGGGGGGGTACACTGTACTAAAGGTGCGGAGGGATGGGTTAATATGACCTCACAGTTACTGTATGTGGCCCTCACAGTTAACGTATGTCAACAAAAGTTACCAAGTTACAGTGAAATTATTCCAAAATATATATCATATTATCATCATATCAAGTTCTATTGAAATCCCTTCATAAATATGGTCTGTAGACTGTGCTAAAGGTTTTCAGGCCTGTGTAGCCATGATGGTGACCGATTGCTACTTAAAGGGGACGTCCTCATCTCAACATTATACTGAGTCATTCAACTAAGTCACAATGAAATCCCTTCACAAATACAACTTGTAGTCTGTACTAAATTTTTTCGGGTTTTGGGTTCAGGAAGCCACCATGGTTGAATGATTGTGACCAAAAGGGGACGTTGTATTCTGGGCATCATCTGGAGTGATCATATGAAGTTACAATGAAATCCCTTCATAAACATGACCTGTAGACTGTACTCAA
The DNA here is from genome assembly GCA_031216915.1 of Pictodentalium vernedei. Lineage (NCBI taxonomy): Eukaryota > Metazoa > Mollusca > Scaphopoda > Dentaliida > Dentaliidae > Pictodentalium > Pictodentalium vernedei. The sequence continues at coordinate 374,686,671 of CM062291.1, forward strand.
GGTTATTGGGCTTCAGGCACCTGGAGCCGTCACAGTTGACCAATCACGACGAAAAGGGAATGTCATCTAGGCATTATATGGTATCAACCTAAGAAGTTACAATGAAATCCTTACATAAATACGACCTATAGACTGTGCTAAAGGTTTTTGGGGTTTTGGGCTCTGGCAGCCATGATCGCGACAAAAGGGGAAGTTCTCATCATCTAGACACTATATTAAGTCAACCTACCAAGTTGCAATGAAATCCCTTCATAAACATGACCTGTAGACTGTGCTAAAGGTTTTGGCTCGGGCAGCCATCATGGTTGAATGATCACAACCAAAGGGGAACACACTAATCTGTGCATCATTTTGAGTGATCCTACTTAGTTACAATGAAATCCCTTCATAAATATGACCTGTAGACTGTGCTGAAGGTTTTCGGGCTTTGGGCCCCCGAAGCCGTCACAGTTGACCAATCACGACCAAAAAGGGATGTCATCATCTAGGAATTACATGGAGTCAAACTAACAGGTTACAATGAAATCCTTCCATAAATATGACATACTGACTATACTAAAGATATTTTAGGCTCGGGCAGCCATAAAAGCTGAATAATCGCGACCCAAGGGGACGTTCTCATCTAGACATTATTTGGAGTCATCCTACCAAGCTACTATGAAATCCCTTCATAAATATGACCTGTAGACTGTGCTAAAGGTTTTCGGGCCCCTGCAGCCGTCACAGTTGCCCAATCACGTCCAAAAGGGGATGTTCTCATCTGGACATTATATGAAGTCAACCTACCAATTTACAATGAAATCCCTCCATAAATATGACCTGTAGACTGTGCTAAAGGTTTTGGGCTCGGGCAGTCGTCACGGTTGACAGATCGCGACCAAATGGGAATGTTCTCATCTAGACATCGTCCGGAGTCATCCTACCAAGTTACAATGAAATCCCTCCATATTAAATATGACCTGCAGACTGTGCCAAAAGTTTTTGGGTTTCGGGCTTGGGCAGCCAACACGGTTGACAGATGATAACCAATAGGGGACGTTCTCATCTAGGCATTATACAGAGACATCCTACCAAGTTACAATGAAATCCCTTCATAAATACGACCTATAGACTGCTAATGGTTTTCGGGTTTTGGGCTCGGGCAGCCATACTGGTTGACCAATTGCGACCAAAAGGGGACGTTCTCATCTAGACATGACCCCAAACCTGCATATGAAATTTCGTGACTATCAGACAAGAACTGCAGGGTGTAGCCTGTGCTAAAGGAAAATGTGAACAGACTCACAGACTGACTTCCGCACACGTGGTGGCAATAGCTCATCTGGACTTAGTCAGATTAAGCTAATAAACATGACAGCGGTCAGCGTGGCCATCCTGGTCAAAGCCCAAACGAATTATCGATTCCACAGTCCACATTACCTGGATTTCAAAGGTAAAAAAAATGTAATACCCGGAATTTTCATGATATAATGAGTGCCCATGCTGAGTTGCTGATAAATTGACGTACGAGGCCACATGCAGTTATTTCCGAAAATTTTGTTTGTCAGCATCACAGTGTCTGCAAATTTGTGTTGTGAAATTTACGAGAGGGTGATAGAAACCAAATAATTTCTGAGACTAAATTGATACAAATTATTCATTTTGGTTTTATTTAAATAACATAATTATGATTTGATAAGGTGGGTATGTTGTGACCAAAAATGGGTTTGTATTAAATTATTATTATTATTATTATTAATTACTACACTGATTAATTTACTCAAATTACTGTAAAAAATTAAACAGCAGGGCCAAATTGGATTATTATTATTATTGTTATAATGATTATTATTATTATTAGTGTAATTTTTGGTAAAAAATGCTGAAGTAGGCAGTGCACGGGTAACAGTAACAATAATTTTGATGATTAATTAATACTATGAAATTTGTTATCACTGGGGATTCCCGTCTCAATGGTATTGATAAAATAAACAGCTGACCAAGTAATACTTCTTTTTTTATCAGGCCTGGTGCAAAAAATATCAAATATCCACAAATATCTTTCATCTGATATTGTTAAAAAGGAAGTATCCCCCTGCACATTTGTAATCTGTGTGAGAATTAATAATATCCCTGGGGATATTTTGGAAAGATCTTTTGAGCAACAAAGGTCATTGTTTGCAGATTTTTGTTCCCAATTTCTCAGTATGAAGACTGCCGCTCAGACTGCCCACACAGACAATAAAATTGTGATAGCGACCGTTCCAACGAAGGAGCTTTTTTAGGAGCATTTCAAAATACCCCTCAAAGTCTGTTCTTCGTCTGTCGCAAATCACACCAGAACATCAGGGTGCATTCATTGGATTTGTTGATAAATTGAATGTATGCTTCGTGAATAAGTTCAATGAAAGTGAGACCGGGGTTCATGTGCCATTGCATACCCAGTTGTCTATTCATCGGGGTGGTAGACAAAGGAGGTCTCCTATAGAATACACTAAATTATATGATGGAATCCATCTTGATTTTCAACTGAAAGAAAAGAAAAGTGGCAGCAGCAGATTGTGTCTGCCATTACTAAAATTTAATTCATAAATCACCCTGACAAATACATGCATTTCATTTTTTGAATATTTCACTACAGTAAATTTCTACATATTGTTTGCATTCTTAATGTAGTGCCCACAAGCCGCATTAACTTTGTGAACTACAGAATATTGCTTGCAGTGCAACTTGCATCTGTTCTCATTATTAATGTTGTGCCCACAAGCCACATTAATCTTCCAAGACTTTTGTTCCGTTGTTTTTTTCCAGTGGGTCATGTCAGGAATTTTTTTTACCCCACCGTCCTGCTCACAAGCCCCATTGATTGCTCACAAGCCCCACTGATTTTTTTTTATATTTTTGTCGAGGATTTAGAAAATTTTGTAGCTAAACACTGCCTGCACACCCCATTGTTTAAAGTATTTATTACCGTTTCAGCTCTTGAATTCAACATTGTGCTTTTCCAAGTATTACCATTAAAATTAGTACAATTTGTTTCCTGTCGCCACAAGTCACGTTAGTTCATTTCAAATTTTTCCAATAATTTCAGCTTTATAGTGTCCAAATGTCATCCCCTCAAGCCATGTTAGGTTGATTAAAGGATTGCTCATCGTTTCAACTCACTTCTTTTCCAACGTCGTGCCCACAAGCCACGTTGTGTTTTTCAGGTATCATCAAAATGTGCAAATTGTGTTTCCTATTGTCGTGCCCACAAGCCACAGTAGATCGTTTCAAATTTCTCCCACACTTTCAACTGCCATTGTATCCCAACGTCATCCCCACAACCCATGTCAGGTTAATTGAAATGTTTCTCATCGTTTCAGCTTATTGATTTTTGCCCACAAGCCACGTTTCTTTCAGGTATCATTCAAATCGGAAAACAACCGTCGTGTCCACAGGCCATAGTAGGTTTCCTTGATTTCCAAATTTTCTATCACAGTTTATGAAATTTATACCAAGAGATGGGTAAACTGAATTTGAAAAGGAACATATTACCCAGCGGCAGACGTTTGGTATTGGCAGGGGCTGACATGCAAAGCTGCAAAAGAAATCAGTTAATTCAGCTGGTCAGACATTGACCTCAGTGCACATTAAAAGTCAACGCTACACTTCAGCAATTGTAGATGAAAGTGTTCCTACAAAGTTGACATTGACTAGAGCCCATAATCCACCACTTGAAGGTTATAGGTTGTTGAATCTCCCAATGTTATCTTCTCATTTCCTAGGGCTGTGCTTCATGCAGCTATGTTATGATCATGGAAGACTTTTAAGTAAGAAAGACAAATATCCTATCACTATCATAGCAGAGGGTAAGCCCCGGAGGCTATCAGCAGTTTTGATTGCACAATGCCATGGTTGTGGCAAGCAGTTCAACACAGGTGACAGCCCAAAAGTTAAGACAAGTGATGGGACCCAAAGGATGGATGTGAATATAAGGGCTGTTTGGGAAAGTATGGTGACAGGGGGAGGAGCTGCTCAACTGGATGAGCTATTTTCCACTCGGAACTGCCCCAGTGTAAGTGCCACAACACTTTCTTCTATAGAGCATGAGATTGGAAAATGGTGGCAGAATTTCACTGATCAAGAGCCCATAGCTGCTGGAAATGAGGAACGTGAACTTGCAATTGCTCGGAATGATTACCATTTTAGTGAAGACAGTAAAGTTCCAGCAATAACCGTCATTTGTAATGGCGGACGGAGCAAACATGCTCTTAAGCACAGTTACAATGCTCTTGGAGGTGTTGCTATCATTATTGGTGCAGAGACTAAAAAAATTTTGCATATTTGTGACTGAAACAAGTTCTGCTACATTTGTGTCAGGGCATATGGTGAGCAATGTGAACCTAAAGCCCATGATTGCTTTGCTAATTGGTCAGACAGTAGTCAGTTAATGGAGTCTGACATCATCACCGAAGCCTTCCTTCAGGCAGAGCAGAAACATGGTGTTCGATATATGCGGGTTATTGGGGATGGAGACAGTAGTGTATATACATCATTGAACAAGTGCCTGTGTGGGGCCCTGAGGTTAAAAAGCTTGAATGTGCCAATCATGCTTGCAAGTACCTCTGATCGAATTTAGAAAAACTGGTTTCAGACAAGTCTCATTATAAAGGTCCAAGCAAGTTGACAAAAGCAGTTTGGATTTGTTTAGTCACAGGTGTACGTTGTGCCATACGTATGCAGGCCTCAGGTCCTGATAGAAACACAGGCATAAAGTTGTTGAAACATGACATAATGAACTCAATTTTTCACATTTTCGGAAAACATGACAACTGCTCAGATAAGGTGAGATCGGAATTCTCTGGGGGGCTCATCTCCCCCAGTTATCGTTGAAACCTGCCAAAGATAGGAAAAAGCATGATTCTGTAGGCACTGTGTTGTCAGGCACATTCAACTTGCGGAGTGATGGAGTGAGTGAAGTATGTGAGGAGCAATGTAGGTTTGATTCTGGGTTGCAGATTACAGATTTGGACTGTCATGCTGGCTGATGGTGCTGCTCTGCTTAATAGATTGGCCTCTAAGTCAGATAGATTACTTGGAAATTTCACAACCAATCTTGCAGAGTGTTGGATGTCTTTGAGATGTAAGTTTGATGGTGGCAAATATCATAATCGCTGTCAAAAAGGTTCATGGCATGTTAGATGTTTTGGTGCATCTTTAAGGCAAAATCTTGGTGTTCAGTGGTCACCGAAAATGTTTGAAATTGCAACCGAAATGCCAGTGGGCTCTACGTTCCTGAAACATTATTCAAATGTATTAAGGGCTAACATTGCTAAAAAAAAGTACAAAAATAAACCCGAGTCCAAGTTGAATAGAAGGAAGAGGAAAATGAGAGTTGCTGCCGAGTCCTCTTCCAAGAAGGCCAAAAAAGATTATGGACCAGAAGCATTAGACATAACTTTTGGTGTTACCTGAACAGAACTTGAGGTTTTGAAAGATGATTTTTTTCGGTGACAAGGTATCAATTTCTTCAGCTGAAATAGCAACTATAGAGTCGGAAACAATTTATTTATTTATGTTTAAGGTCACATATTTATGCACAATGGCTAATCATGACCGTGACAGTTTTACGGTTGGAGAAAGCCGGAGTACCCGGAGAGAACCACCGAGCAACTGCCAGCTCCCCAACATCGTAACTCCGCACTGCCGCACAGGCAGGGTTAGATTGGTTGAAGACATGCGTACCATCAACGTGCAGTACGCTTTAGTACACGGCGGCGTCACCGTGCCCCCACGCGGGCAATGGAGATGAAGTGTCTTGCCCAAGGACACAACGCGGTTGACGCAGGTGGGATTCGAACCGAGGACCTCTCGGCTTGCAGCCTGCTCCTCTACCTACTGAGCCACCGTGCTCCCAGTCGGAAACAAAGTTACAGTCATCATCTGACAGGTGGCATCGTGAGCGCAGAAACAGACTGACTGCATCTCATTTTGGTTAAACTGTATCTCGAAGTCCAGTCATCAAAATAGCCCCTTTGATAAAACGTGTACTTTATAGTAGTTTCAAAGGTAATCAGGCTACAATGTTTGGTCTAAGTCAGGAACCTGTGTCCATTAAAGAATATTTTACTTCCAAGCTGAGTGTTTCGGATGAATACAATTGTTTAGCTGCATCTTCAGATGGCCAAGTTCTTGACAACAGTGACAAAGGTGTGGGCTTGATAAAGATAAATGAATGTGTCAATGACACTGTAGCTCAGCTTAAGACATGTACATGTATAGTATGTGACACAGCAATGACAAACATCTAGGTAATGACCTGATAACAAAGGTACATATAAAGTATTGTAACGGTCTGAACATAAATACTGACCGTAGCCTGTAACAAATGTATAGGTAAGTATTGTAAAGGTGGGTGACAGTCAGATGCTGAACTAGAAAAGAAACCTTTGAGTCCCAGAGTGAGCCTGAGTGAACCCCAAAATATTTGTTCTCATAGCACAGTGATAACAAAGGCACCCCAAAACACACTCATTTCTGTCCCAAGGTGAAAACAAAGGTACCCAAGAAGTTTCGTGAAGATCAGTTCATAAATACGAGCTGTATAGAAGTTGTGACAAAAAACTGATTGGCCCTAATTTCGGTACAAAATGGCCACTGGCAGCCATCTTAAATTTTGGACCGCACCCAGAAACACTTGTTTTCGTCCCAAGGTGATAAAAAAGGTACCCAAGAAGTTTCATGAAGATCGGTTGATAAATACAGCCTCTAGCCCGAGCCCGAGTCGTATTGACATGTGCACTTACAGTGTACAAGTGGCACTGAATATATCAAAGTTCATCTAATTTGCATAATTTCTGCACGAGAAAAAAACCCGTACTATATGTGATGTATTCCATGTTACTAAACATTCATACAAAAATTTATTCAAATCAGAAGTTCTGTACAAAAGACTGATTGCACTAATTTTGGTACAAAATGGCTGCTGGTGGCCATCTTGAATTTCGGACCACACCCAAAACCACTCGTTATCATCCCACGGTGATACCAAAGGTACCCAAAAAGTTTCGTAAAGATCGGTTCAAAAATACGGCCTCTAGCCCGAGCCGTATTGACATTTGCACTTACAGTGCTGAAAGTAACACCAAAAAACAACGAAGTTATAGTCTAATTTGTGTAATTTAAGCACGAGAAAAAAACCCGTATAAAATGTGATGTATCCCATGGTACTAAACATTCATACAAAATATTATTCAAATCAGCGCTTTCATATGGAAGTTCTGCACAAAAAGCTGATTGCACCTAATTTTGTACAAAATGGCTGCCAGCGGCCAACTTGAATTTCGGATCGGACCCCAAAACACTCGTTCTCATCCCACGGTCATAATAAAGGTGCCCAAGAAGTTTTGTAAAGATCGGTTCATAAATACGGCCTCTAGCCCGAGCCGTATTGAAATGTTGACGGACAGACGGACCATGGCATAAGCTCAAATTTGGCTTTGCCAAAGTTGAGCTAAAAATGTTCTACATAACAAGTCACAAAATCTCTATGAGGCTGCACAGAAATCATTTTGACTCATGTACCATGATGGATCCCTTTCCTTGAGGCAAAATCACAAATATTACTTTCAATGTCAGGGGCAGCTGAATATTTTAGATATGCCATGGGTGGACTTTGTGGTTGGGACGGTTAATCTATATCAACTTCATACTGAAAGAATTTACCGGGATGTTGATTTATGGAAGTCTAGAAGTGCCAAAACTAAAAGCATTTTTTTAATGTTTGTTGCCTGAGCTTGCTCGTCCTCGTTACAGAAAAATTCCTGGCATCAGAGAGTCAGGAATTTGGGTGATTTCATAAATGTAATTAACTGTAAGATCACATTATTTTTGAAAGATGATTTATAACATGACTATGTCTTTTCACATTTACCATGCTTAGCTGGCAGCAATGGAAGCCATAGTTATGTAAAATTATGGCCATCAATAATTGTTTTGTTTACAATTGACCCTCTTCAATGAAATTGTACCATAACAATTTTGGATGATCAATTTTTTTTGTTCTATTGTAAACAACAAAGTAATGAATATAGCGTAAAACCTCAGCAGAAGTGGCATGCAGCACCTTTTAGCCATGAAACCTTTAAATATGGCCTGGTTCTCATGATGTTTTGATTCTTGCAAATTCATCTTGTAAGAATCAATTTTAAATTTTTGAAAATAATTATTTTGAATTTTAAAGTACTGTTATATCCTTGGAAGTACAACCAACACATATTCAATAGAAAAATAAAATTTCATAAATTGATATATTCACTACAGTTTAACTCTCATGAGCCTGGTATTGTCAAGTTTATTGTGTTTCAGGTCATCGGGGAACATATGTTCCAATATGCAGGGATTTTGGGTGGTCCTGATGATGGAAGTTAGACAGCCAAGACTTTGCAGTGACTGCTGGGAAGAAAATGTAGGTGGGTGAATAATCACACTCCTCATTTTGATTTTGCAAGAGTGAAGAATTCAGGAGAGTGATTTCATCCCCTTACCTAACATGACAGGTCCAAACTGACCTGCATTGTAAATGAAAATTACCATATCAGTTTTTTTTTTTCCTTTTTGCTCTAAGAATATAGGTTTTGTCCCCTTGTTGGAATGAGTTCATTTTTCATCCTAACGAAACCTGAATAACATCTATGCAGAAAATATACACTTAACACAAAGTAATAATCAAAGATAATTTCACTTAATATATTTCGATAGTTACATCTCATCAGAAATACATACATTAAGTGAAGTTATCTTTGACGACACTTTGTGTTAAGTGTATATATATATATATATATATTTGTGAGCTGTATACATGTAGGTCGTAGTTGAAATAGTAAAAGAATAATAACATCTTTTTGATCTACGAGTTATTTTTTACACTAGCTTCCAACCTCGATCTCCTTCCGGTGATAAAATGGTAAGAATGAAAAGGAAATATGGTTCGAGTGAAAGAATGCATAATTAAGTTTGATGTAACGTAATCTGGAGTAGAAATTAATGGAAGGAAAAGTTGTAGCGAAGCTTGTCACAGCTATGCAGACAAACCATCGTCTCTATTTATGCCTCTATTTCATTTTTCCATTCTTACCATTTTATCATCAGAAGATAGAGAAGATTGAAAGCTAGTGTAAAATATTAATCATAGGTCGAAAGGTGTTATTATTTGAGGGTGTGTGGGGAGGAGGGGGTAGCGCATGTCCCTTATGTGTAGGGAAAATATAGGAGTTTGTTGATGGATATTTGTACCTTTGAGAGAGGGAGAGAGATATAAAGACAAGAGGCCCCACGGGGCCTGAAGTGCTCATCTTGTACAGAACACAATTAAACAGAATCCAAGAATGAGTCTACATTAAGCAAGCCATCTCCATAGGCTACACTGTCAATCCTTGAGTCCCTCAGGAGTGACAAAAATAATCTGGGCATCATGCCTTTTCTTCAGTTGATCATAAGTAAAATGCAGAGCTCCCCTATGAAGCCCCTTGATACAACCTATGTGGATTAATCTTAGTACCTCCAGAGGATACTGAATACAAAATTTTTAATTCTTCAGCAAAATGGCCAATTCCGGCTCCCATAGAGAGCCCAAATATTAACCCAGGCTCTTGATTTGAACACAGTTAAATCTGACTTCCCTAGAGATGTTGTGTACCGAATATGAAAGCATTCTGACTGCTGGATCTGAAGAAGAGAAATTGTAAAGAAATTTCTTCGAATTTCACCAAGTTCAAAATTGGGCTACCATAGCGAGCCCAAATATTGACCTATGGATCCGATTTGAACAAACTTGAATCTGACCCCCCTAGAGATGTTGTACACCAAATGTGAAAGCATTCTGACAAGTGAATCTGAAGAAGATTTTTGAAGAAATTCCCTCATATTGTACTAAGTTAAATTTCATGTTCCCATATGGAGCCCAAATATTAACCTAGGCACTCGAATTGAACAAACTGGAATCTGACCCCCCTAGAGATGTTGTATACCAAATATAAAAGCATTCCGACTAGTGGATCTGAAGAAGATTTTTAAAGAAATTTTCTCATATTGCACTAAGTAAAAATTTGGGCTACCATAGTGAGCCCAAATATATACCTAGGGATTTGATTTGAACAAACTTGAATCTGACCCCCATAGAGATGTTGCATACCAAATATCAAAGCATTCTGACTGATGGATCTGAAGAAGAAGATTTTCTTAAATTACCCTCCATATTGAACAAAGATAAAATTTGGGCTTCCATAGGAAGCCCAAATATTAACCTAGGGACTTGGTTTGAACAATCTAGAATCTGACCCTCATAACAATGATGTATACCAAATATTAAAAGATTCTGACTGGTGGTTCTGAAGAAAAAGATTTTTAAAGAATATTCCCCATATTACCCTATGTTAAAACTTCGGGCTCCTGTAGAGAGCCCAAATATGAACCAATGAGCTTTATTTGAACAAACGTTTATCTGACCCCCCTATGAATGCTGTATACCAAATATCAAAAGATTCTGATGATTGGTTCTGGAGAAAAGATTTTTTTTAATTTTTGCAAATATGCTGACTCAGCATTTTTTCGATGCCCATTACAGAACACCCTAACATAACCGATGGCAATTTTTTTTTACCATTCAATTCTACTGGTCATAAGGATACTTCATACCAAATAAAAGCTCTCTGTTCCGTGGGGTTTGGGAAATATGGGCGTTTGAAAATATTTCTATTTTTAGCTCCCAGGGTTCCCATGGGGATGCAGGATTTTTTTTTTTTTTTTGCATGGGTAAGTACTTATGACCCAATACTACCACAAACCAAATTTGGTTCATACCGGACTATCGGTTCAGAAAATAGAAATTTTGGGCGGGGCCAAAAAAATCTTACCCCTCCTATTACAAAGCCAAATATTACTTTACGAACTTCGTTTGAACAAACTTGATTCTACACCGAAGGCTGTATTTATGCATTTAATTATGTGGAATGTGTTCAGTGCGGTAAACAGGTTCTGTTTTACTGGTAAATAGGATCCAGTCACCAATGCTTGGGACGTGTTTTCTTGCCATCTCATAATCTGTTCAGTTGACAGGCTACTGTGGTGTGCAATCAACAAAAGACCATCAACCCTAAATTTTGTTGATTCAATGTTTCTTGAACTACATGTAATATATAACCATAATTGACTTTATTCAAAATTTACTAGGCGAATGGTGTTTTTTGGCAAGGAAACACCATTTTCCTAGGAAATTTTTGGGCTGGTCAAATTATTCTAATTAAATCATTCCCATACCATTCCGACTCAGACTTATGGCTTGCATGATATTACTTAGACATTCCTAGCATATTATGCTTCACAATACTAACATTGTTTTTCCCCAACAAGACTCATTGTTGGTATGTTCACCACAGGTAAAAAGAAGCCCAGGGGGTGGGATTAGACAATACCCTACTGTCGTAAGTTTTAATAGTTTTATGAATTTACTTTATACATCGATTTGGGCCAGCATTCACATTGATGTTTTTCATGTATTTTCAGTTTGAGAACAAGAAGACTGAGGTAACTAAAAAAAGGGGAAAACAGGGTACCAGTAACCGTCCTTCCGTATCGACTAGTCAACCTATTTCCTCTAGATCTTCCTCCAGAAGACGAAAACAGAAATTTGTTGGGAGGCAGATCTCACGTAAGTGGATAATCAATGAGGAAGAGGGCATCTCCAAATGGTATACAGGTTTAGTTTCGGGTGTCAAGGGGGTTGATGGTCAGCAAGGTGCTGTATATCAGTTATCTCATGATTCAGAGTCTGAGACATATGATGTTGAGAATCTTCAAGAAGATTTAGACAGTGGTTCTTAGTTTCTTGATGTTTCTTGAAACTCCGGCCTGATAGTTTTTTGGCCATTTGGATTATCATTTTCGAGCTATATAATTATATTCCTCTGATGAGAATTTAATAAAACAATGACACATGGTCACTGATAACATACTGAAATATCTTATTTCATGTACCAATTTTATTTGGAAATGTTCTGTAACTTTCATCTGAACTGTATTTTGTATAATGCAAATCCAGATACATTTATACCATCAACCTCCTTGTAGTTTATCCATGTTCTATTTGTTACTCAATACAGTTACATATTATTATTATTATTATTATTATTATTCAATCCAGTTACTTATTATTATTATTATTTTTGATATTATTAGCACACTGCATACTATTGCATTCACCACACTGTGGCAATATTACTGCTGCTCCAAAATAATTAATAACCCTTTACCCAACGTAATGGCCAAAAACTGAGTGCTATTCACAAAAATCACTATCCTATTTTCGTTATTTCTTTCAAATTTTGTATCAAAAACATGGCTCATGATCCCTCGTTGGAATGAGCTAAACGAGCTCGTTCCAATGGGGGGGGGGGGGGGGGGGGGGGGTCATAAACTATATTTTTTATGCAAAAATTGAAAAAAATATTTTTTCAAGAATTTTATTTGCAAGTGTCATCTTCCTTTTGAGTTAGGTAAAGGGTTAACATTTTTGTTGTTGTTATAATTACAGGGGTGGAAATACAATTTTTTGGTGTTTTGGGGGGTATTTCTCATGTTTTACTGAAAGTGTTAAATGTGGTATGGCTTGGTAACAGAGTATTCAAAATTTGCAAGGGATCATTCCTACCCATCTACATATTGTATCTAGAAAGTAAAAGTGTTCATTTTTTGGTTTATGGAGGTTAAACAATACTTTCAGTAGCCTGGGTCATATTGTGGTGTGTTGTTGTGAAGATGAAACATGTCTAGAATAGTGAGGGGGAATCACAAACCAGTAGTGTAACTAGCCTCCTGAATTTATTATCTCACCTCTGCTCAGGGATTGTCCCTTTCAATTTTGGCTACTCCCCCACCCCCTACTATTGTCTGACATAATATGAGCTAGTTTACTGAAAATGTTCAACCCTAATACAGAAACAACTTTACAACAGAGTGTATTGACCTTTTTTCACACAAATATGTAAATAGGTAGGTGCGTTTACTAGCAAATTTTGAGCAGTACAGTCCATGTTTAAGCATGTACATCCATGTGATCATATGTGGGATATCATGACTGTTCAACTATCCCCAACTGCATTCTGGATACACTGTTGGAAGTTATTTGTTGACAGATTTTGTAATTAGGATGTGTATAATAGTTTATCAATTTGAACATAGCAACCATCACTAGGTGCATGTTCCTTCTGTTCATATTCCTAAATGATCATTTGTTTGTATCAACATATGTCATGGTTTATGGTACATTCATGGCATATTTTGAGAAAAGTCTCCGAGATTGCATTTCAAGTAGTGAAAATATAATGTAAATTTAGTGAAATATATGTGATGCTGGCAAGTGATACTTGTCTCCAATTTATGGAAGAGCAATGCAATTTTTACTTTTGGAATTATGCCGCCACCAATCTTTTCAAATTCTTCTCACGTTCTCATATCACTCAGGGTTTTAACTGGTAGAGTGCTAAATTATTTTTGGCCACCAAAATTTATTCATATGTCTTTGCCTTGTTGCAATTTATAGGAGAGTGCCTGTGGGCACTCTCCTATAAATTATAACAAGGCAAATTTTATTCGTCTAAATAATATCATTACAAAGGTAATATGAAGCACAATCACTGAATTCAAAGACTTTAAATTGCAGTACCTGCACTTCAGAATAAAGTCCAAATATGGGCATCCAGCACTCTACCAGTTAATGGGTTCTTCTTCATACTCAGGAGGGCGATATGGAATGTTATCCATGATAAAGTATCACCTCATCATAACATTATTATGCCCCCAAACTCCTTGGAAGGTCTGGTGGGTATATAGGTAATGTATCCATCCATCTGTCTGTCTGTCCATACAATCATTTTGTATAATAATTCTGGCATTGGTTGTCAGATTTTGATGTTCTCGTCCTGTGGTATGATGATCGCCTGCCATGGAGGACAGGGTATCAACATATCGCAGGTTTTGCCCATGTTTCTTTCAGATGTATTGCCCTTGTTACACCTGAGAATATTCTCTGTACTACTATATTGATTGCATTGTCTCATTTTCAGATCCTTTGGTGTTTTTGTGAAAGACTAGTATGGGGAGAAGACATCTTGTTATTGGTTTTGTTTGCGTACAGACAAGAGATTGGCCTTTATTTCACTGACAGAACATTCCATACAAACTTTTGGCATTATCACTCCAGCATCTACTGTAGGACTTTGATGTCCTTTGGTGTGGTAAATAGAGCATAAATGGAGAAAAGGATATCCACATATTGCGATTTACGTTCATGCATATTTACAACAGTTATGCCCTTTTCAGCTCACCTGCGCAAAGCTCAGGAGGAGATTCATTGATTACTTTCGTCTGTCTGGCATTAACTTTTCATTAACAACTTCTCCTCAGAAACTACAGGACAAGATTGAACAAAATCTTGTGTGCATGTACCTCATCATATGTCAATTCATGTTTGTTCAAAGAAAGTTGCCACGCTAACAGGGGGCACCACAAGGGGCATAACTCTGATAGTACCCATGTATTTGAAGACAAAATTAAAAGTTTTCCTCCAGAACCATCAATTAGAATTTTCTGATATTTGGTAAACAACATCTCATTGGGGGAGGGGGTGAAATCAGAAAAATGCTGAGTCAGCATATTTGCAGAATTAAAAAAGAAAAATAAATGGTCCCCCAGAAGGAATGTTCAGAATCTTCTAATATTTGGTTTTCAGCATACATGTGTGTGTGTGTGTGTGTGTGTGTGTGTGTGTGTGTGTGTGTGTGTGTGTGTGTGTGTGTGTGTGTGTGTGTGTGTGTGTGTGTGTGTGTGTGTGTGTGTGTGTGTGTGTGGGTTTGTCTTACCAACTTGACGAGGTAACTAGACAAAAGAGTTTGCGTGTTTCGCCTTACCGAGGTACAAAAGACAAAAGAAACCCTTTACCTCGGTTGTTTTCCCAGAACTGTACCAGCAAAACGAGGTTGAAACCATTAGTCCACACAAAGGGCAAACAATGGGGTACCTCGGTATGTAGGGTAGACAAGACTGTGTGTGTGTGGGGGGAGGGGGGGAGAAGGGGGGGGGGTATGAGTCTGCTAGACTACCGTAAATTAATATAGGCCTAATACCAATAACCGTTTATTTTGTTTTTATCAGCACGTTTCAAATCTGCCAATTGTAGGCCTATTCTAAAGTTTTATTACTAAAGAACTAAGAAAGAACTGGAAGTTCTGAAACATGCTGTTCAAAAATAATGTAATTTTTTGCCATTCAAAAATCTATAGGATTTTCACCTCAAAAGCCACCCAAATGCTTCATTTGATAGCACGATCCCAATTTTTTTCTGGGGGAGAAGGCCCGCCCCACAAACATCCCTAACACTGCTGCTTTCTTCAGGACTAGGGAGAGGGCGTAACCCAGGAGTCCAAGATTCTTGAGTCAGGCCTGGGCTCCCCAAAGTTCTGACTCCAGTGTCAAGCCTCAGAGGTCACTGGACACTGGGTTCTCCCTGATGAACTTGCAAATTTGAAACATGCTGCTAAAAAAACCTCATTTTGACGGCCAAAAAATAACATGATTTTTTAACCCACAAGCCACCAGAAGCCATAGAAATTTGCAATTGTATATTATGACTTGTGCGATTGTTGCTATGGATGGGACATTTTAATAACATTTAAAAACAAAACATCAAAACAAGGGTCGATACACTGATGGAACTCTGGATTCAGTTGTGAAAAGATATTGTGGACAGTCATTAATGAAAGTGTCAATGACACTGTAGCTCAACTTGACAAACTTGAACTTGGTAAGTTATAAATGAAATGGCAAAACTGAAGATCATTGGTACCAATGTTATTTCGAGAAATTTCAACATAACAGCATTGTGTGTGCACAACGTCAAGAGTAATCCTTGAATTTATAATTGTAAACTGTAAGACTGGCTAAAGGAAGAAGGTTGATACACAAATGCAGTAAGTTCAGAGGTTATTGTAAATGCCAACTTTTTTCACATGAATGAATGCTAACCAATAGCTCTTATCTAAAGGTCTCGCCCAATGAGCACACCAAGTTTAAGAAAAAAAAACCCTGATAAATGTGGCCTGTAGGCCAAGTCAAAGAGGAATGTTGATGCACAAATGCAATAAATTCAAAGACTGTTGCGAACAGCAACAGTTTTTGATGGAAATGAAAAGAAAATCGATAGCTCCTATCTTTGTCATCCTGCATAAGCATACAATGTTTCAAAACAACCTGATAATGAATGCACCTTCTGAGGCATGCCAAAGGAAGATGTTAATGCACAAATGCACTAAGTTTGAATGTCATTACTTGTGGCAATGTTTTTTCTCTTTTTTATGGAAATTCATAATATACCCTGCAGAGAGTGCAAAAGGGATAAGTTACTACACAAATGCAGTAAGTTCAAAGGCTGGTGAAAACGACAATAATTTTTTAAAGGTAATGAAAATAAATGCGACCTGTGAGGTGTGCCAAAGGAAATTGTGAATGTACGTACATACGTACGCCTATGGACGAGAAGTGATTGCAATAGCTCAGCTTGACTTTGTCAAGTTGAGCTAATAAATGTGCCCTGTAGGGTGTGCCAAAGGGAAATATTGAGGTCTGACTAAACTAAGTTCTAAGAACGTTGGCAGCAGCAACATTTTTCTACGGAAAATCGATAGCTCCCATCTAGAGGTCTCCCCAAACAAGCATACCAGGTTTCAAAGCAATCCGATCATAAATGTGCCCTGTAGGGTGTGCCAAAGGGAAATATTGAGGTCTGACTAAACTAAGTTCTAAGAACGTTGGCCGTGGCAACATTTTTTGACGGAAATGGAAGAAGATCGATAGCTCCCATCTAAAGGTCACCCCAAACAAGCATGCCAGGTTTCAAAGCAATCCGATCATAAATGTGCCCTGTAGGGTGTGCCAAAGGAAAATATTGTGGTCTTCTGACTAAACTAAGTTCTAAGAATGTTGGCTGCGGCAACATTTTCTGACCCTGTAGGGTGTGCCAAAGGAAAATATTGTGGTCTGACTAAACTAAGTTCTAAGAACGTTGGCCGTGGCAACATTTTTTGACGGAAATGGAAGAAGATCGATAGCTCCCATCTAAAGGTCACCCCAAACAAGCATGCCAGGTTTCAAAGCAATCCGATCATGAATGTGCCCTGTAGAGTGTGTGAAAGGGAAATATTGAGGTCTTCTGACTAAACTAAGTTCTAAGAATGTTGGCTGCGGCAACATTTTCTGACCCTGTAGGGTGTGCCAAAGGAAAATATTGTGGTCTGACAAAACAAAGGTGGACTGACAAAACAAAGTTCTAAGAATGTTGGCCATGGCAACATTTTTTGACGGAAATTGAAGAAAATCGATAGCTCCAATCTAGAGGTCTCCCCAAACAAGCATACCAAGATTCAAAGCAATCCGATCATAAATGTGCCCTGTAGGGTGTGCCAAAGGGAAATATTGAGGTCTGACTAAACTAAGTTCTAAGAACGTTGGCCGCAGCAACATTTTTTGACAGAAATTGAAGAAAATCGATAGCTCCCATCTAGGGGTCACCCCAAACAAGCATACCAAGTTTCAAAGTGATCTGATCATAAATGCGACCTGTGAGGTGTGCCAAAGGAAATTGTGGACGTACATGTAACATACTAATGTACGTATGTACGTACGCCGACGGACGAGAAGTGATGGCAATAGCTCAGCTTGACTTTGTCAAGTTGAGCTAAAAATTGTGTATTCGGAACTAATGTAAGAAAAATAAATTTTGCATTTAAAAATCTGGGGTGACTTGTCTCAATGAAAAACTGGTCTGAGAAAAGATATAAAAAATTTGGGGGGGAATTGTCTCTCAACATTCGTCTGACTTGTCTCACTTGGAGCAACTTGTCCCAGGGGGAGTTGTGCAAAGACCGTTACAATTTATGGGAGAATACTTGTTAGCACTCTCCCATAAATTGCAATAAGGCAAAGACATGTGAACAAATTTTGATAACCAAAAATAATTTAGTCCTCTAACAGTTAAGAAACAGTTAAATGGTATGTGTGCATTTTTGTCATTCACTGGGAGTATATAATTTTGTGTTTCTTTTTCGTAGATGACAGATTAAAGCTAAAAAGTTAAAGGAGAGCAGTCAGAAACTGGAGAAAATACCCACTTCAGAATTCCAAGAAACAAGTTCTATCATAAAAAAAGAAATTATGCAGTGCTGAAGATATAACAATCCTGCAAAACTTTTACAAATGCATTTTCCAAAAGTGTACCGTTTATCTACTGATTACAAGCTATTAATTCAAAATAGAATGTTTTTCATTTTTGGAATTTACTTTAAAAAAATTTCCACAATCCAGAATAAGTATTTCAATTATTTCCTTGAATCCTGCACCCTATGTAACATGGAAACAACTAACCCTGTGCATTTTGCAGCCTAAAGTCACTGTATACTTTCATGTAGCAAGTTTGATATAACAGTTATCAATTTTTTATAACCAGAAAGTGTGACTTACCCTGTGCATTGCACAGGGTTAGTCACACTTTCTGATTACAAGAAATCTTCATTATTAAATGAGCAACTAACCCTGTACACTGTACAGCCTTGGTGTAAATCTCATCTAAACTCTTTACCTAATGTAATGGCCAAAACCAGTCCATACTATTCTCAAAAAGCATTGAAATTCGGCTTAAGACCCCTCAGTGTTTTCTTTTAGTGAATTCCAAAAATGAAAACACATTCTATTTTCATTTAATAGTGTATTTGATGTGCATGGTTGAAATGGATCACTGCCTGTAGCATTTGAAATGACATTGTAATTTTTATGCAGCTGCCATTAAATTAACTGATTTATATCAACCCTGTACAAAGAATATATTCTACAGGAAACAGTGTTTCCCTGAGTTTATAGAACACACCGCCAGATCAACACCTGTAAGGCACTTTGATAGAGACAAAGTGCAAACGCTTCTAAACTCTTACCACTCATCCCACATTGCATGTGTTTAATTTTGCTCAAGTCTCCTAATTATTGCACAAATGCTCCAGTTCATGAAGCGGTCAATTCCAATGTACCTGGTCATCCAATGCTCCAAGAACACTTGTGCACTCATTCCGTAAATCATTGCAGACGTCACCCAATCAACTTAACCTGCGACAGTCTCCAGATAAAACTGCCTTCAGTCGCCATGCTCACCTGCAACAGCCACAAGCATCTGTTTTTTTGTTTCTTATTTCATTTAGTTCCTTACATGTTACTGACATTATCTTCAATTGACATTGTTTATCTCAATGGATGAACCTGCTATTTCCGGACGGCAACTTTTAATTGTGACTGTGAAAGAGTTCTTTAATATTCCAGACAGTAAAAATTTACCCATTCCTAAATTCATATGTTTATTATGTTTTATGTTCACTGAACAATACCCATTTATGGCTCGTGTTTTGGATTGCGACATAAGGCCGTGTTGTGACTGCTATTTCTGTGCAAACTGTTAAGATACATTATATTCTGCCTTTACTTCCAAGTTCCAAGCAACAAGTTTCGCGATGGATCAGTCATTGGACCAAACTCTCTCACCTCGAGAGCCTCAAGACTCTGAGAATTCCACTTCCGCGCATGATGCCGCGCAGGTATCCAACATGGTGGACATTTGTTTACATTCAGACGCCACTTCACAGTTCGACGTTCAGCTGAAGTCTTCGTCGTTCTTCCAGCAGCACAACAACATTAAAAGACAATAAATATCGCTCGTGGTCTGTGGCTGCTTTACGTTCAGAGCTGGAAAATTACGGGATCAATACTGCACCATCCACAAATAAGAGTCAGCTGTGGTCGCTGTACAATCTCAATGTTGCTCGCCGCACTTCCGACTTCAGTTCCCGACTACAGTTCGTGCCCCCCACTGGCATCATTGTTTCCGGCGGATTCTGATGGTCTTTCTTCTTCGGGCTGTCGCAATTCAGTGATGTAGGAGTCTTCTACTGCCACCGGGCTGGGGCGTGACCGTCCTCAACGTGCGCAATTTTCTACCACTTCAGAGGATGTTTCTGCAAATTCCAATGTTTCCTTGCCGGCACCTCAGGCTCAAAGCTACTTGGATTCACTTGACACTCACGACTATTCTCATTCTCAGTTTTCTTCATTATCTCCCAGATGCCAGCGCCAGCCCACTACAATTAATTTTCGTAACAGGTGGCACACTCGCATGAGCCGTGCTCTACAATCAGACTCAGATCTTGACAGTCATTCAGGCACCTACTATCATGACTCTTCCCCTGCTCCTGCTGCACAGGCTTACCAGATACATGTACCAGGACCAGACTTACACTGTGATGATGCCGAGGCTTTTCCACACCCTCATTCTTCCCAAACACAGATCATGCTATTTGTGACACTTTACCACAGACACCTGTGCAAAACAATCAGTACATTCAGCAATTAGAAAAGCATAACACTGAGCTGCTTGAGCACTTTGAGACTTTGGAAGCTACTCAGCCTCCTCACGATTTACAGACTCCTTCTGGTATTTCTGGCACACAGCATAGTATGAACTCGCACAGCCCAATCGGGGGCTTTTCGTGTGGCTTGTACAGCTCCACATTGCAACTCCCAGGTGACCCAGCAGCCATTCCAGGTAATGCTTCATCCCTCATACACGCTACAGTTCCTGTTTTGCCTGACCGACATTCTGACTCCTTGATGGGCTCTGCGGGCATCCCACTGTCAAATCTCCCAGATATCGATTCAGACGTGTCGATCTCTCGTCGCCAAGAAATTCTCAAAGGGAAGGATGTTAACCTAGCACGTCTCCTTATGCCACCCTGGGCTCTGCACCAGACTCCCCAAAATATGATGCTCGAATTTCTAAACACTTGTCATTTCCTGAATTTATCAAGGCCTTCAATAAGTTCAAATCTATTCTCTGCGAGGTCTACCCCTCACGTCGCTCAGAGCTTGATACTTATCAAAATGACCTCATCAATATTGCTCCTCAGTATGGTGATGCATTCCACCTGTACCACTTGGCTTTTCCCTCAAAAGCAGCAGCTTGGTTAGCTTGTGGACAAAAGGTCAATTGGGCGGTTAGAGACAATAAGCTTTTCTGCTCCACATTTGCCAGTCTCAAAAGCATGAGCTGTTATCACTGTAACAGCTCCCAACATCTTTCTAAATTCTGTGGGCTCACTTCGGTTCTCACCTTATTCCACTTCACGTTCCGCTTCTGCGCCTTCCGTCTTACCTGCAGTGTCCCCGGCGCCACAAGGGTCAGAACCAGTACAAGCACCTGCCAGTCCCTTGCTCAAGGAAACGTGTCTTCAATTTAATGCCGTTAAAGGGTGCAACTTCAGACTCAACTGTTGCTACCTCCACGCATGCTCCAATTGTTCACAGCCACATCCTCATACAGTATGCCCTCCTTGTAAAACTCGCAATTCACTTCCAGTTGGGAAAAAAATCGCGACATCGACGCCGAAGCTGCGACAGGTGGTGCAATCTCACAAAATTCTAAGTTCATCAAGAGCCATAAGAAAAATATTTGGAACAACACATGCATTGAACAGTGGCTAGACATCAATAAGATACACTTACATGCCAAATATAAAGTCATTCCATCAAGTATTTCAAAAGTTATTGAGTTTTGAAACTTGTTGGTCACAGACAGACCGACATGAAACTTGTTGGTCACAGAAGCCCGACAGACAGACCGACATTGCCACTTATAGAGCTGGTAGTCGCAGCTAATAATGAGTCGGCCCAGGTCTGGACATTCCCTGGGTTCTGTCACACATTTCTACTCCAATTGATATTCCTTCCCTGCAAAAACTCTTACACCAGCATCCAGATAAAACATTTACTTCACACTAAATCTCGGGTCTATCCCACGGTTTTGACACTGGTATAACAACCCTGCCCTCTTCACCTTTAGAATTGAAAAATCTGAATTCTGCCATCTGAAGTCGAGGCTCTCATTGCCGCAGAGCTGGCTAGCGGTTTTCTCTTTGGGCCTTTCTCTTCGTCGTCTTTTCCAAATTATCGCATCAACCCAATCGGTCTTGCCTCGCATAAGTTTTCAAACAAATTGCGTCTCATCGTCGACTTGTCCGCGCCTCACTCTTCCAGTAAACGCAATTCCATTAACTCTCTGATTGATAAAGAGGAATTTTCTTTGTCCTATGTCACTATCGACCATATGCAATTAACATTATTCAAGAAACAGGTCCTTCATCACGGCTGTGCAAGGTGGATATTAAATCCGCTTTCAAACTTTTGCCCATTCACCCCTCACTCTGGCCTTTTTATGGCATATAATGGAATGGAAACATTTACTTCCACAGCCGTTTAGCGTTTGGCTGTCGGTCTTCCCCCTTTCTGTTCGATCAACTGTCCAAGGCTACAGTTAAAAGTAAAAGTCCTGTCCCGCTTTTCGCGCAATATGTGAAGTACACGCGAGAATATCATGCGCGCACTAAAGCCATGTAATTCATCCTGTATGCGGGCATACAATTCGCATTTCCCGCAAATACAATGTGCGCGTGTTGAACAGTTGTAATCGACTTGATCCGACACGAAAACGGGAAGCACGACTACAATGCGCGCAACGAATAAAGCAATTTTAAAAGATACAGATGTTTTTTCTTCCACAAATTTTACGTCATGCATTCGTGCAGTCACCCTATTTAAAATTGCGGGCTTGATTTTTTTTAAATCCAGACTTGTTGGATATTTAATGGACAGGCTTAAATTTCGATGATGGTTATCAATAGCCCAATCCAGACAAAAGCTCCGAACTGGGAAGACAATCTGCGGAAGAAGGGAGAAGTCCCAAAGCTCTAGCTCGTCACGTTACCAAGTGCGATCAGTGAGAGGCCCCTCCGAATGTGGGACGTGACGCGCTATCGTTTCAGAGAGGACGGTCATTTCGGCCCGGTTGATTGTAAAAATTGCTGTTGAAAAAGAGAATAAGTCGACGTTTTTGTCCTTATTTCTCAATTTTTGATCCTGTTCATAAATATAGCTTCCTGTCGAATACACATCAGTGTCTGTAACAACTAATATTACATTATTTTCTCTGGAAATAACCAAATAATATTTTGGGAGGAAGAAAAAATAATATTTTTTCCGGATGGAAATTATATATAAATTTAGTTCTGTTTATTAGAAACTAAAATTATACCCGTGGATGCCTGTTATTGGGACAAGCTCTACACGAAAAAAATATAACATAATCTCTCTCTCTCTCTCTCTCTCTCCTCTCTCTCTCTCTTCTCTCCTCTCTCTCTCTCTCTCTGTTGAATTATGTACATTTCAGTCCTTCACTTGTGAAGATCCGCATTCCGGCCCACCGTTTTGTGATACTTTATAATTATTTTCTAAAATTTATATTTTGTCAAATATAAATTTAAGAAATCAATTTAAAATGTCACAAAATGTGGACCGAAATACCGCTCTGTACACCTAGCGAGAGAGAGAGAAAGAACTGAAATGGCCGAAATGAACAGAATGAAATCTTGTAATTGACAACTGGAAAAATGAAGTCTGAATGAACGGTACTAACAGTGGCATATTGGCAAGTTCTGCATGTACAAAAACATCAAATGAGAAGCTGAGTTCAGAGTTGGCAGGTCTTCTAAAAACAGACCGTATGTCCAGCTGGTGTCTCGGGTCTTCAGGAGGTGTTAAGCTTGCCCAAGCCGTGTGGCTTCGTGTTTTGCCAACCCTGCTAAGCAATAGCTTCAATGTGTTAAGTTAGCATATGCGTGTTTTTTCAAAGCTTTGTGATTTTAAAAAAAACACAATACCTTACTTATATAAGGGCTATATTGCTGCTCATTCGGAAACTTTTCATTCCAACATTCATTCATCATTCGTCACAACTTTCGAAAAATGTGGTCGAGGAAAGACAGCAAAGAATCCAGTCATTTTTTAATTAAATTTGATGACGGGGACGTGATGGTTCTAGCCAGAGGACGGATAAAAGACGAGGGGCGAATAGTTACTGGATCATCAGTGACTAAAGCACAGTGGGGAGGACACAGAAATGACGTCGCGGCTGGAACCGTTCTGGCAGAGGGAACATGGCAAGATATGGAAAAAGCCAAAAAAGAACTCAGTAAAAACAAGGTAAGAATTTGTAATCACGTTTAAAACTTTATTCAAATTTATAGCTCCTGCTAGAAATTAAGCCAGCAGAATACAATTTGGTCCACTCGTGTGTTGATCCAGTTGATCGTAACTCGATGTGAGACAGCCAGTCCCAGTCCGTATAAAAAATACTAAATATAAAATTAAATTTGGCCTATACTGCGCCAAGTAGACCTTACCGATGCTCTCGACTAAAAGCAACGACCCACCCGTCCCTAACATAAGTCTACTTAGCCCAAATACCAGTCGACTCATCTCAACTAAAAAAACACTGGTCCATGTCCAAAACTAACTCTCAATATTTTGTTAGTTAGTTTTGAATTCAGAAGAGTCTCATAATCTATGTCGGTACTATGAAAGGAGCCGAGTCTATCTGTCTGTTTGTTTGCCCTCTATGGACGTACAAACGGGTGCATGGGTTCGGATGAAATTCAACAGGAGTGATTGTAAGGGCACAGGGCCTGATTTTTTACCCTCAAATCGTGTCCAACATAAACACCGTCTCTTTTTTAGACACAGGACACCCCGCCAATATAACAAATAAACATAATCTCTCTCTCTCTCTCTCTGTTGAATTATGGACATTTCAACACTGAGACAGAGTGAGAGAGTGAGAGAGAGATTATTTTTATTTGTTGTATAGGCGGGGTGCCCTGTGAGAATTCCTACCATCTCCTTCGAGTCCCCCCCCCCCCCCACCCACTCCCAGCCGTCTACTCTTTGTTTCTTCGTCCCATTTCTGCATTGTACGTCCAGTACATTTTATCATACGAGGCATAGATTGTGGGTAATCTCATCTCAAACAATATCGATACCGGTAGTCATCTTAAATGTTTCCAAACCACTTTTATAACTCTTTTTATGTACCCCAAAACACTCGGAATGGTGAAAAGATAGGAGCAAAAATTGTGCTCCCGTGGCTAAATTCATGCATATTATATTATTTATTTTTATTCGGGTCGGTGGACTTACCTTTGGCTTGCATGTACGACTGGATAGTGGACTGTTTTATTTATTTATTTATTTATTTATTTATTGGGGTTTTTACGACACTTTCAACAGCCAGGGTCACATCGTGTCGCGCAGATTTACGGATGGAGGAAGCCGGAGTATCCGGATAGAACCACCGGGTAGCGGTACACTATCGACGTGCAATACGCCTTAGTATACGGCACCACCGTGCCCCCAAGAAGGCAGTGGGGATGAAGTGTCGCAGGTGGGATTCGAACCGAGGACCTTTCGAGCTGCAGTCACCGTGCTTCCCGGATAGTAGACTAAATGACCCGAATCGGGGCCAGAGAGGGGGGGGGGGGGGGGTCTTCTGTCTGGTCGTATTGGGGGGGGGGGCGACTTCTTTACGGGCAGGGTTCTCCACTACCCACCCCCGCCCCAAAAGTCGACCTCAGGTTAAAAACACGTGTATGCAAGGTTTATTTAGCTCAGTGGTTTTAAAGTATATACTTGAATTTGCAGGACACTGCTTCCAGCAGACAACTTGAGACTATCTCTACTACAACTGAACAGAAAGCCGAAAAAGTAAAAGAAAAGAGAGCCACAAAAACAACAACTGTCAAAAAGTCAAAGGTGTGTATACTTAAATGTATCGTTAAAAGTTTACTCTTCCCAAGCGGTGCAGACTGATAGATACATTTCAGTTAACAATTTATTTATTTATTTGGAGGTGGGGGGGGGGGGGGGGGGGGGGGGGTGTCGGTCAGTAACAGGAACTTGTAACTTACTTGTTATTAGTTACAGTATGTGGAGAGTGTATTATTACTAAATCAATAATTTTAAATTTGTTGCAAAGCATAACCAGCACCAGCAAAGTTTCAGCCAATGGACTTCCGGGTTAAACCCGGAGGTCCATTGGCTGAAACATTGCTTGTGTTTTTTGACGATATATATACAAAATTTGAAAGTTATAGCTTGAGTGATAACTCCACTCCGCGGGTGATTTAGTTACAACCCACTCTCCACGTACTGTATTTGTTGTTGTTTGGGGTTCAAAATAGTGTAATGTTGCACATGGAATAGGGTGCAAGGTGAGCTGTCCAGGCAATAAGGAATAAGGCGACTTGGCGTCCATTCAATTCGTCGCATCGACAGGCATTTTTTAACCTGATATTGGCATTTAATCTATTATATCAAATTGAAGCTTTCAGTCGGTGCGAGAAATTGTACCCTGAATATAATGTAAACTCCAACATTAATTTTTTTAACATTTATATACATACATGTATATTGCAGACTTGGGTCCAAGTTTGGACTAACCTTGGGGAGCGCCCCCTCTTTTAGACAATCGAGGATCCGGCACCACCCCCACCCTACCCCAATATACAGAAAACGGCCTTTTTCTGGTTGTACAATATAATGTAGGCCGACCTGTGGATGCAAACCTCGGATCATGCTGCGTATCATACTATGGTAGTCCAAACTTGGACCCCAAGTCAGCAATATAATTCTTTGGTTTGGTACGCTCTGTGGACAACCAAATCAAAAAATTATTCTGCGGACTTTGGATCCATGTCTGGACTAACTGTGGGAAGAGCCCCTTATTTCAGACAATCATAGATCTGCCACTGCCCCCCCCCCCCCCCCCCCCCCACATCCCCACACATACAGAAAAACACTTTTTTCCTGGTATCTCATCTCTTTATCTCTATCATTTATAGGCAATGCCACTGATTAATGCGAAGGGGACAACGGACGTTTACACAGATATTCCAACACAACATGATTACAGCCCGAGTGACACTATAATGGAAAAAATCACCGACCACAAAAACAACACTGCAACATCGGTACCCCCTCTCCAACAGGCTTTAGACTGTGTTATGGATGGCGATAATATTTGTACAGAAGAGTATTCGTTTCAAGAAACGCCCTTCATGGTAAATCGTGAAAATGAAGGTTTTTTGGAGGCAGTGCCTTTATTTACGGAGAAGCAGATGGTTTCGGCCAATTTACAAGAAAGGATTGTGGTGCTCGAAAAATCGGTTTTCCCAATGGGTTTGACGAATGAGTCTGATTGTTCCCTGGTTGAAAGAGTTAGAACACTGGAAACAAAGTTTGACAATTTACTATCAATGCGGCACGAGTTAGATACGCTAATTTCTGTTGTACAGGAACAGTCCCTAAAAATTGACAATCAAAACAATAAAATAGAACTGCAACAGAAAGAGCTGGATTCTCATAAAAGACAACCGACGACGAGGAAACTTCCTGCAACCGAGGGTGCCAAATTTAAAATACATAATACAAATTTCTGGAGAATTTATTTGAGCGATTTACCGCAAACGTTAAACGAGGAGAACATTTTGATAGCTATGGCTGGCGCTGTTGGAAAGCCTCAAATCCTGGCAGTGGAAGGCTACACAATAAACACAGATACCACAACCGCAGCTGTAAAGGAGTGCAAACTTTCAAGAAATGAACTGTCTAAAGTCCTACTCGGAAAGATATTTACTTTGGGGGAACTGTATAATAGGAACGTTAGTGGAAAGGTTTATGGCACCATGTATGCTCCTAAGGGACAATTAAATAAATATAAAATTTCGGCCATCTGGGCGTGTGTTTTCAGTGCCATCCCATGTGATCAGGGACAGAAGGAACTGTGTGTTTGGAAAGACCTAATAAAAGTGATAGATACGTACTCCAGGTACATTTTTTCCAAAATTGCATCGTCATTTGACATTTCAGCCATTGTTCCAGCCGACACAATGCACTGAGGCACCAGTTTTACATGTTAAATTTATATACATGTATCAATAGCATTCTTTTTGGTTAATTCAGCAGTCACATGTTCATGTGTTTCCGATTGTCAATATCCATACTGAATAGTCAATATATGTATGCCCTTATAAAAAAAGTACCATGGTACATGTAAATCATGGTAAGTCCAAAAATACCCTGGTATTACTATGGTATTTTGGGACTTACCATAGTTTGCCATGGGATTTTTTTATAAAGGATATATCGATAGTTGGTTTACCTAACTTTCTCGGGGAGTGCAGCTTAATGTGCACGCTGAGTGTATTATCACTCGATCGGTCGTTGAGTGGAGTTTCCACCCAGTGTTAATTGCTAATTATGATGTGTACAGTACACGTTAGGTATGTCCCAAAATACATGTAGGCCTAAACCCACATAAATACCCTGGTATTAGCATTGTGCTTTTTTTATAAGGGGTATGTCGATAGAGTAGAGTTTCCACCTAGTGTTCAATGCTAATTATGCTGTGAACAAAACATAATTCAGTCACTTGTTAAAATTTCCCGGCCGTCAGTGGTGAGAGAATTGGTGAATACCGACACATTTTGAAACAGGTATCGCAATCTCTCACGGGCGACGGCTAGGAAAATTTAACAAGTGGCGAAACGCCAGAAATGTCACTGCGGATTGTTCAGGACATGCTGACTGTATTGTCACTCAATTTCTCGTAGAGTGGAGTCCCCACCCACTGTTAATTGCAAATTATGCTGTGGAAATTCCCCTTTCCTCAGTTCCCTTTTTGTCAATCACTTTATCAATACTAAATTATATTGATCAATATACTCTTTCGAAAACGCAGTCTTTAGTTTGTTTGTCAGCAGGATAACTTCCTTTTTAACCCAATCGCGAGGCTGCATTTATCTTGATAATGTTTTTACATCACTGTACAGACAGCCAACAGTGATGTAAAAACATTATCAAGATAAATGCTAGGTGGTTACACTTATTTAGATTGGTGGTTGCCTGCAAAATTATCCAGATAAATGTAGCCTCCAGACTGAGTTCTTGTTTTTAATCTGAGGCTAAACAAAAAAATAATAAATATTAAACGTGTAACGTGTTTTTCACTCTGTTTATGCTATTAATAATACATGTACATGGTTAATTTTCTGTTGACGAAAGGGGAATTGACGAAAAAAGGAATTGACGAAAAGGGAACTGACGAATCGGTAAGAGACTGTCTCAGCCCCATAATTGGGAATACGAATTACATACAAAAGTGTATTTGTACCCGGAGATCCTCTAAAAAGCAACTCATGTAGAAAAAATGTCAGTACATGCAGTGGATTATATAATGCATTGATTTACTTCCCTGTTGCTCTGCCTTCACATTCAATCACATTTAAGAGCACATTTTGAATATGATCAATGAGGTTGTTGCACCTCTCTATTGTGACAAAATTTTCCCAATAATCACATATGCCCTTCAGAAGTTCATCCTTGTTTCGCGGACGCACATGATTCCTCAAGTATACTTTCATAGAACCCCACACTAGTTCTATGGGATTCAAGTCCTGAGATTCTGCCGGTGTTGGCCACCAATTAATACCAGAGTCACTGAAAAACTTCTTCGTTGATTTACTGGTATGCTTTGGATCATTGTCCTGATACAGTCTATGGCCAGCTGGGAATTTATGATGTACAAATGGCACTAATAAATTGTTCAATATTTGCTGGTAATAATCACTGTCCATTATTCCAGTAAACAAATGAAGCTCAGTTTTACCCTGTCTGGAAATTCCCCCCCACACATGAATTGAGTATGGGTGTTTGGGTTTCGCTTTGTGCTGAAAAGGCTCATTTTCTTTTCTGTAATGTTTCCCGGAGCCGCACTCAAGTTTAATTGTAGATTCATCCGTAAACACTACATTGTGGAAATTTTCTCCTGATTCAATGCATTGAACTGCGTAGTCCATTCTTTTAGGGCGATTCGCCTCCCGAACCAATTGGCAATGCTGGACGGTTTTTCTGATCCAGCCAAGAAGGCGCCTCTCTCTGCCCACAGTAGCCGTTGACACCATATCAAGGCCTAAACTGCTTCGGAGTGACTCTGCTGTCATTTCATCATCATTATACATACTTTCATCTATCAGTTGTCTGTGTTGATCAGTTAATTTTTTCTTTCTGCCACTCCGGGGTCTGTCAGCAATGGAGCCATGACTGTTAAATTTTTTGATCTGTCGTTCCACAGTCTTTTTGCAAACGCTAACAATCATTTCCTTCAATTTTGCAACGATTTCAGGTGAACTATATTTTTCTCGGTATAAACAAATTATCTCTTGTCTGGTGGACAGAGTAGTTTTTCTTTTACGCACGACGGAAGACATTTTTTTTAATTCGTTCTTTCTTTCTCCAGTGTATACATGACTGTCAATAAACCAAAAAGCCTGATTGGTTATTTGCCCTGACCAATGTTTTTTTTTTAAAACATGTGTTCAAAAACCCACCCACAGCGTAAGGACAGCTGTTGCCCGCCTCATTTTATGGCTCCGTTGACACATCAAAACCGCCGGAGGTGTTAACTGTCTGGCAACGACTGTCTATCAAATATTGGTTCGGTTTCTCGGCCGTCGTGATTGTGTAAATGATGTTGCGATTTTCAAATTTTACAAATGTATACAGAAATCGTCCACAATTTATTTTGCACTGAGAAAACCAACCCCTTAGTGTTCATTTCTCAGAACGGTCTCGGACTCGGAGAGCGTTCCAAGAAATAAGACGAGGACCCGATTTTATCAATGTATACAAACACATGTTCATACATCTGAAACTTCGAATTCCCAATATTGGTGCTAGAAACAGAAAACAATATAAAAATGAGTAAAAGTATATTTTAATAAATTATTTTAAAAAAAAACAACTCTGGGAAAAATGTCCCTGGGGAAGATGTACACGCTTCAGATAAATCAGGATGGATGGGGTTAACTAAACTTCTGTCCGTTTGAACAGTAGCAGTTCACAACCCCCTTGGAAGCCATGGGACGTGTAGCAGTGCTTGTGTACTGTGGTAAACAAGTTCAGCTTTCCTGGTAAAATAGACCCCAGTCATCAATGTCTGGAGTGGAAATGGGCAACGCGGGTATAAACGAGTGGCTCAACTTGACTTTACACCTGTGTTGTGGTCACAATTAGCAATAGCCACCAATAAATGCATAAATAGCAATTCACAAGCTCAACAATTGTAACAAATTATTCATGCTAGAATCGGGTCGGATAAGTGATGGACCAATTCGAGTTGGGTAGCTTTGTCTGATAATCCATAATAACCGCGCATTCGTCAGCCATACGTCGATTTAAGTCCATTATTGATTTTTCGTATATTTTTCACTTATTTTCAGAACACGTATATGTAAAATAAACAGTTAAAAGTCGAGTTTGTTGTTTTTAATACATATTTCCCCACTGCATGTGTTCACGTTGAGTGGCAGGCGCAGTCAGGGAATATCGATTTACCCCAAACTGCTGTCATTGACGTTACTGTCATTCGTACAAGCTTTCCTTTTCTCAAAGTCCACAAGGCATGTGAAAGGCTAGCTGAATGGTGACCAAAATTTTATTTTCTGCAAATATACACGAGAATGTGGGCCTACATTTCAGCACAAATTGGGTAGTCCACGGGTGGAATATTACAGCCCCCCCCCCCCCCAACTACGTACACATGTTGTAAATTTATTTGACAATGACAACCCGAAAAACTTGGTTGACAATTGTTCCTGTATTCATCTGTACAGCCTTTGTTTTTTTTTGTTTTTTTATTAGACCAATTACGTTTTGGCAAGTCGGGTATCCCAATACATTTAAGTAGCACCTCCAATAACTCCTACCGTCTGTAGAAATCGGTAAAGAACACACGTAACTCTATCACACCTTTACCGAACCAACATCGCTTACTGAAGGAGCTGTATATATCAGTTTTAATCCCATTTTCAGTGCATTCAAATTGAGATGCAAATGATTAGCCAACCCATTATCTATTATTTGAAAATTAACTTTGAAGTGCAATTAATGGAAAAATATTACAATCACCATTTTTAACGACAATCGCCAGGTGCTCAAATGTCGTGTTCGTGGAAGAGGGGGCATTTAAATAGTTGACGCCAACATCGCCATGTGACTGATTTTTGGAAATTTACAACACACACAAGATTGTAAAATTTTTTATTACAATATTGAACACATCAAACGACCGGGCGCGTAGCCAGGAAAAAATTTCCGGTGGGAGGGGGGGCGGCGATAACTGGGGGCATAGCCATCAGATGCGAGCGCCGAAGGCACGTGCCCCCCCCCCCCCCCACACACACACTAAACTTGATATTGTTTTTCAGTCGCTTGCGACGGATGCCTACGTTCTTTTTATTGAAGCATGTACATGTAACATGCCAGATCATTTTTCCCATTAAATGTTTTCGTCTTTCGTTTGAAACAAAATAAGGATTTGTTGTTGACTTGTCCTGTTTGAAATGACACTTCATGCTGTATCAATCGCCGTCCTCCAACGTGTGATATTGGGTTCCCCACAAAAACGCGTGCACGCATGTTCGGGAAAATTTTCGGGAAAATTTTCGCGCAATATTGCGGGTGTTACACGTGCCGTTCTTGACATACACGCGCATGCATTTGCGCAAGTTAATCTGCGTTTTGCGCGAATTCGTGGACAGGACTTTTACTTTTAACTGTATCTGCTGGATAGCCTGAACTCACTACGGTATCACTAACATTCTTAATTTACTGGACTAAATAACTAACTCCCATAACTGAAGTAGTGTTTTGCTTGTTGCATGCATTGGTTCGATCTCTGGGGAAGCTGCTCAATCTAGAGACAGAAAGTGTTCCTTCAGAAGCCAATAACGTCTATCAAAAAGGTGAGGGGGATGCATTCAAAACAGAAGCGTTTCTAAATTTGGAAAATAACATCAATAAACGAGGTGTTAGACAGGGAAACTTCAAAATCCTTATGGATAAAACAGAAAATCCAGAACCAATTAAGCTGAATAAAGACCATGCTTACAAAATAATATTTCCACCTCTAGATGGCAGAGAGGAGGAGTTCCCCCCTGTTGTGAAAGGTGTAGTATCTGAAAGACAAAAAATAGTTAACTCATTGGATAAAAGTGTATGCCAAGCTCTTAATATGAGAGAAAGTTTTACAGAATTTTCTCGTTTTAGAGATATGGCATCACTTTTATATGATGCTAACAATTTTGAAAAAAGATCCGGAACCAATTTTAATTAACGGAATGCAAAAATACTCGCGGAGATGCTAAGATTGTGTGGGGTTACACCGATGAAGACAAAAAACAATATATTTTTCACGCTGAAAACTTTTACCAATTATTCTGTTTAAGATACACATACAAAGAGCTCACGCCCTACATTTTGAAATTTATTGATATTGCACCAAAACTGATGAATACACTCCCACATCCAGTTGCAAGGTTTCACAGTCAGAGGATGGGGAACATACTATGAACACAACAAGTTTTTTTACACACACACAACTAGAACAGGGGGGCGTCAACATTCAGATCCAATAATACAAATTTTTTTGAACATGTGGAAACGAATACATTTCAACATCGAATCTTTAAATGGGGCAGGCGGGGTTCGTGCAAAACAATCATTTACAGAGTATTGTACACGTCATTACTCTGCATCTTTAATACAGAGAGCATACACAAAATATTTGTTAAAGAAAAAAATACCAATGAAATTGCAAGGAAAAAGAAAACACGACAAAGAAACTAAATTGTTTAATGGAAATTATATTTTATGTGGTACGGTGCCCAAGTTAAGAAAACATAAATTAGCACAGGCGGCTATTAAGGATATTATAACAAAAAACGGGGGTAAGATTGGAAAAACCATTCCACTTAGGGGTAAAGGAATGTCAACAAAAATTGACACAGTTCTCACAAACACAGCTATAAATAGTACTACTATTCCAGTTGTCATTCGACAAGCTCTTCGCCGAGGATTTCTGGTTCTTTCATATAAATATATTATTGACTGCCTTGAAGAAAATAAAGCATCACCTTCAGAAAACTACACCCTTAATTTCAAAAACACCTCATCAGTAATAAAAGACATATCACTACAGCAAAATATTTCAATTTAAAAACCAGCGCCATAAGTTTTCACAAAGAAATGTGCAAACTGCCCAAAAAGTCCTTTCAGTCACCATTGAAATATAAATCTCCTGGAATGAATATTTCTGTTTTCTATGTGTTCAAAAGGAGAAAGGACATTTTGAATATGGCCACTAACAAAATGAAATTCAAGGAAACCGTTAATTTACTGTCATCTCTTCACGAAGAATGGAAAGGCCTCTCACCGTCAAAAAAGGCAAAATACAGAAATAGGTTTTCTAATGAAAAGTAAAGCATTATTTAGGGAAAAGGTTACAAGAAACGAAACACTTGCT
Source organism: Pictodentalium vernedei (assembly GCA_031216915.1). Taxonomy (NCBI): domain Eukaryota; kingdom Metazoa; phylum Mollusca; class Scaphopoda; order Dentaliida; family Dentaliidae; genus Pictodentalium; species Pictodentalium vernedei. The sequence goes on from CM062291.1 coordinate 374,721,022, forward strand.
ATGTATAATCATATCACATCCCCCAAATATAAAAAATATTCACAGGGAAACATTTTTAAAATCTCCTGAAATTTAGTGCTTGCACGGTCTAGAGTCCAATGATATCAGCTACAAATACGAGACTTCATTAGTTGAAACTTTAGATATTTACTGCTTATCACGATGTCTTGATCAAGTAGTCCAATAATATTAGCTATGAACTTGCTTCTCATCAAGCTTTTATTTTTAGTATTTGTGGCTAATATTATTGGTCGACTGTTTCATTGTACATTGAAGGGGAGGGGAGGGGAGGGGATTGGGGTGAGGGTGGGGGTGGGGGTGGGTGGGGAGTGGAGGGGGTGATAGGGTGGGGCAGCGTACTTTGTCATTGCGTATGTCATGCATACAGAACAAAATTGAATGCGGCTCCGGAAGGGAACACATGTGCACGGCACGTTTTATCATAGTCAAAGCTTGGACCCAAATTCTGTAATATAATTTTTGGGTTTGGTACGTCCTTTGGACGTTCCAAACCCAAAAATTATATTATGGAATTTATGGAATTTGGATCCAAGTTTGGACTAGTTTACCAAATCCCCAAATTATTACGGAATTTGGGTCAAAGTTTGAACTAGTTTTATTAATACTGTAGTCTGTACTTTTTATGACTACTTGCAATATCTCACTAAAAAAGTGGGGATGGTTCGGGTTCCACCGGTCAACTGGAGCATCAGGCCAGGGGGACGGTTTGGGTAAAATAGTTGGGGACGGTTTGGGTAAAATAGTTTGGGGACGGTTTGCGTGGTATCGGTTGCGAGTTCTCTCAGACCACCACCACCACCCATCCCTCTCGCACACACCGGCCCTCTCCATTTGTGTGTTAAAATGTGCTATATGACTGTATTGTCATTGTTGAGGCACATTGCAGCTGCACATCCTCCCAAGTACGGAGAGAACTTAACTGACCATTTTGGAATTTCTGTTTGCCCTTTAACCAAAGTAAAGGAGAAAATCCGTCCCGCACTTTTTACAAAAGTCTCCATTCACATTTCATTACACTTACAATTTTTCTCTAAAAAAAACCCCATAATTTATGACCCCTCGTCAGAACGAGCTCGCTAATCGTGATTCGGTGTTTTACTGGTAAATAAGTAAATAAATCACGAGTCGTTCCAATGAGGGGCCATAAGCTATGTTTAGAGACAAAATTGGAAATTGGTAGTTGTAATCCTATCATTTATTTTGTACGTGTCATCCGTGGGGACCACGTTGGGTTATGGGACAACTGGAATGATCCTGTGGTTCCCCGCAGTTGCAGTTCATGAAGTTGTTTAAAAAAAGAAGGGGGGCAGGGTAGTAGCATTAATTGCCCACATCATAGTATGATGCCGCAACATTATCACCGAGTTAGGGCGAGAACGGTTTGAGTTTGGCCGAATTGAATAGAGCATGCGTTTTGGTCCTAATCTTTTCAAAATCCCCCCCCCCTAAAAAAAAAGAATGGGCACCAAAACTCGTTTTATCACCTAAATCAGTCACCACTGATATGACAGATTCCCCGGGTTGAATAAGATGTCACGGCGATGTTCTCGTGACCATAAACTCAACTAATGTATTCCCGGGTGGCGTCATTCCATTCCCGTGGGGACACACTTCAACGATCGGAATGGTCCAGAGTTGAATTTTGATACCGTGTTTTAAAGTAGCTCCAGGAAAAAGATAGAAGCATGGACCGGTTTTACCCGAATTGGATCTGATCCATGTTTTGAAGATAATCTCCCCCGTGCCTGGCGTTAAATAGCGGCTGTCAGATAGAATAAAAAATGCGTTTTAATTTAACATTTGGGAGGATTATGATGTTGTATCCCGGGCGAAAAGCAGATAAATTGCCAGTATATTCAAAAAGAAAAATGTGTAGTTATCTGTACCCGTCCGTTTCGGTTGAGAATCAGAATGTTTTTTTCAACAACAATGACCTCGATTAAGCGAGTTCAGACTATTTTATGTCATGTAAATCCAATAGATGGAAGAGCCACACTGCTTCACGGGATCGTCAAAATTTGCATTTTTTTTTCAAGATTTATTAGAACACAAAACGTGAATTATTGGACAGAAAATTCCCCCCCAAATATTTCGGGCACAGAAAAAGGATTTAGTGACGAGAACTTATTATATAAATTGCGAGGTGTTTTCCCAATCAACACTGATTAGTGAGTAAATACCTGCTGTTATATAATCATACATAACACACTCAGTCGATATTGGGATAATTTTTTTATATGGAGTGTACAAACACGTAATGGTTGCTTGGGAATGCGGATGTGCAAGTCAAGGTTGGCAGCCATTTGATCTTTCAACATTTATATTTTCACACTGTCATTTCTTTCAATAATAATCATATCAGTTTACTTCTTGTAAATCAAGAAAAGAAAGAAAATGCTCGGTCTTATTTCTGTTCAAATGAAGTTGGCTCTGACTGTTGTGTTAGATTGGTGTATTGTGGACGATTTTAATCCAAACGGCACACTCAACGAACTGTTTCAGGGTTTGTGCACGGGACAGTTGGGGCATGGGGAATTGAAACCTGGACATGGGGAGTACAGTTCGTCACACATGGAATGTTTTGTGGGCTAAAGTAGAGAGCCTGATAAATTCCAACGTGTATTTCTTCAAGCAACCGTGAGTGACATGGCAGAGGAGTTTTTCCGAAGTATTTCCGATTCTGCATTGACCACAGAGTGAAGGGAGTTAAAATATTGCCTTCAACAATTGTTCACTGGATAATTTCCATTAGATATTATCTGGTGAACAACTGCTGAAGGCAATATTTCAACTCCCTTCACTCTGAATTCACCTCCTCCCCCCCCCCCCCCCCCCCCCCATCCCCCCATCATCCAACTTCTCAGCCGTAATTTGATATCTAGGGTTGCCAGGTGGGGGATTTTGATATCAGAGTTGAGGCCATTGAAATATATGAGTATCACTGGTGACTACCTGAGATGGTAGAAAGCATATAAAGTGAAACAAGACATTTTTTTTTGTTGATTTGTTTTATTTTAAATAAAAATACAGCTTCTATTTAAAATATACATGTGCTTTACATCTAACACTATTTTGCAGTATTCGGTATATAAACAAATGGCCTGAGAAACAGACAATCAACTTTGTATAGCCTAAATGTTGAACTGTTTGGTTTACAACTGAACTCAGTCACTGGTGATCATGTGGTAATATATTTCTTCTCTTCAAATAGGTAAACTGGACCGATCACCTCAAAAAACTGCAAAATTGGCCAAAAGTGATGCACTTCTTGCTAAAAAAAAAAGCCAAAATAGATGCACAAAAGGAGATGTGTAAAGAAATCCTAAAGGGAATAACTAGACCAGGAGCCCGAGGGGGTCAGCCTAGCTAAGAAGCTAACCAATTGCTACATCTATGGCGATACTCTATATAGACTCTCATTCAAGGAGATTATGGGCGTCTGCCGGGTACACACTGGTGGGTGTGGCCAGAAGGGACACCTCAATGCACTCCAAAAATTCAGCTAGATCAGCCCGAAAGCTAACCACTTGAAATCACACGAAAATTGGTAGACAGCATCCCCACAACCTTATGGCATGTTTGCCAGACATTTTCAGTGGTGGGGTGTGTCAGCCAGACGTAAGTAACTGCCCCCTAAAAGTGTGCTAGATCAGCCCATTTACTAACCGGGTGAACCTTATTGCAAAATGTTCAGCATACCCCCATGTATGAAGAATGATCACTGCCAGACATTTTCTGTGGTGGGGTACCCCAGCCAGAAGATCTTAAACTACCCCACCCTAAAAGTGTGCTAGATCAGCTCATTTACTAACCGGATGAAACTTATTGCAAAACGTTCAGTATACTCTGTTGTATCATAAATGACTATTGCCAGACATTTTTTGGCGTGGAGTACCCCAACCAGACGGTTTTATACTGCCCCACCCTAAAAATGTGCTAGATCAGCTCATTTGCTAAGCGAAAGAAACCTATTGCAAAACGTTCAGCATTCTCCGTTGTATCAAAAATGACTATTGCTAGACATTTTTTTGTGGTGGAGTACCTCAGCCAGGCGGTGTTATACTGCCCCGATCTAAATTGTGCTACATGAGCTCATTTACTAACCACCTGAAACCTACTGCAAAACGCTTAGCATTCCCCAATGTATCAAAAACGCCTATTGCCAGACGTTTGCTGTGGTGGTGTATGACAGCTAGAAGGTCTTATATTATCTCACCCTACAGCCCTGGGAATTTATCGCGGCATTCGGCAGTGCCGTCGTAAATGCCGATGAAAACGCCAATGACGGCAATTTTTTTGCCGTAGTATCAGTTTGATAAAAAAACACATCTGTCCACTTCGAAAGATGCGAGATAATGGATTACGTAGCACACGTCGGTGGCGTGAGGCAGCTGCCTTCACATGCAAGTGAATAAATGATCGCCCCGAATTGACTTCATTTGGAATCAATGAGTGGGTTTTGGGCCGAGTAATAGAGTGTGCATTAAGCCGTGAAAACTAGATACCAACAGCGAATACACATTACGTTCCGGTTCGCCTGACCGTGTGCAGGCTATTTGTTGTTTCCGGTACAAAAGAGTTATTTTTTCAGACAAATTGTAAGTGTGACCGAGAATTATAAGTTGTGTGACGCGGGTCATCGAAATTGAAAAATAATTAAATACAAGTCAGTGTTTCATTTGACCGCATTCAAATCATGGTCAAAACAAAAACTGTTGAAGGCTGGGGATTCGGGGATATACTGGGGTATGATACGGACGGAGAAAACGTAATCCAAATTTACTGCAAAGTATGCAGAGACTTTTACAGTGAAACCAATCACTCAATGAATGTCAGCGTCCATGGGCATGCAGAGGGGCAGTTGGATAAATTTATTAAAGGAACTAATATCATTAAGAAAAACAATTTTAGTGATCATGTGTCGAAATCCCAGCAACATAAAATTGCTTCAGCCAGATCTAAATACACGAATAGCAGGGGTGACCCAGGTTCAGAATGTTCTGCCTCAACTGCGCCCAAGCAGACGACAATAACTGCTCATGTACGCAAACTTACACAATTAAGTCATGCAAAGCTTGTGAAAAAATTTCAGTTGGCACACTTTGTCGCAACAAGTGGAAAGGCATTTTCCCTTTACGAATCCTTAACAAAGTTTGAAAGAGATGTTTACCACACTGATCTGGGAAGTGGATACACTGACAGAAAGTCAGGTGCAGAAATGATAAAATATTTGTCACTAAGTAATCGCCTGAAAATGATAACCGAGCCACTGAACAACAATATTGTTCACTATTACAGTGTCCACTCGAATGGGTCAAGTAGTGCAAAAACTATGGATGAGAAAGAACTTTTTCTGATAAAAACGTGTGAGGAGGGGAGGCCAAAATTTACTGTAATGAGTTTAGAAGAACCACACGATACAGATGCAAATGGATTGAAAACTGCGATGGAGAATTCAGTTAAGAAAATGGAATTTAATTTTGACAGAAAAATCAAGGAGATCGGTCTTTGCACGGATGGGGCACCTGTGAATGTCGCATGCTATAACCTCGTCAAACAAAGTATTGGTGACCACTACGTATCTGTTCTCTGCCCTGCACACAAATTTGAATTGTGTATCAAAGATGCCTTTTCTTCATCAAGTTTAGGAGCATCCTGCCAAAAAGACTTCAATGATGCCTATTACCTTTTCAAGAAGGCAACACTTAAATGGCGTTTAATGAAATGCCAATCGATTTTTATGGACATGCCAATCAAACGGTTTAAACGAGACACAGGTACTCGTTGGGTTGAACATCAAGTGGCAGCTTTGGGATCGTATCTCCAAAACCTGCCAGTGTACATAGGCTTTCTAAACCAACAGATATCCTCACCGTATAACAGGACAATGAAATCTGCTGTACCACAGCTACAGGGTGTGAAGAAAAATGCCTCCTCTTCAATACGCAGTGTGTATCAGGCAGTGAAATATGATGTCCTTATGATCATTCAGACCTTGAGCAAAGCTTTACAGGACATTGAGCTCTTGTCACCTGCATTTATCACGAAATGTTCAACTACTGTTTGAAACATCCACAAAGTTAGACAGCTCTTAGAAATTAGAGGGGAAGCAGCTTTTAAGGAAAAGGAGATTTTCCTCCAAACCTGCAAACTTTTGGAAAACCTAATGCCGGCGGAAAATGCAGACATAATTCCCGAACGCCAGACACGTAGAACAGAGCATACGACAAACAATGAGAACAAAACAATTTACATGGGCTACCTGATGAATGGAACTTTGGACGAGGCCTTATATAAAGTTAAATCTGAATTCATAACCATTTTGGACAGCCTAGAAAGCTCAATAAACTGTCGGTTTTCAAACATACTAGAAGATTCAGTCTTCTGGTCAGCAGCCATATTCTTGGACACAAAGGTCTATCAATTTATTGAAGTGGACATGTTGTTTCAGTCCGTGAAAGTAATATCTGACAAGTTCCATGATGTTCTATTGGCTAATGCTTGTAATCTTGAAAGTTTCAAGAACGAGTTGGCTATACTTCACACGCATGTTGTCAAATTCTTAAACCAGTGGAGCTCAGAAAAGTGTTGGCCGTTACTGTTCAGAATGAAGGAATCCCTAGGAGTATCCAACATACTTCATATTGCCGAGATCGCCATTGTTCTCCCCCTTTCAAATGCAGAGGCAGAGAGAGTATTCTCTTTCCTATGGAGGGTATTTACCAAGGAGCGCCACTCATTGAGTAACTCAACTCTTGAGGATTTACTCCGTGTCAGAAATGATCATAACTTTGATGAACAGCGTTATGAGCATGCAATTGAATTATTTCTGACAGCATATCCTGATGGCACAACCAGAAAGAGAGCTAGGCATCATGGGGGTCATACCTATCCTTCAACTAGAAAACCCAAAAAGTGCAAAACTCTTGCTTCAGTCACGTCCATTCTGGCCAATCTCGTTCCTGGTGAAGAATCCAAATCAGACAATGGTGATGATCACACAGATACCGGGCAAGATGGCGCTTGTGCTAAGCTTATAGAAGATATAGATATGGAGGACATGTCTTCTTCCGATTCATCCAGCGAAACAGACAGTGATTGCTAGGTTCATCACTGACAGACTTGAGTTTAACTTGTTCCTGAATTTTATTAATTTTATATTTCTTTAATTTGCTACCATTAACGTGACGAGTGATCACGAGGTAACCCTTTACCTAAACGCTAGTGGCATACGACACTCTTAAAAAAATCGTGTACCCCTAAAATGTTTTCATTTTTTACTTCCAAAACATAGGTCGTGACCCCTCATTGGAACGCGCGGGACGCTCTCGTCCCAATGAGGGGTGACAACCTATGTTTTGGAAGCAAAAAATGAAAATGTTTTAAAAATTGAATGGCGATTTCCTTGTATAACGCTGGCCGATTTACACCGTTAGCTTAGGTAAAGGATTAAAAGGCCATCGATTTTTTTTTGTCTGTTTGTAACCTTACTATTCATTTTCAACTCAAGTCAGTGATATGGTTCAGTAGGTCAATTATATGTAATCATTAATCAGTAGATTACTGTCTAGTAATCAAGTAACAAAACATTACTTTAAAGAGATAAAAAACAAATATTAAAATTAAAATGTGTTTTTATTTAGCTGTTACATAGACTTAGCATACATAACAGGGCCATATCCAGGATGTATTTGGTGCCGGTATACCAGTTTGGGCGCCCACATTCAGGCGCCCAAATTCAGAAAACATGGCAAATACGGCAGGGTCTGAAATAGCAGTCGGACATCGGACATGTCCGACCAAATTTTGACCAGGCAAAAATAATTTGGGTTCGCGCCTACGAGCCCTACGACGTTCGCGTTTCGGAGTTCCACTATTCAACAGTATGCGTAATTCAACGTCATATGTCATATGCGACTCCATTTCGTTAGTCAACCCCCCCCCCCCCTCTAATATTTACACGCCCCCCATATTTCGAAATCCTGGCGCCGCCACTGATCAGTTGACATAGGACGTTCTGGTTATCACACGACGAAATGGCACACCTCTGATCATTTACTCAGTAACTGATCAGACGTGTGCCATTTCGTCGTTTGAGAACCAGAACGTCCTTTGTCCCATTGGGGACATAGGATGACCCTCTGGATCTCACATGACGATTTGTTTGCATTTATTCATTGACAATTTGTCAGGATTCGAATTTCTTTCAATAACGATTGCGCAACGCAAACTTAAAAGCGAAACGCAAGTTGAATCAGAATGGCTCTGTTAATTAGCTCCCTTGATGTGCAACATTAAAACTGAATGATGATTGGTCATCAAGCACCGACGGTTCAGAAGACACTCTCAAACCACGATGCACCACATTGTCAAGTGAATTATAATATTGTTTGCTTCGTAGTTACGAATGGGCAGACTGGGCGGACGCCCAGGGCCCCCATATTTGACAGGGAATTGTGTCATGTTAACACTAGAAGTGAGGTTAGTAGCTCCATTTTTTTAATTTCTCAAATTTTACCAACAAAAATACTGATTTCTCTGTTGAAATGTTCCACAATTTTGGAGCTCGGTGTGCCGTCAGAGACCACCTGAGAGTCTCCAGAAATAAAAATTTTTCCAGACCCCCACCAACGAGGGGGGGGGGGGATACCCCCTCTCGAGTCGTGCTCTCCCCCCTCGCCGCTTGGACGATGCTTCGCATCGTATTTGGACTCCCCCCTACCCCCACGATCGACCTGCCGGATTCTCACCGGTGTCCCCAAATTATTCCTGGATATGGCCCTGCTATTACTAACAGTAACTGGCTTCGTTATTTTCAATGAGAAAAAAACCTTCACTTCCTTATTTTACGTTTCCAACTACCTGTGGAAAAAATTGCCGTAGACAATCTTAAAAATGTTAAAATTGCTGTTGAGTTTGATTTGACGACTGCATTTATCTGCCATAGACAATTTTCCAAATTCCCAGGGCTGCCCTAAAAGTGTGCTAGATCAGTTTATTTACTAACCAAATGGAACCTGCTGGAAAACAATTAGCTTACTCCGATGATCAAAAATGACTATTGCCAGAAGGTTTTATGACTCACATATAAAGTTTACTAGATTGGCCCATTCACTAACCAAATAAATCCTATTGCGAAACGTTCAGCTTACCCTCATGTGTAAAAAATGATAGCTACCACAAATTTCTAGTGGTGAAGTGCTTAGTCCGGAAGATCTTATATTACCCATCCGAAAGATAATCCATTGTAAACAAATGGGACATAATGCAAAGCATTTAGAATACCCCAATGAACAAATGCCTACAACCATGTTTCTTGTGGTTTCAAAGTAGTAAGGCTAACAGAAAATGTCTGGCAGTAGCCCTTAGATACACCCGTGTATCAAATGGCTACTGTCAGACATTTCCAGGGATGGTTTACCTTACATTTTAAGGCGATGCTTGATCAGTTTATCAAAGCAAGCGTTTAGCGAAAATTTCCGAATACCAAAAAGTGTCATTTCGATCACATTCATTTATTTTTTAAGTGTTAGTGGGTCTTCCTCAAAAGTGATAAGATTAGTCAGAATGCATGCTTGGATGTGCCCAGTAAATTGATAGATAATTAAACGAAGGTACAGTGCAAAATCCGAAAATATTTTACCATAACAAACTTTGAGACAATATCAGTCCAGAATGCAAAACAGAAAATAAAAAAAAATAAAAATCTGGTGAGTATTATTTCTCTTGATCCCGAGACAAATATGGTGTCCTGTTGGGGCAAAGTTTCCAGTGTCACGTTTCTCTAATATTTTAGGCGAAAACGCGACAAAGCTATAATACGTCAGTACCGTCTGCACTTTGTTGTAATATAGCTTTGTGGCATTTTGAAAGCAATTTGGGGTAAAACGCGACAAAGCTATAATACGGCAGTACTGTCGTGCACTTTGTCGTAATATAGCTTTGCCGCATTTTTCTCAGTGCATTCTTATATAAAATACTTCCTAAAACGCGAAAACACGACATACCGACAGTACTATCGTAGTTTCGCTTTGTCGTTTTTTGCGTTTTTAGGGAGTATTTTATAAGAGAATGTACTTAGAAAAATGCAAGAAAGCTATATTACGACAAAGTGGACGACGGTACTGTCGTGTTACAGCTTTGTCTCGTTTTCGCCTAAAATATTAAAGAAACGCGACGTTGCAAACTTGGCCCCAATAAGACACCAAAGACAAAAGTTATTTCAAATGTTAATTTCTGTTGAGCTCATCTAGTACTCTTCTGTGTCGGAATCGAAATCCTCAGACCATGCTTCCCCCTCAGAGTCACTCCGTTCTTCATGAGACTGATTAATCAAGTCGTCAGTTCCCAATGCCAAATCACTGGCTGCCATTGGGGTGTCACTTTTAAACAAACTGTTTGGAATCGCAGGACCTTGGAACCAGACTGGCTGCAGGACACCATCATTCACGAACCATCCATATTCTGTTGCAGACAAACCGTCATCCGGATATGTTGACGAGGCTCGGGTCCACAAAATAGCTACATACCGAGCTCGCATGATCTTCATTTTGAGGCTTCGATGTGAAGGTGGTAAAAGAGCATAGTTGATCTTCTTGACATTTGATAGCGGATTCCCCCGAAAGACAATTGAAAACATGAGGATGTGGCAAATGAAACACAGTACAGATGACACAACTATAATAAAACATTTGAAACAATAGGGCGGGAATTAAAACTCGAAACACCTTTAGTCTTAAATAATATAAACTACCAAAGATTGCATAAATCCCTGACTGAGGGGTCATTCAGAATTTTCAAGTAGTACAGAGACTCCTGAACGCAAAACTTGCGAACATAATGAGGTGGGGGAGAGCTTTCCCGAATAACAAGGGCATTCCAAAAGTTTAAACACATAAATGAAAACAAAGGAGTAACCTCCTATTACCTGATCAATTTTGCCAGTCATTTGCATCAGTTTATTGTACCGTGCTCCATCAACATCTTTGGACTTGCTCTGTGCATACATGCGGCAGACAAGTCGGGGGCAACATCAAGGTCAGGACTCTGTGTTTTGTCTCCCATACTAATGAAGAGGTCAACGAAATGCCCAGTTCTGTTTTTCTCCACAATGGCAAAGGCTTTTACTTGGCTTTTCCAAAAAAAATGCTCGAGAGCAGAATTATAACAAAATGCTTCCCCAACATGCGGAAACTATGATGGTCACGTAGCAATTATATACTGGAAAACACACTATAACAAAAAATACCAGGCAGATATTTACTACAAACATTGCCACCTATATATTCGCTGATAAAAAACATAATTCGTTGCTTGAGTCCTAGACTGTTCAATGTCCCAGTGGAGCATAAACATTCTAGCACACAGGCGACGAATTGTGAATTCAATTTAGGAATGCAAATGCTACCAAGCATTAATTCTATCCAGTTGATCGCCACCAGCTAAGGACAATTGCATTTTGGTTGGTTGAGTTAGAACAATGTTGCTCAATGATAAGTTATTAATAGTTACTAACTGAACAACCTTCCCACGTGGGATGAGTGACATTGGCACCTCATCGCTTCGCAGCCCGACGTCAAATGCCGAACATGGGTAAGTTGTTCAAATTAATGAACACCTCCAACACAGTTACTGACTATTACTTATACGTACTTGTAAAAGGCTGAAAAAAATCAATTTAGCGATTAGGACAGGCATCTTGCTATGGTACCCTTCTGTGCAAAATTTCTGGCAGTAGTCATTCATTGCATCCGGAAGTATCCTGATATTTTGCAATAGCTTTCAGTTTGAATAGGCAAAAAAATGCACTTGCACTATTTTGGGGGTATATAAGACCTTCTCGCTAGAACACCTCACCACAGGAAATGTCTGACAGTAGTCACTATGATACATCGTGGTATGCTGAACGTTTTGCAATAGGTTCATTTGGTCAGTGAATGATCTGATCTGGCACACTTTTAGTGTGGGGCGGTATAAGACTCTCTGGCTTGTGTTCCCCACCACAGGAAATGTCTGGCAAAAGTAATTTTTGATTCATCGGGGCATGCTGAACATTTTGCAATAAGTTTTATTCGGTTAGTAAATGAGCTGATCTTGCACAATTTAGGGTGGGGCAGTGTAAAACCGCCTGGCTGAGGTACTCCACCACACAAAATGTCTGGCAATAGTCATTTATGATACAACAGAGTATGCTGAACGTTTTGCAATAGGTTTCATTCGGTTAGCAAATGAGCTTATCTAGCAGAATTTTGGGGTGGGGCAATATAAAACAGTCTGGCTGAGATACTCCACCACAAAAAATGTCTGGCAATAGTCATTTTTGATACAACGGAGTATACTGAACGTTTTGCAATAGGTTTCATCCGGTTAGTAAATGAGCTGATCTAGCACACTTTTAGGGTGGGGCAGTATAAAATCGCCTGGCTGAGATTCTCCACCACAAAAAATGTCTGGCAATAGTCATTTATGATACAATGGAATATGCTGAACGTTTTGCAATAAGTTTCATCCGGTTAATAAATGAGCTGATCTAGCACACTTTTAGGAGGCTGTTACTTATGTCTGGCTGACACACCCCACCACTGAAAATGTCTGGCAAACATGTCATAAGGTTGTGGGGATGGTGACTATCAATTCTCTTGTGATTCCAAGTGGTTAGCTTTCGGGCTGATCTAGCTGGATTTTTTGAGTGCAGTAAGGCGCCCTCCTGGCCCCACCCACCAGTGTGTACCCGGCAGACGCCCATAACTTTGAATAGGCGTCTATATAGAGTATCGCCATACACATAGCAATTGGTTAGCTTCTCATCTAGGCTGACCCCCTCGGGCTCCTGCTCTAAACTGACATGCCTACTGAGACGACATGTACATCCACAGAAACCTCCTCTGCACCAGATATAGTCTCATTTGAACGTGATGCTCAGCAAGATATTTTGTTCCCTGCACCCGTGGCTCAGGGTTCTGAAACTGACTGGTTTGAAAGTATGGTGTTGCTAGATACTGGTTCTTCAGAGACCGATAATACCAATGAACAACCTGTTGATGGTGGGAGCGAAAGTCAGTTTGACATACATCCACCAACAAGTTACAAATCTAATCTAAGACAAAGCCAGGTGATCAGACCTTTGGCTACCTTGGCCAGTAGTGAGATGATGGTAAACCATGACTGCACCAGAAAAAGTACTGCTCCATATCACAATTCAACAAGACAAACGCAATGTTGGGGAAACATGTCTCACTGTGGCTCTTCAGGAAACAATTGGTTCGATAAGCCAGTGATTATGCAACAACAGTTGGTGCAGTCACAACCACTAATCCAAACACCTCAACAAGCATAAAATTTCAGTTCCCTGAGAAACCACAGTGAGCTGCAAGATATAGTGCAGCGTTTTGAAAATGAAAATGCAGCACTTGTCTCCGGGAACACAACTCTAAAAAACAGGATTAAGGAGTTCGAAGAGAGGCAGGGTTTTATTTTGAGAAAAGGTATGTTTAAATTTTTCATTTACTGTAAATTAATAATTATGAACATGAAGACATGTGAGTCATTGTATTTTAAGTCACTTCTGGGAGGCTTGGTTTCAGTTTTTGCAAGGGTTAGGAAATAGAATGACAACTTCAGGAAAGAGACAAAAAATTTATTGTGCCACACTTATGTAACACCAACCACGAGTGGTTACTTGTAATTTGATCTCCCCTAAAAAATCATAGTACCAAAGTGTTTGATAAATGTTCTTCCTTGCAAGCACGGACTAAGAAAAAATGTAAAGTTCACAGTCACATTAATTGGTATTAAAGTATGTGATGACGTTACGATGAACCTATGCATACACAGCTTTTGTGCGCCAACTGGAATGAGGATGATTAGCTCAATCCAATGAGGGGTCATAAGCTATGTTTTCAAAACAATTGAATATAATTCAAGATTTAAAGCACAAATATGATGGAACCGGTAGCAAAAATAGTCACCAGTAACAGCAAAAGCAAAAAATATTAACCCTTCACCTAATGTAATGTCCAAAACCAGTTAGTGCTGTACACAAAAATGGCCATTCGATTTTTTTCTTCCAAAACGCAGCCGATGGTTTCTTACTGGATTAAAATGAACAAAATTGTTCCAATGAGAGGGACATAAGCTGCGTCTCGGAAACAGAAATGAAACTTTTAGCTGCGACAAGCCGCTCTTCAAGGCAATGTCAGTCAATTCTATGAAGTTTTTCAACTCGCTAACATTCAAACCACAGGGTGGAATGACAAAATAATTGGCATGCAAGTGTTTCCTGTTGTGTCTCGCTTATGTTGTAGTTCAATGCAGGTGTAACACAGAATATTTTTGGCAGAGTTATTGCCCTTTAAAGACTGAATTTCTTTGAAATATTTGTTTCTGGAAATAACTATTTATGCAATAATCCATGTTTTTATTGATGTCTAGTCCATGTCATAATACAGCATTGAGCAAAGTCTGAATTTGAGACAGAATTTCCTGTAGTTTGTGCAAAACGAAATACTCACCTCAGACCGGGTATAGTGCTGTGTTTAGTAGGAATCAGTTCTCAAATTAGCCCAAAAGGTATCACACAATATGATTGGGGTTATTAAATGCAATGAGTGTGCAAGCAATTCCGTTTCAATTCACCTTACCCCTAAGGCGTATTGAAAAAGGATTGCTCACACACTCCATGTATTTAATAATCCCACTGGAGGGCAGAAAGGTTGTCGGTTGAACTACATGGCTAGTCAAATCAACATGTATGTATATTTATGTGTATAATTACTATTTTTCTGGCAGCAATTTACTATCTGAAGAGGACTTGGAGTTCAGGAAAACATGTTTCTTCTGCAATTTTTGTGAAATTCTTTCTCGGACACCCACCCACGAGAGGGGAACACTCCCTCTCACGTGTGTCCCCTACTTGCCGCTTTGTTGCAGCTTGGATGATGCTTTGTATCATATGGTCAATTAGCACCCCTCTATTCCAAATTCCTGGACCCGCCCCTGCACTGGACAATGCAATCTTTTTGCTCAAAATATTCATGAAATATGATTTACATATATTGACAATCTATACTTTTGAAGGGCTCCTGTAAAATTGAAACTTTTTAATCCTTTACTTAACATGAAAAGCCGACTACACTTGCAAACAAAATTCTTGAATAACTAATTTTTTTCATTTTTTGTCTCAAAAACATAGGTTGTGACCCCTCATTGGAACGAGCTCGATGAGCCCGTTCCAAAAAGGGGTTGTAACCCGTGTTTTTGAGAAAAATAATGAAAATTGGCGTTTTTTGTGTGAATAGTGCTGGCTGGTTTTGGCAGTTACGTTGGTTGGTGTTGAAAAATTATGCAAAGAAGACACAGTCAACATGACAGTAAAAATTAAAACTCTACTACATTCTGTTACTCTTTCATTACTGACCAAAAAATATAATTTTTATTGCATTGCAGGGGATGTGACTCCTGAAAAAGTAGACTTCATATTTAAAGTTACTCGACAATTAGAGCAAATATCTAAGACAAAGGTGAGCTAATTGTTTCTTGTTTTACTTAATCCGCCAGTTTTTAGATTGGAATATATGACAGTGGGGGCACGGTGGCGTTGCGGTAACCGGTTCTCATCAGATCACCGAAGTTAAGCAACGTTGAGCCCGGTTACTCCTCGGACAAGGCAAGGGCAAGGCACTGAACCCCGATTGCCCACATGGGGGCATGATGACACCGTGTACTAAGGCGTACTAAGGCGTACTGCACGTCGATGGTACACATGTCTTCAACCAATCTAACCCTTCCTGTGCTGCAGTGCGGAGTTACATGTTGGGGAGCTGGCAGCTGCTCGTCGTTGCTCGGTGGTTCTCTCTGGGTACTCCGGCTTCCTCCTCCCGTAAAACTGTCACGGTCATGATTAGCCATTGTGCATACATATATGACCTTAAACACCAATAAAAATAAATAAAAAATATATGACAGTATATTTTATACTTAGAGAACTATCTTACTTGACTCAATTCTTACAAACATTGGTTTTGTAGAGTGTTGAGCAAGTTGATTAATTACCAAGATTATTTTTTTTCTGTTTTCAGTCCTTAATATTCTCAATGTAGAGCCAGCAGGATGCACTAACATTATCTCAATGTACTTTATTTGTGGTGCAGTGTTCAGTTCAAAAATTTTCTTTGTCGTGTGTGGACCATGGTCAAGCCAGGCAAACTGCCAAGTGGGTGAATGTTATCAGAACCACACAAATCGGTATGTATTTAAAATATTTTATTCTTTACAAAGACAGAATACTTGCCATCAAATTCTGTCAGTTCATTCATCCTGTGCCATTTGCTTTTCAAATTTTGTTCTTTTTAAAATTTTGCTGTATTGATGGTAAGTTGTTAGTGTGTCCTAAAGTTAGAGGGAGAAAAAAATTGTGTCCCCCATAGTTAGAAGGAAAAAAAAAAAGAAATTTTGTGACATAAATGTGGTGTCCCTATGTGTCGAGTGTCCCTAAACATAGACTAAGTAGTAAGTACGATAGTATTTATAGAGCAAAATGATTTTGCTGAGAAAACTTTCATAACAGAGAGAGCTTTTTATTTTTCAGAATATCATGTATATACAGATTTTGAGAGAAATTATCTGTCATTTGATTAATTTCTAGTTTGATTTTCTTTTAGATTTCAGGCCTGGCCAAAATAGAGCTGGTTGAAGGATCTGGTGTTTACATAACAGAAGGCCAACAGAAATCAATAATCAATACCTTTAAACCTGAACTTAAAGTTAGGCGGCTTTTAGATATATTTTTTCTAGTTGAGGTTCTGGCAGTAAGCTGTGCATAAAGAAAGAAATCATCACACTGCAAATCCATGCCTCTAAATGGAGATGTAATTGGTGCCATTCCAAGTAATTAACATTATTATAATTCATACATTATAACACTACCCAAATGTGTCTTGTTATTTGCAGTACATGTATAAGGCAAATATGACCTTAATTATCAGCTAAGTTTTGATTGGCTTTCACATCTGAATAATTGGAGTAGAAATAATTCTGGATGTGCTTATAATTACATTGTTAATGTAATTATACGTTTTGGGTCCAAATACTCAATTCCCATTGGTCAGCTGGATGAAAACGTCATGACCAAATGTTGTTCGTTTTTCAATGAATACATTTGGTCGAACTTTGACCCACATTTAAGGTAGAGTGCAGTTGACCGAATGTAATTCAGACGGTGTTTGGGCGAGTTTTTAACTTTTAGCGCCTCTCGCAGTGATCAACTCTGCTGCTGTTTCTTTGGTGACATTTCCCAACTGTGGCATAAAACCCGTTACTAAAATACTCGTTTCCAATTCTAAAGTTTTGAAAATTCAAGCTTATTTGCCTTTGGGATATCATTTAGACAGAACCGGCGCTCAACTCAGAGTTGTGCGCCTTGTCTTTTTTTGTGAGGGTGGTTTTCCGCCTCATTCGTTCGTACATGTTTTATTTTGTCTTTCTGCTTTGTTGTTTGGTAAAAAGTAGTTTAAACAGTTACGGAATGTAATTATAAGAATTGAATGCAATCCCTTTGGGATTCATACATAATTTGTACCCATTCTCACACGTTCATATCCAATAAAGATTATAAACATTGCATTCAATTCTTAAATAAATTACACCATTTCATTCCTTGAACTACAATCGATATCCAAAACTCTCAATGATCAAAGTTTCTCAGTAAATAATGAGAGAATTTCACCAGTAATGTATTAATGTTCGAAGGTGCTCCAAGTGCTATGCTATAATGGAATGTTAGGATGTCTTAACTGGCTGGTATTAAAAATATCTGTGCTTGCCTATTCCCTACCCAGGTGTTGAAATTTGGGTAGGTAGGTGGGGAAATATTTTTAGTTAATTACTATATCACACTTAAAAGTTCTGTATAATGAACTTATTTGACAATTGCAATTAGAGAATAAATCTTGAGAACATAACATGACACTAAAACAACACACAACTCCATCCATAGGTTCTATACCTACATAACAAAGCATGCTACGAAATTACACAAAATTCTATAGTGATGACACAGCCTTTGGAATTAGCCTAGGCAACCTGCAATGCCTAGGGTTTCGCCTTGGCATTTTCAGTTTTCCTAGGCAATTTTGTTGCATACAATGCATTGGAACTCAGCAAATTGATACACATTTTTGTGGAGGCACAATTTTCTAATTTCCAGGGCCAATAACAAATAGAGAAAAACGTCTTGCATTTGGACATTGCATACTGTTGATCAAAATGAACACAATTTTTAGGATAACATTTGTTTAGTCATCAAATTAGCATTAATCTCAATTTTACATGTATAGAGAAATGTAATGGCCCCACCAGTTAATATCAACTTTTGGACCTTTGAAAAAAAAGAAGTTTCTAGAAACTAGCAATAAAAACTTTCGAGTAGGGGTGATTTTGCCGACTAGGTAGGAAATAAGAAAATAAACAATTTTTTATTACAGCCTAACTTTGACCCATGAAATCAGAAAAAAAACTTTGTTCATTTTTCAGCGAGTTTGACAAATTTCCTCTTTAAAAGAAAAGCTCGTAATTTTATTCCTGTCCAATTTAGCGACTGTCTGACCAAGAGACCAGTAAATGAGGTGGATTAACATTGCAGTGTATGACAGATTATCCACTATTCACCTGACATTAGTAATATTACTAAAAAATATATGCATGTATTACACGATTCAGAAAAAATGAAGAAAATTTTCCCATCTCCTCCATTAATCTCTCATAAGAGGAATAGAAACCTTGCAGATATACTTGTTCATAAGAAAACAGCACAGACCATCACACCACCTCCCCAACTCTGCAAAATGAACTGTGTCACTTGTGGGAAGATATCATTCGATAAAGTGAACAATACATGTAAGTCATCCCAATTTACTGTAAGACAAGATGTCAATTGTAAAACACGCAATGTGGTGTATATTCTGTGCTGTAACAAGTGTGAATGTGCCGTTTACGTAGGAGAAACAGAAAGAACCCTAGCGGAGAGAATTAGTGAACATATACGCGATATACGGTTGCACAAGGATAAACCCAGTCATGTACATTTCAACTCCCATGGACACAATTTGTGTGACCTAAGTGTTTGCATAGCAGAGATAGTAGGAAATGATAAACACAAACGACTTATCCGGGAGGACGTGTGGATTAGGAGACTTTGCACAAGAGACTCCGTTGGGATTAATACTAAGTGGAATAGAAATAGTTTACCAATTTAGCCAGTCGTCTCATGCGCCGTCCCCATGTACGCCCAGTTGCGCCTGGGTGACATTTACTTATGTTTCTGTTATAACCCTAACGGCAGGCGTCATTGTTGCACCTTTCAGCATTGACTTTAGCGGGGGTTGGGGCCCTTTATCCGAGCGAGCGCATCGCACTCGTTCGGTTTAGGGGGGCCCAGGCCCTGTTGGAGTTAGTGTTGGAAGGTGTAATAGGATAAGATAGCCTATTGTGGGCTAGATTTAAAATATTTTTTCTATTTAAATCGGTATTAATTATTCTGTAAGTTATATTCTCTTTAAGGATGTACGCAAGAGGTACTGGCTTCCTTTTATCTGCCGTATCGCGCTGACCCCTCACTTAACTGAAGAAAGTCTCCTTCAGACAGTGCTCTTCTCATTTTTAATGTCGGTTCCATTTCCTTTTCTTGGCCATAATTCTCATCCACCACTAGATTTAGCTTATTGTACCCGTGTATTGACTATGCGTGCGAATGGTTCCACCACTAGATTTAGCTTATTGTACCCGTGTATTGACTATGCGTGCGAATGGTGGCGCCTGTTTAACTTCCATCTTTTATCCTTCCGGGTGGTACTTAACCCTATTGGCATTAGTAATCACTATTACTCATTTTACCGGAATAACACAACCAGGGATTTGACTTGTACTTTAGTGGGGTGACCTCGAATAATTTGCGTATGTCCTCATATAACCATGCCATTATGAATATCATTGGAACCGGCTGACAGAGGCGGTCCCAATGATGTCCGTGGTTGCATGGTTCTTTCCAGTTAGTTATGTCTATAATAATCTTCCTTTACATGTAATTTTGTTAAACCCCTGTTTTGCTGGGTATAGAAATTATAACCATATTCGATTATTATGTTCTATTGAATTATACGTAGACCTTCACCCCTCATAGAGCAAGCGAGAAACAATTGTTCGGAAGGTGGGCTGTGATTATTTATAGCTCCTGTCTCCTGTAATGACCCCACCCCTTCTTTCTGTGGGGGGGGGGGAGGGGGGAGGGGTAGTAAATGGTTTTCTTTCATTCATATACCGCGCCCTCCTCTACCTCCAACCTATCACCATTTACAGTGGCTTACTATTTCATATGTATCCTTTATAATCATGTGGGGACATGTGCGGGGTTGTGAGGGGCCATTCCGCTATTTTATACATCATACTTGCGTACACGTTGTACTGAAAGAGGGGGTCAAGGTGGAGGGGGCGCGAACGTAAGTAGGGCACTCCTTACGTAATTCTCCGTCTATATCTGCATACCTGTGTATGGTTAGATTACCTTTTTCCTGGCGTGGCGACCATATGTATACTGTTGTTTCTCTCGATTTATCTTCTGGAGCCCTAGGTACCTTTTATGTCCCAGTGATAACATATGGGTGTAGATGCCGTTGGATTCGGATGGAAGGGTCGGTGTTAATGGCATCGGTATTTTTTAAGGTTTTATTTATGTAGAAATGTATATAGGGGTCTATATGCCGGCGGAAATATGGGGGGGGGGGGGGGGGGTTCTTGGCTCATTACTTCGAATACTGCAGTGATCATTATCTTCACAATAAATTTGTATACTATCCTTATAGTATACAAATTTAATAGCGCCTCGTTCCATTTAATAGCGCCTTCGATGTGTGTAAATGGATACCACTGATTATTATCTCTCATATAAATTTGTATACTATCCTCATTATACTCGCCCTGTCGACTAAACTTTTAGCGGGGATTGGGGTACGGATGATTTCATTCATCCTTTATTGGACTTCCAGTGTATTGCATGCCGTAGGATGTTTCCCTGTGACGCTCGCCGCATACGTATAGCGCAGCGTCATCAGTGTATATTCCAACGTCTCTCTCAATTATTTATCTACAGTTAATTATTGTGAATGTGTGATATGTAAATCTCTTATTTTCACCCTGATGAAGGCCATGGGGCCGAAACGTTGGAACCGGTTGAGCGATTTTATTAAACTATTACAAATACATAATATATATAAGAAAATTGTGATGTGAAATATGAATTAATCTTTTTATGTATTATTTGCTGAAAACATGATTTAGAAAGTACTTTTACAGGAATTTTTGGTTGTCTATTGGGGTCAAATAATGACCCCATTCCTATTGCATTTCTGGCATGAATGAATTTTTCCAATTTCTAGTAACAAAATCCCTTGTTGCCAAACTGATGTAATGCATAATGGGTGAGTATAATGTAAACTTCAGCACAGACTTGTTCAAGCAAAAGGGAAAAAGCAAACACAGTGCTAGTTGATAATCACACAAGTTTAACTATTTCTCTCGCTTCAAGTCCTATTTATGACTTTTACAATCTTAGTACTGGTGCCATTCAGTGCCTGAAATAATGGTCGGACATCGGACATGTCTGGTCATATTTACAGTCGGAAAAAAAATATATTAAATCACCAGCAATGCTGTCGCAAATGCCGATGCCCTGTAATTTTACGATGGCAAAATGTTTTTTTTAAGTGCAGATAAATAGACATTAGAAGTTATACAAGCATTGTAAACCAGTAGGGGTGTGCGTGTATCGTATTAATTTGTGCATGAGTCGCCACCATAGACAGGAATTAATGCGAAGTTAGGTGACAATAAACATTATTTCCAGGGCCACATCGAAGACACTGTGATTTGATCGGGTTATTGACAAGATGATAACCGGGAAGACAGTTTGAAAATCATCTAATCTGTCCACAGACATCATGCGCACAGGTCGAGGTCACAGGTTTGATAACCTCATTGTCAAAAATGAAATAATCTCGAACCGATGTCAACGTTTTATTTCGAGGATATCGAATGGAAATGCGAGGATAAAACAGTATGCATTTTATCCATGTTGACCATGCCGGGATGTTTTTTTTCAATCTTTTAACTGAAAATAGCAAATAATGAGTAAAAAATGAATCTATTTCCACGATTTGATAATTGATAAATAAAATGAAAATTTAAACCAGACAAATTCACACAGAAAAAACTCCAATTGATATTCCCATGGGAAACGACCCTCACTGTCAAAAAACTATACGTAAATTATGAACAAAACATTTTCGTACCAATTGTACTTAACTACTTATATATAAGTCGCACCACCATTCATCATACATTTATCTAATAACCACAGAAATTTCAAAGGAGTATCAACTGTTTCAAGTGTGTGAGAATGCACCAGAGAACACCATTTACAACGTAAGTTTAAAAAATTTTCTCAACATCCGGAGGGGACACCCCTCCTGATAGCTAAGGCTTCCACGTTTACACATGTAAACATGAACATTTCGTATATGGGCATTAAACGTTTACAGTTCTGGTAAACGTGTACACAGAATGAAGTTTTAATAGAGTAATTTTCCTTGAGTCCATTCAGTGTGCAATTCTGTGCAAGGAAATCGCATCTTTTTGGATTGATGCTAAATTGGATCGGCACTACAGTACACAGTGTAAAGTATGCCAGGGCGACAATCGGCACAATCAACACTTGCAAAATTTGCAGATTAATGCAGAAAGTCAAAGAAACAAAAAAAAAATTTCCAACTTTGCAATGCAATATTTTGGTAATGCTTCAGAAAAACTGTGTACTGGTTCCGACTGGCGCCGCCGCCACAGTAACCGAATGAAATCATCTTCAAATCATGTGATATCATTTGTGACACACAGACACAGTCACGTGAGCCGCATGGCACGTGCTTATCTTTGGTGTTTCCTTCAAAACATGTGTGGGATGTTTTAGTTTATTCGGATTTACATGTATATTCCCAAAGTGATACACAATTGTTCGCGATGATTTCGTTCACCTGACATGGATTATCAATTTATTATTCACACATGGGATGATCTTAGGATCGATTTATGGAATTTGACAGACAGACTGGCACTTGCGGTGTTTGAAAATTTGGATTCCCCTGCATGGTTTGTGTAGACTTTGTTTATTTTTGCGACATTGTATTCCACTCTCAAGTCTGGTATTGTCACTACTGTGTGCCATGGAAACTCCCTCCAACATTACTGTTTGAAAAAACACAAGGAATTTCACCCCGAACCCACCAGAATGAGCTCAGAGACCCCCATAAATTTCAAAATTTACCTGGGGGAGAATCCCCCAGACTCCCCCCCCCCCCCCCCCCCCCCCTCCCATAGACCGAGCGACTTTGCCTTCGGATCTGCATGCTGTGATCGTTCGTCTACGTCATTTTGGGGTGAACTGTAAATCGGCTGTCTCAATAACATAAATTGTATGCCCTGTACGCAAAGATATGATGAACTTACTGTGTATTATTACACACTTCTATCAAATATTGACTACTTGCATTGTTAGTACGTGTAAACGTTTCCGTTTCGTTTACAGTCGTTTAAACATTTACAATTTTAATTAACATTAATTACATTCCACTTCCATTTTGTGGGGTAAACTCGTTTCTATTTTGAACCAAACACGTCATAGATATTGAGGGAGATTCTGTGCATACTCATCATCTAGTGTTTTCTGGGGAAAACTTGTTTCCATTTTTAAGTAAATTTATACGTCATTGGTATTGATTGAAAATTAATGCATGCACGTCATGTGATACCAGTGTAATTACACAACAGTTGAAAGGCGTGTTCAGCATCATCTGCAAAGAGTTTAGTCCCGGGAAATTTGTAACGAAAAACCCCTGAAATGACTCGGAAAAATCTGCGGAATGCACAAAGGGGGCCAAATGCATTGAAAGTCAATTTCTTTGAGTTGGTTTCAATTGGTGAAAAGAAGTAAATAAAATAAACAGCTCTGTTTGTGACATTCTCGGTCAGTCGGACTGTTTTTGTCTGATCAACAAGTTTCTAAACTCAATAACTTTTAAAATACTTGGTGGAATGAAATCATATTTGGTATGCAAGTATTTCTTAATGAGATATTGCCCTTGATGGACTTGGAATTTGTTTTTTCTCTTTTACCAACCATCGCAGCTACAATGCTAATGTCACATTTATTTATCAACAGGATTCTCAATATATAAGCCCTGATGTTGTAAAAGTAGATTCATTGCATGATGCTGAAATTGAGTGGACACTGTTCAAATCTTTTGCCATTTGATTAACTGAAAAAGAAGAAAATATGTGCTGTTTATAATCACAAGAAATAACAGTATGGCATCCCATGCCATACTTATTTGTGCTGATGACTGAAGCCAATTTCTTTGTGTCTTACGGTTCCCGTGGGGTGGAGCTTTGATCTCCTTTGTAGATCAAATGCCCTCGCTTATTCCTGATCACAGCTGTACTGAACGATGCAGGTGTTCATGCGGATGATTACATTGAAGTGATTAGCTGTTATCGCATATAATGCTTTTGTTTTTGTATCCGCCAATGGACATTGGTCAACACGTGCATAATTAATGAGCGATTCGGTCAAGGTAATATTCAGCGTGATCGACAAAGAAGTCATTCTCGAATTATTTTCATCTGGACAGCCATCTTAAATATTTTGTCATCACATTGTTCTTGATTTCTCTACAGCGCATCATTCTGTCAATTTTTTGGGTAAGTACATTATTACACTTACATGCTTACCATCATGTTACGGGTTTTGATCATCGGTCATTCCTTCTTTCAGCAGGCGGGTGCCTATCTTTTTAGTGGTGATTTGGAAACTTGTCATTTTCCGCGCCATTTTGATTTTTCTGCACGACTCCGTCTGCCACAACACAATGGTCGTTTAGACCATGAAGAATTTTTTGGCTTACCTGGTGCCTCTGTTGCAACACTGTCAGAGAGAGTTCAGGGTACTCTTCAAAATTTTAAACCCCATCTGGTTCTTTTACAAATTGGAGCTAATGATCTGGGTTTGTCTCCCACCCAAGGTGGTTGAGTGTCAAATTGATGACTTTGCTTCATGGCTACGGGATATCTTCGGAGTGCCATGGGTCTATGTTAATCAGCTATTTCGCCGAACAGTGGTTTCGCGGCGTTCCCGTACCCGCCCGGGGTTATCCGTAGTGCGTTTCAATGAGGACATTGATTTAGTTACTTCCATGCTCGGCCATTTCCTTGATGTCAACCCTGGCTGCTATTTGTACGGACAGGTGCATCTGGAACACGCAGTTCAGCATTTTCTTGTAGACGGTGTACATTTTACATCCCAGGGCATGGCGAAATATGTTTGGGGTCTTCGTGGTGCCATTCTGCATTGTTTCAACCGTCTGTCCATTTAGTAGGCCACCTCGTCCGTTTGTGCTCTTCCGGCTGTCCTGCCCCCTTTCCGAGGAGGTGGGGGGGGGGGGGGGGGGCTCCACACATTTCTGTTTTTTCATTCTGTTTCCTGGCACCTCCCCTCCCCCCCCCCACCCCAGTTTTTTTTTGTTGCCAGCTTACAGCCACAACGTATTTGTTTATTTTATGTGCGCTTGGCCGTCTGTCCCCCATGGGCGTGAGCTAAGTTTTCATCTTCCTGTCCTTTCGTAGTGGAGCAGCATCTCATAGGGCAATCGTGCCAACCAATCTCCATTTTCCTTGCAGTTCTTCGCTTCTGGTTTCTTTTTCACAAAAAGAAAGCCTCCTTGCAGGATGGGTTATCACCAATTTTCACCCCAGCCAAATGGAAACACATCACACGTGGGCAGCAACCAGTTGTTTCAGATTCTCTGCGCACCACTCGGGCCGGACGTCATTGTGCTGAATCAGGGAGTACGCTATTGGACAGTGCGATGTTGCCAGCATCAACTTCTTCGCAATCGAACACAGCCACTCTGAACTCACTTCCGCCAACTGATATTCAACTGGTCGATCCGTCTCGACAAAATGACATTACTGTGGTACATGTATCCCACGGTGCGCCACCAACACGTTCCTCTTCTTCCAGGACACGTGTCATTACCTCATTTATTGCATTCACCTCTTATAGGGCACAATTCTGTGCCAGTTCGAGTTCCTGTTTTCGGTCCGTCGACGACTTCCTTGGACTTTTCAGTATTAGATTCGACAATCAAACAGCCTCAGACTCACCCACCATTATTGACTGCTCATTCTGCTGGTCACGTCAACCCAGTTTTCACCACTTCTCGTGTGTCATCACATTTATTAACTTCTTCGGTTCCAACTTTGCCTGCAGTGCGTGAACGTGTGCTAACGGTGTCGATTAATGTACATTCTCAACCACAAACAGTGACCGTTCACCCAACTAGTCAAGGCTAGCCAGCTCTTGGGACTTCAGCTGTCTCCTCCAGTTTGTTCACTTCTTCCATACATACTTGAACTTCAGTGCCTGGATGTGGGCACTTACTGGCAGTGTCAGTTCCCGATGCAGGGCTAGAATTTCGATGCGAATCCGCTAATCGATTCGCGCAAAGACGCACCTGTCATTGCAATCACGCGAATCACGGTTGATTCGTGCAAAATATGTAACAAACTTCAAGTCTTGTTTGATCATAATGCACGAAAGCCGTCTTGCGGCTGAATAATTAATGTACACCATTCTGTTGGAAGTGATATGAAGACAATGTGCCCACACTGACAGTACGTTATTAAATTTCAGTGACAAATCACGGAATGCACAGAATGCTGTGCATTGCTTTTGTTTTCATATCACTTCCAGCAGAATGGCGTCCTGGAACTCCGATAAAAATTCATCTGGAAAAAATAGATGTCTATCAAAAAAAGCACTTGATCAGTAGGAAGCCGATTTGAAGAGTCATTATGACTATGAGTTTGACGAAAGTGGGGACCGAGTGATAAAAGCATTCTGCAAAGTTTGTAAAAAAAACACTGACAAAATATCGGCATGTTACAAAGGTAAAATTGTCACCGATGTGATAAATTATGGGAGACATGGAACTTCGTACCTCCTGAAGTCGAACCTGTATCGACACGTGAACTCGGAAGGGCACCAACTTTGTTCTGAGTTGGAAACAGGACAGCCTATTAGTAAAAAACAGTGGACAATGTCCGAGGCATACTCCAGTGCCAGGGTGATGGTGAAAAAGGCACTAGGGCCATTAGTCTGTGCAAGTGTTTATCTGGGAAGAAAAGAGAAGCCCTACAGCCAGTTTCCAGATTTTCTTGAGACGTGTGAGGACATGGGATTAACTATCACAAGTGCCTTCAACAATGACAAGGCTGCAAAAGCTTTTAACCACATTGTTGCAGAGCAGATGACCGAGGACTTGCGTAAAACTGTTACAAATAGCCATTTTTATCGTTGGTTGATAGATGGAAGCACCGCTGCAAAACGTCGTCTGACATACGAAGCAGAGCTCATTTACATCAGAACAGCCAAGGACCTCATGCCGGAAGTCCAACTGTTTCAGTTCGTAACAATGTAAGCATATGCGACTGTTAATGGAAAGGACTTGTACCATGCATTGCTGAAAGAACTAATTGTTTTGGGCGATAAAACACACGAGAAAGACAGTTTTTATAACCAAAGTGTTGATGAAATCTCTCTTGATTTGTCAAAGGCCACATTCGTGGAACATGGGTTCCACAAAAAGGTAGTCGGCACTGCCACTGATGGTGCAAGCACAAATTTTGGGTGTAAGAAAGGTTTAGTTGTTATTTTCAAGTCGGAAATAGCAGATTGGATGGTTGGTGTTCATTGTCTATCTCATCGTTTGGAACTTGCCGATCACCAGGCCCTGCGGCCCATATTTGGTGACACTGGAGAGTTTTTACAAGAGCTGTATCTGCATTGCAGAAATAGCCACAAAGAATGGTGTCTGGTACTGAAACTTGCAGAAAAGATGAAGATAGTTGTTCTTTCCTAAACAAAAGCACACAGAACCAGATTCCTCCCACGATGCGAGCACTCAATGCACTGCATTTTAATTGGGTGATCTATGTGCTACATTTCAGCAATATAAATGAGACCTCAACAGACAAAGTGCTGTCAGCAAAGGTATCGGCATGGTTGAAAAAATTGCTAGACTTCACATTCCTTGCACGGTGCCATGTGTATGAAGACATTATCAGGCAGCTTGCTTTGACTGCCAATGTATTTCAGTCGGAAGATGCCCAGTCTTTGGCAGATGCTCACCGAGCCTTCAAAATTTAGAAAATAGAGCAAGAATGTTTCACTGACCAACCAGGAGAGGCAGAATCGGATTTGTGGCAGCACATCGACAATAGTTCAGTCGTTGACGTCGAGGACGTGATACACCTTCGGGCAAACACGCTGTCTGCAGCTCCCCCATCCACAAGTAACAGTCGAAAAATTATCATGGATGTGAAGATATTCTGCGGCGGCGAGAAAGATCCCTCAAACCCCAAATCAAGAGCAAAGATTATGAACTCTTCGTTTGAAGAGCCATTGATTGTCTCAAATGTTCAATCCAAAGATACAATTAGTGAGATACGAAAGACCGCTCTCAATTCTTTAAACAGTGTACGGGGTGAGCGGTATACGCAATTCAAAAATGAGGCTCATGTTTTGTCGAAACTAAAATTTATCGATACGGCAACCTGGCCAAGTGATTTGAAGGAACTGGGCACATTTTGTGTAGAAGACCTTAAATTCCTCTATAAAACATTTTAATATCCCCTTGCAAAATTCAGGAATTGGGAGCGAGATAGACTTACTTCAGGAATTTAGAGTCCTGAAAATGTACTATGGCCCTCGAATCAATTGGCGTATCCAATTGTGATTTTCTAATGAATATAATTTTGTACTTATAAATCGTCTGTAACGCTGCCTTGTGGTCAGGTGAGATCGGTGCATTTTGCAAGTGATGCAATAATGATACCTCTCCCCTCTCGGTTTTATGACTTTGGTCGAAAACAATGACTGTTAACATATCAAATACTTTAACAGTGACTGTTTTTGACCAAAGTCATAAAATTGAGAAACCAAATCCAACATTCCTACATCACACTATATCGGGAATCAATGCAAGAAATCCAAGGCGTGGGTGTGGGAATGGGGGTCCGGGCTCCCTTATAAAAAAGTACCATGGTAAACCACGAGAACTCAAGACTACTGTCCCGAAATACCATTGTACTGCTACAGTAATACCAGGGTATTTGGGACTTGCCACGGTTTACCATGGTACTTTTTTATAAAGGGGTGGGAGAAGAGTTTACAGATCACACTGTACACTTATTCCATCACTCGGCCCACAAAATCTGTGACAAACAAGCTTCCTAAAAACTTATTTCTTTTTGCAATTTCAAATCATCAAATATACGATTCGTTTATTTTTCTTTAATTTTGAATGCAGTTGCGATTCTCCGTTTTGTCATATTGGCACAATAAAACACAATCATTTTATACCATTTAAGTTTCGTATTTCCTTAATGGGTGAGTCGCATTGACTCTTCCAAATTACATACATATATATTAACACAACTTTAGTATGGTGTTTGACAGAAACTAGATTATATTGTATCATGGTCCAGCATCGGACAGCATCACCTTG
Organism: Pictodentalium vernedei; assembly: GCA_031216915.1. Lineage (NCBI taxonomy): Eukaryota > Metazoa > Mollusca > Scaphopoda > Dentaliida > Dentaliidae > Pictodentalium > Pictodentalium vernedei. The sequence continues at coordinate 374,750,706 of CM062291.1, forward strand.
TAGTGTGTGTGGAAGGGGGTGGTTGTTCTATGAAGAATTTCAGAAGAAAGCAACTGCATCTTTATTTTTTTTTTTACAAAAACAGACATAGGTGTTTCCTCATGAAGTTCAAATTCTTAATCTGGTCGAGTCATTGAAAATTCATTGCACAAATTATGCTGGTGCCACCAAATTCTTGGGATGGAGGACGCTCACAGTGACATGCTAGTGCTGTAAGCTTTTTGTACTACGTTATTAATGGCTAAAGTAAATTATACACCTGTCATGAAGCTACACCTGCAGGTTAAAAATTATTTTACCCCCATTGCCCTCCGATCCCACTGGCCATTTTGGAAGCATCTGGGCCCTCTGGCCATACCCCGCCCCCCCCCCCCCCTACCCCCATCCAAAAAAAGGTCTGTCCCAACTTCGGGAATGTAATCCTGCCCTTGCGCCTTAACAAAGACTGTGTATGCCTACAGTGTAATTGTACAATTATTATTATGCGCCCTACAATAATGATATAATTTTTATTGTGTTCAGACGAGCAGAAATCATTGAAAGTGGTCCGAATTTGTTTTCACACTCAGAATTGATTACAAGCAATCACTGATAGTAGGCCTACATGTACCACTAATTGGTTGCGACTAATTTTTAGAGTGAAAATGAGAAAATATATATCCTGATGAATTCGAGCATTGAATTAACTCCCTGTGATTTTCCACTGTGATTTGAACCAACCAAGAACTCAAAAAAATAGGCCGATGAAATCGTCAGATGTGTACCCATACGCGCAATTAGTAGAAAGCTGTATGACGGAGGGCCACCACGGATGCTGACATAATGTACACCATACAAGGTATGGGTACATATAGAAATGGATTGGAGGAGTGTCTAATTTGATGGATAAAGGGTTAATATCTCCGGATCAAATTATCAGATTTACATAAAAAAACTATACAGCACAGCACATCAGTAACCTGAATAAATATATAAAGTAACATGACAATCGGATTGATATTTTTTCGTAACCTGAATAAATATATAAAGTAACATGACAATCGGATTGATATTTTTTGAGTTATCTCATGCCAAAGGGATTGGAGGAATGTTCAATTTGAAGGATAAAGGGGGTTAATATCTCCAGATCAAATTATCAGATTTACACCAAAGACTATACAGGTCAGCATATCAGTAACCTGAACACAATTATGAAGTAACTTGACAATCCAAGCAATATTTTTCAAGTTATCGAATGCCAAAGGGATTGGAGGAATTTTCAATTTGAAGGATAAAGGGTTAATATCTCAGTATCAAAATAACAGATTTACACCAAAAACTATACAGCTCGGCACATCAGTAACCTGAACACAAATATAAAGTAACTTGACAATCCAAGCAATATTTTTCAAGTTATCGAATGCCAGAGATTGGAGGAATTTTCAATTTGAAGGATAAAGGGTTAATATCTCGGGATCAAATCATCAGATTTACACCAAAAACTATACAGCTCGGCAAATCAGTAACCTGAACACAAATATAAAGTAACTAGACAATCCAAGCAATATTTTTCAAGTTATCGAATGCCAAAAGGATTGGAGGAATTTTCAATTTGAAGGATAAAGGGTTAATATCTCAGGATCAAATTATCCGATTTACACCAAAAACTATACAGCTTGCCACATCAGTAACCTGAACACAAATATAAAGTAACTTGACAATCTAAGCAATATTTTTCAAGTTATCGAATGACAAAGAAATGAATGCGGACGCCGGACAGATGGACGGACGGACGGACAAAGGATGGACGAACGCCGGATGGTCACCACGGATGCCGGCATTATGTGTATCATACATAGTAAGGGTACACATAAAAATGACATATGATAACAACTGCTTGATCGACTCATCTCCCGTCGCATCCCCCCTTTCAAGAGCGATATAATATAAATTAACAAGGTCGATCAGAAGATAGTTATCAAAGCATTTTTCAAATTCTCAATCTCATTCAGCTTAATATGACAGTGTCGAGATGTGAAGTACCCGGATACCTATAAGTAAGTTCTTTGTTCCCAAGGCAACATCTCAATACAAAGTAATTAGCATATAACACGGTATCCCACAATGACAGCCCCCCCTCCACAACCCAAAATCTGGTAAGTGTGTATTTTAAAATTTAATCCTTGAACCACGTCGACGACACCCATGAAGTCAACACTAGCCCAAACAACAGCATATAGCTGATTAAGTCCAGTGACAGTCTTTGAGTGTTCAGATTGTCTAGCGTCAAGCATTCCAGTTGTCGGCATTCAAATGTAAATATGTCACATCACAAGGAAGTTCAAACAGCTTGATGTTCTCGTGTCCGATGTTTCGTTTGGTGGGAAAAAAAAGTCCTGTCAACTAAAGGAATACTTTATTTTTCACCATGCTGTCTGCATGCCACGATGGATGAATGTGTGGTCGCGCATTATTGAAAATTGATAAGAGAATCAAGGAGGTTACAGGGTTCATACACTTCTAAGGGAGAAAAATTCCATAACTTTTCGAAAACTTTTCAAGGACTTTCCACACATTTCCAAGACCACCGGCGAGAAACTTTCCATACCTTTTCCATACCCCAGTGTCCATAAAATTTCGGCTTTTAAAACATCAGACTTGACAGCAGAAGATATTATCTTGGATGCGTCACTATTATTATTGCTGTGCACATTCAGTTTTTTTTTGTTTGATAGCTCATAAAAGAGTTGACTGTTTTTCTTGGATGTAGTTGCCTCCAAATGTTTTTTTTCCGTTCGAATGACTGACAAGTGCAGCTTCTCCCATATTGGCAATGTCAATCGATTTCGCAACATGGGGAATGCATCTGGGTTTCAGTTTATTAACATCTTTTTGTATCCAGCCACAAAACTTTGATTCCGATAGCCACTTTTCTCTGAAGATACAATTAGAAGGCATGTTTTGCGATATATTTACAGATTTGCAAAAATGAGGGTCATCCGCCGGTGTTTCTAAAGGGTCTTGATACTTTACATCCGTCGGTGTTTCTAAAATGTCCCGATAAATGCAAATAAAGACCGGTCAAATAGCAGATGTTCGTGAATTCCGACGACGCATGGAGATTTTCATTTTTTTTTTGAAACAATATTCGGTTTTCGAAACAAATGATCAATTCCATAACTTTTCCATACACACCTCTTCTGTGTTCAGTTTTCTCGACTTTTTCCAAACCAGCTCAAAAAAGGTGCCGTTTTCCAGACTTTTCCAGTGTATGGAAAATTTTTTTCTAATTTCCAAAACTTTTCAAGGATTCCAGACCTGCGTGCGAACCCTGGGGTTAGTTGATTCTTCAAGTAAGTCTCCCGCCATAAGCTGTCAGGGATAGGGACCATGGTTGATTTGTCCGGAAGGTAAGGTAAAAAACATGCATTTTCCTCAGGGAGTTAGTCAGCATTTTATGTTCGAAATGCCACCAGAATGCATCTGAGAAATAAAATTTTCTTGGGGGTGGGGGGAGGGGAGGAGAGGAGAGGAGACCCCCCCCCCCCCCCCCCCCCCCCCCGCATGCACACGTGCCTTTGGCACGTGCCGGCAAGATGCTTTGCGTCTGATCATAGCCCTACCCCCCTCCCCCCCCCCCCCCCCCCCCCCCCCCCCCCCCCCCCCCCCCCCCCACCTCCCACTGGTTTGAATTGATTCGCCTGATTCGAGTTGTCTGTTTTTGCAAGAATCATTTTTGATTCGCCAAAATTTTGATGAAATTCTAGGGTCTGCGATGTACATTCTCGACTCATGTCATCACAGGTGCAATCTGCGCCTGCAGTTAATGAAACAAGTTCCCTTTCTGGATATTCCTGTCATTTCCTAACAACCACCTGTTCCTGTGCACCTGGAGCCTCCGGCTCATGACATTATTAATCATACAATACCTTTTACCATCCAGTTACCAAATGACATTCTTCGTGCCAGTGATCCCACCAGTTGCATCTCACAAGCCGTGGAAGCCGCACTTCGCTATTCTACAGGTACAGGTTTACTTCACCAGCCTTTTGCTGACACCTTCAATCCATTTCAGGCTCATGTTAGGCCGCCAGCATTCTCGTCTGCCGCCGCTCCCTACCCCATTTATAAGTTCAGCGACCCCTCTCAATGCATCAGTCTCACCTCGTTTTAAGGCACAGATTTGTGCAGGCAAGTTTGTTAGTTTGGCAGCTCTTAACCCCCAAGTTTCACAGACACAATCTTATACTATGACTGTCTGTGACACGGATGGGGGCCCTTCTGTACTTTGGGTTCCCAAAGCAATCTCATCTATCCATCATTGGTTGAGCTTTTTGAGACATACATGGCAATATAATTTAAAGCGATACCCCCCTCCAGGCAGGGATGCTTATCAAGTACCAGTCCCAACATTCGCCATTTGTCATCTATTGGTCATGACTGGTCCTTTTACGACCAGCAATTGCGCACCCTGAAGCAACACAACCCACAGTTAACATGGGATGTGTGGCACTGCGAGTTGTATATGCAATCCATGCCTGGTGGTAGGTTCACTCCACATACTAGGGTCGATGCAGTCAACAGCAGAGGTGGTTTGCAGCCACGATGGCGGGGTCACCAGCAGTACCCTGTGGGATACTGCCCACAAATTTCACGCTGGCGAGAGGTGCCTGGCCACCCTTGCTAGTATTCTCACACTTGTTTTCGCTGCCAACAGCAACATAGTTTTCAACAATGTCCGCAACAATTCCGCGGGTCAACAACAGTCCTTTCATGGACTGAAGTGGGGGGGGGGGGGGGGGGGGGGGGGGGAGGATTCGCCCCCTCTGACGCCCACAGCCGATTCTCCAACTCCATCCCTGTTGCCAATACCAGTCAGGGTCGTAAACCTGGAGGTTATGTTGCATGGCTATGATAGTTCGGCTCGTGAGTACTTAATCGACGGCTTTTCAACAAGGTTTCTGTTTGGGGTCCATCGGGGCTCCTGAACATTCTTCTCCCAATCTCCTTTTCAGCCTCTGCTTTTCCTGCTATTGTCAACTGTAAACTCTCCAAGGAATTGGCTGCAAGTAGGGTGGCGGGTCCCGTTTGATTCTCCTCCTCTGTCCGAGTTGATTTTCACCCCGATTGGGAGTTGTTCCCAAGAGAACCCGGGCAAATACCGTTAATACATCACCTCTCTTTCCCCCGGGGTCATTCCATTAATGACATTTCCGTCTCCTTTGCCTGGTCTCCTATCAGTCTATTCAGGATGCTGTTTCTCACATCTGTTTGTTAGGCAGGGGTTGCTTACTAGCAAAAACAGATATAAAATCCACCTTCCGCTTGATACCGTTTCGTCCCCAGGACTATCGCCTACTTGGTTTCAAATGGGAGGGCCACATTTATTATGACAAATGTTTGCCAATGGGCCTGCCTACATTAGTTCCTTGAATCCTGCATCCATGTATCATGTAGGGGTCACGGTGGGGTCGTGGTGACGTTGCGGTAACTGGTTCTCGTCAGATCACCAAAGTTAAGCAACGTCGAGCCCCAGTTAGTCCCTTAGATGGGTGACCGTCCTGAACGATCGTTTCGGACTCCCGCATTGTGTCCTTGGGCAAGGCACTTAACCCCGATTATCCACATGACGGCATGAGTGTCGCCGTGTACTGAGGAGCACTGCACGTCGATGGTGCGCATGTCTTCAACCAATCTAACCCTGCCTGTGCTGCAGGGCGGGAGTTACGATGTTGGGGGCTGGCAGCTGCTCATCAATTGCTCGGCGGTTCTCTCCGGGTACTCCGGCTCCTCCACCCGTAAAACTGTCACCGCCACCAATGTGACCTTGGCTGTTAATGTGTCATTAATCCCAATAAATAAATAAATGTAACTTGTAACCACCTTACCCCGTACATTTTTTACAGCCTTAGTCATAGTATATTTTCATGTAGTGTGTGTGATATGGCATTTATGAATGTTTTATAACCAGAAAATGTGACTAACCCTGTGCATTACAGGGTTATTTATTTATTCATTTTATTTAATTTATTGGTGTTTAAGGTGACATATTTATGCACAATGGCTAATCATGACTATGACAGTTTTACGGGTGAGGGAAAGCCAGAGTACCCGGAGAGAACCACCGAGAAATGGCGAGCAACTGACAGCTCCCAAACATACTAACTCCACACAAGCAGGGTCCGCATTGGTTGAAGACAAGTGCACCATCGACGTTCAGTACACCTTAGTACACAATGCCCCCACGCAGGCAATGAGATGAAGTGTCTTGCCCAAGGACACACACGCACACAACGCAGCTGTCGCAGGTGGGATTCAAACAGAGGACCTCTCGGCTTGCAGCCTGCACCTCTACCTACTGAGCATTTTGCACAGGGTTAGTCACGCTTTCTGGTTATAAACAATTTCCCTTTATTAACTGAGTAACTAATCCTGAGCACTATGCAGTCTTAGCGTAAATTCTCATCAATATCAACTCTTTACCCAATATAATGCCAAAATCAGCCAGTAATATTCTCATGAAGCATTTAAACTCAATTTTTGGGAAATGGATTCGGGGAAGTTTTTTTTAGTGAATTCCAAAAATGAAAACATATTCTATTTTTAATCAAGAGCTTGTTTCAAAGTAGTTTTAATTAGGGAGATTCAATTTTTTGAGATAACACTGGTAAACAATGTACAGTGGAGCCCACTTAATTGGATATCTCTGAAAAACCTTGTTAATTGAACATAATTCCCCAACACAAAGCTTTTTACCATACCTCCAGTACAAATTTGACCTGTTAATTGAATATAGGTTATAGAGTAAACTCCTGTTAATTGAATAAAACATCTTGTAACCTGTCAAGAAATTATCCTGACTCTCCCCAGTTTTTCTTTGTTTATAGACCTATTTGGCCTCAGTACATCCAATACAGGCATTTAATTTATTATATCTTGTTTGACAGAGCACATAGAGCTCTGTCAAACAAGATATAATAGAATAAATGCCAAGTTTCTCTCGAGAACAGGAAAGTGACAATCCCTGTTAATTGTATACTCCTGTTAATAGAATAATTTTCATTGGCAAAGTGGCTATTCAATTAATTATTAGTGTAATATATTTTATTCCACTGACATACAGTGAGCAAAAATCATTATGTGAATGGAACAGTGATGATACAGACAAGGTATTAATTAAGAATTAATACAATTTGTATTAATGGAAGTTTAAGCTGAAACAAGAATATCTTTCACCAATTAAACTGATCTTGTATGGTTTCCATGTATACCAGGCTGGGGACAAGCAGCCCAGTTGCTTTATAACATGTATAGCCTCAAGAGCTATTTCTATAAATTTAACTAAGTTCTGTGCCGATATTTTAATGTTAATACTGGGCTTTGCTTGGTTGTTGAAAATTACCATTTGTTGTCTCCAAGCTGACTCAGTCTTGCAAGCTGCAGAATGGTAGTTTTCTGCCGACCTGAACAATCCATCCATTGTCATGTGTTACTGGTGACATTCCAGAGTTGTGACATGGGTATTCTAGCCAAACGTTTCCAGGAAAACTACAAAGAGGTATGACCAAATATGGAAATGGGAATTGCAAAACTTGTTTGCGTATACCAAATCCCACCTAGACCAAATCAGTCTCGCTCGTTTCTTTGCAATGTACAGACATTCTGTTCAGTCTGTTCAGTAAATCGCATTGTCAATCATTTTACGATTAAACAACATTCTACAAACATGTACTTTCGGTTTCACTCTGTTTACGTTTGTGTGTGCAGCATTGGCAACATTGCCTGTTGACTATTTAAGCCACTGTTCGTTCTGTGGATATTACGCGTAGGGGACGTTTCTTCGTTCAAGTTTGCGGGACTTTCAAGTTACTGTTACATTATGTGTCCGATAAAACGACCCAAACCAAGGAAACGTCAGCTTCCATATACAGAGCTTGTGACACGGTCACAAACTAAAGTATCAGACAGTTCAAAAAATACCAACAGGAGTGTCAGATTCTACAAAAAGACAAACTACCTCACAAAGTTGGGATAACGCCATTCCGGAAAATTGGACAACGAACGAATTACAAACACAATTGTTAAACCATGGCTTTGTGGTACCCGCAGGGCTGAAGAAATCGCTTCTTGTCCAGTTATATTTGGATAATGTATCTGGTAAGTCGATAACTCCCACACATATCGACGAACTGTCTGCTGTTGAGCAGTTAATTCCTTCCTTTACAGCATCCGGAAGTGCTGTTTCCACAGACGTATCAAGGTCTAGTAGAGAATTACAACGAACTTTCATTACACACCTTCAGGAATCTTTGTCGAAATTACAGGAATCGGTTTCTTCTTTCCAACAATCCTTGAATTTGGAAAACATGGCGGACCGCTCTACTATTATTCCGGAAACGTGTGCCTCAACAAAACCGGCGTCTCAACCACTTCCATTATCTGCGACGGTTTTTCTGACACTTTCTTTGTGGATTTGGAGTTTCCTTTTTCAAATTCAAATTTCAAACATCGACGCCAGTTTCTACAGTTCTGACTTCTCAAGGTGCGGACCCAAATTCTTTATAAGAAATAGACACTGTGTCCCCATCTTTACGTAGTCAAATTTTATCCGGAAAAAATGTTAATTTAGCATGTTTGTTGATACCACATTACGGTATTGAACAGCGTCTGGTCAGCACAGGTGACGGACAAGTTAATTTACATCCTGACCCTAGGTTGTCCAGACAACTGTCCCTTGGCGAATTTATAACAGCGTTTACGACATATAAATCTGTCATGTGTGAACATTACCCGACACGGCGTGTGGAGCTTGATGCTTATGAAAATGAACTTGTTGAAATGGCTCAACAATTTGGGGGTACACTTTTTTACTCATATCACAAAGCTTTTGCAGCTCAGGCCGCCAATCAATTGCTATACAATAACAAGAGGCCCCAGGGGGCCTGAGGGCGCTCACCTGACATGGTAGTCTAAATATCAAACCAGGGACTTGACTTGAATAAGTTGCATACGCCCCTCCTAAGAAAAGCATATACCAACTAGATGAAGCGATTGTGCCCACACAATACACAGGATTTTCCTTCTATTTTCAGTTCCTGCACTTTAACGTCCCAAAATTGAGATAAACACATAAAAAACAGATTTTTTTCCCAAACAAAATACTTTCAGCCTAAGTTTTTTTCTTCTTCTTAAAACGCATAAAAAATGCTAAAACTAATTTCCGGATTTTGGTCCAAAATTTTCGAAGTCCCGCCCAGACCCAAAATTTTTGGTGTAAACAAAAAAATTTGCTTTTGTCTTAGAATTGACAGAAACGCATAAAAAACACAAAAAAAAAAATTTACAGATTTCGGTCCAAAATTTTTTAAGTCCCACCGGACCCCAAATTTTCAGGGTAAAAAAAAAAAAAAAATTTTTTGTCTTAAAATTGACAGAAACACATAAAAAACAAAAAACCCAAAATTCCAGATTTTGGTCCCAAATTTTCGTAGTCCCACCCGGACCCAAAATTTTCAGGGGAAAAATTTTTTTTTTTTTTTTTTTTGTCTTAAAATTGACAGAAATGCATAAAAAACAACAACAAAATTTCCGCATTTTGGTCCAAAATTTTCTAAGTCCCACCCGGACCCCAAATTTTCAGGGTAAAAAAAAAAACATTTTTTTTTTGTCTTAAAATTGACCAAAACGCAGAAAAAAACCAAAAAATCTTTTTTTCGGATTTTGGTCCAAAATTTTCGAAGTCCCACCCGAACCCAAAATTTTCAGGGAAAAATTTTTTTTTTTTTTTTTTTTTTTTGTCTTAAAATTGACAGAAATGCATAAAAAACAACAAAAAAAAAATTTCCGCATTTTGGTCAAAAATTTTCTAAGACCCACCGGGACCCCAAATTTTCAGGGTAAAAAAAAAAAATTTTTTTCTCTTAAAATTTACAGAAATGCATAAAAAAATTAAAAAAAATTTTTTCGGATTTTGGTCCAAAATTTTCTAAGTCCCACCCGCACCCCAAATTTTCAGGGTAAAAAAAAAAAAATTTTTTTTGTCTTAAAACTGACAGAAATGCATAAAAAACAAAAAAAAAAATTTTCGGATTTTCGTCCAAAATTTTCTAAGTCCCACTCGCACCCCAAATTTTCAGGGTAAAAAAAAAAAAAATTTTTTTGTCTTAAAACTGACAGAAATACATAAAAAACAAAAAAATTTTTTTCGGATTTTTTGCCCCTCCTTTAACATCGTCAAATATAGCCCCTCCAACTTCTCTTGAACAAACTTGAGTCTACACCTCAAAAGGAAGCTGCATACCAAATATCAAGTCTCTGCTATTGCTGGTTCTTGAGAAGAAGATTTTTTAAGAATTGGAGCATTTTTGCCCCATCCCTCTGCTCAATGTGAGCCCAAACCTAATTTGACAAAAAATCAAAGTCCGCAGACACAACCCCTTCTCACATGAAATTTCATTAATATGCGGCCAGTGGTTTGGGAGAAAAATCCCAAATACCACCTTCACGACGGACGCCGGACGAAAAGTGATCAGAATAGCTCACCTTGACTTTCAGTCAGGTGAGCTAAAAAGAAAGTAGATTGGAGTAAGCGGGATACCAAGCTCTTTAGTACTATATTTGCTGGCCATCAAATGTAACGCTGTCAGATTTGCAACCTGGAAGACCATGCCACTGCGTTTTGCCCCCGGGTTGATACAACTTATTTTTCGAGGCCCTCCGGGTTGAATACTAGGAGGCCTTCCAAAAATACTTTGGATGCCCAGGGTCGACAGCAGGTGACACACAATGGAAAGGAGATTTGTAATAATTACAATGCATGAAAAGGACGTAGCCGACTATCATGCAATTTGGTACCTGTAAAGGGGGACATTCTTCTGTCAACTGCAAAGGGACTGGTAATCAGAAATGGCTACAGGTACATGTACCACTCTCACAGGATGACTTGACCCTCCACTGTTCTCAATCTTGCAATACATTTAGTGACAAGATGGCAACAGATGGGGTGCAAGGGTCCAGTGCTGGTGTGACATCTCAAACTCTTTGCCCCAGTTTGACTGCTATTCCAGTGTTGGGGACTTCACAACAATTGGCTTCAAGTTCACTGCATGACAATTTTCATGTGCTAACCGATGTCTCCCTTTCACATCAATGTTCTAGCGAAACACCAGCTTTCTCACATGTGGATTACACTCGAGAAAATCCGGCATCGATCCCTCACAACTCTAAGCAACTGTTACAAACAGATTTCAGTTCAGCAACTACTTCCATCAATATTGCACAACTTTCCCATGAATTATGTATGCATCGAGATCGAAGGTTTGTACACCATCTCCTAGATGGATTCTCCAATGGTTTCCACAGTAGACTTTGCAGTATCCCTTCCACTTCCTTTGAATGTAAGAATCTCAGATCTGCCCTCAACCAACCTTCCGTTGTTGATTCTCTTATTTAGACAGAACTAGAAAAGGGTTACCTCTTAGGCCCTTACAGCTCCCCTCCCTTTCCTACATACCGCGTTAGCCCCGTTGGCATAGCTGAGGGAAAATATACTCACAAAAAGCGATTAATTGTTGACCTCTCGGCTCCTTATGATAAAGTGAACACACCAAGCATGAATGACCATATTGACGGCAGTCTTTTTCCCTCTCTTATGTTCGGGTTGATGACGCCATTAAATTAATATGCCAATTGGGTCCCGGGGCCTGGATGTGCAAAACCGACATCACTGATGCTTTTAAATTGTTGCCAATACTCCCATCCCTGTGGAATCTCTATGGGATACCCTGGAAGGACCAGCACTATTTTTATGTTCGCCTAGTTTTTGGAAGTCGTTCAAATCCCAAAATCTTTGACCAACTGTCTACTGCGATATGTTGGATTGCTCAACACAATTAACATATTCCACATATTCTGCATTTACTTGATGATTTTCTGATCATAGATCCCCCGGATGGTGAGCCTCTCCGGACTATGGCCTTGTTGACTATGATTTTTCGTAAACTCAATATTCCAATTGCTGGCCACAAAACACTTGGCCCAGCCACTTCTCTGGAATTTCTTGGCATCATTCTTGACTGACAACATGGAAGCCCGCCTTCCTTTCGAGAAAATACACTGCATTTAAATGATCATCTCCGACTTTATTGCACGGTCCAAGTGCAAGAAGGTTCAATTGCTGAGTCTTCTTGGTCATTTGAATTATGCTTGTAGAGTCATTATTCCAGGTAGGTCGTTCATATCGCATCTGTTAACTCTGGCTGTTAAAGCCAAGAAACTGCACCACTTTGTATACCTCAATCATAGCTGTCAACGTGAGCTGAATATGTGGTAAGAATTTCTAACTGGATGGAATGGAGTTTCTTTATTTCTTGAGAATGCTTTCACCCATGCACCAGACTTTCATTTGCACACAGATGCGGCCTCCTTGGTGGGCTATGGTGGTTATTTCCAGGGTGCTTGGTTTCAGGGGAAGTGGTCATCCGAGTTTCTTTCAGAGCTCCGCCACTGTCAGGATAAGTTTTCTATGACCTTGCTCGAATTTTATCCCATTGTGGTGGCCGCCGTTCTGTGGGGACAGTCGTGGAGTAGAAAACGTATTGTTTTTCACTGTGACAATATGGCAACGGTACATATTTTACGAAAGGGTCGAAGCTCTTAGCGCCATACTTTTATTATGAAATTAATGCGTAGGTTAACATGGTGTGCAGCAACTAACAATTTCATGTTTTATGCAGAACATGTCCCCGGTAAGCAGAATGTTATCGCTGATCTTATTTCTCGTTTCCTGGCATTCCACCATCTGGCTCCAGAAGCTGCAGAGAGACCCATCGCACTTCCAGAATTTTCAGCAGTGATCCTCAATTGAACCTGATAACGACGGCAGTGTGGCAGGCTTCTGTCAGCGACAACACTCTACACACTTATACATCAGCTTTATGTCATTTTCAAGACTTCTGTGCCCCGGACAAGATACCCCTTTCATCCAACGGATTTCCTTCATAAGTTTCCGAAGATGTCCTTCTGACATATGCAGCCTATTTTGTCATGGTGTTAAGTTTCTTTCTTATCATACTATAAAATTGTACCTTTCTGGCATCCGCTATTTCTGCCTCCGTTTTTGCAACCCTGCCCCATTTACCCGCACTGACGATTTGCAGCTCGTGCGATTGCAGATGTTTCTGCACGGTATTAAGCGTTTACAGAAACCCTCTACCACCCGTCGTTTGCCTATTACTTTTAGCATTTTGCGATAGATATGTCATGCCCTCCGCAGGGGTTTTCACGATTCCTACTTTGATTCCTTAATGGAAGCTGCTTGCTGCATCTCGTTTTTCGGTTTTCTTCGATGTGACGAATTTACTTCCCATAGTCTGCGTTTCAACCCAGCCTGTAGTCTCTGTGAGGGTGACATCCAATATCGTTTGACAGATCATGTCCTTTTGCTTCACTTGAAGGCCTCAAAGTGTGACTCCTTCCGTAAAGGTGTTACCATTCAGCTCTATCGGACTGGGCACGATGTTTGTCCCGTCCACAGTCTCTTGGCTTATTTTGCACTCAAACCATCAACTTCCTTCCACCCTGATGTACCTCTTTGTCTTTCAAATGGGTCTCCCGTCACTCTCACTCTTTTTATCCAGTCGTTAAAAGAGCGCCTTTCCCTTATTGGCCTCCCCGATTTCCGCTACAATGGCCACTCATTTCGAATAGGTGCTGCCACTTCTGCAGCAGCTGCTCATGTTGACCACCTGCTCAAGACACCAGGGTGATGGTCCTCAGATTGTTACTCCCATTATATTCATGTTCGAGGTGTCAGTGTCATGCAGGCACAGAGGGTCATGTGCACATGACCGTTGTCTTGTGGTGTTCTGGGCAGGCATGAGCACCCACTTTGTCGTGGCAGTCCATGTTTATGACCACTCGCTCGCGTTTCGGTTGGGGGTATACATATTATCGTTACTCTCGCCCCTGCATGTTCCAGGACACTGTGTCATGTGTGCACAGAGGGCCACGTGTGCCTGGCTGCTGTCAAGTACAGGTCCTGTGCGGCCATGTGCGCTGAGTCCCTCACAGGCTTTGCAGAATCTTGTGTTCAGGGTCCCTCGATTAACCCTTTACCTAACGTAACGGCCAAAACCGGCCAGACGTGGTACGAACGTTAACGGCCAGAACCGGCCAGCTGTCGTGCGAACGTAACAGCCAGAACCGGCCAGGCAAAAACGAAGTTCACTTCACTTTTCATTCCTCTCATTTTCAGGTTGTTTTTTCTATTATTTCGTCACAGTACATACATGGACATTGAGCCACATATTTGTGGGTTTAATTTCTCTTATTTAATCAGCAAAAATGTGTGTGATTACTTAATAATCAATAAAAAATACTACACTTGTTTGTTATTGTCTTTGTTGTTTTGAAAAAAAAATGGCGTACGATAGCTTACAATTTCAGCCGACCTCGATGTTTCAATCGTTCTGATAAAAACTGTCCGGCCTAAATCAGGTCCGTTGGTCGATAAATGTGTTTCAAGTCTTTTTAAAAAAAAAAGATTTCTGTTTCCTTCATCAAAATTGGATATTTTTTAAGAAAATGTGATGTAAATGTCGAACCGTTCCTATTCACGAATACCTAATTCATTTTTCGTGGCATTTCATCAGCTGGTTGAAGATGAAAAAATAAGAAAAGACACGATATAGGCGCGGAGAAAATAATTTAAGAAACAAACAGTAGTTCAAACTATCCCAAATCATATCTAACCAAGGCAAAGTAACCAGCAAACTTCATGAAAACTTTTAATGAATGTCGCGAATCATAATAAGAAAATCTCACCAACACACAAACTGGGACACTGACTCTCGTTCCAGAGAAACTTGGACGTGGTATGGAAACGTAAACGCGTCACAATTGTCTTTCGATGACAATGAGTCGGTCCAATGTCAAATAAATAACCGTGCTAAAATTATTCCCGTTGAGGCCAATAAGATTAAAATTAGCTAATGGAATTCGTCTCATGATAGTTTTGAATAGGGTGGGAGTGGCTAAAAAGAAATTCTTGGAGGAATGATTGATTGCCGAGAAGAGGTCTGGACTTTTCGCCGGAAAGACAGTTCGCCGGATTGGACATTTCGCCGGAACTTAAAAATTTTAATTTGGACAGTTCGCCGAAACTATTTTTAAATTTTAAAAAGACTTAGCCAGTCTTAAAATCAATTTAAAAGGTCCATTGAGGATCCAATTTTAACTTGAAATGAAAGTTTAACTGAAGATAGGCGTAATGGTTTTTTCCCCTTTTTTTCTGCCAAGCCAAAATGCCAATTAATACTAGCGGTACATTGCTCTGTTTGTACCGGCATGGCATATGACAGTGTGACAGTGTTTTGAAACAAATTTAACCAGCATGGCATATGTCAGAGTTGTTACAACAAAAACATTTTCGGTCGATGCATGGTATTGTTGTTAGAAGGGGGGGTGGGGGTGGGCGGAGGGTCATTGCTTTCTTAAGATTTGGTGAAATATTATTTATGCCCATAATTTTATTGCATTTGCACAAATCGTTCAACATGGATACATCTACTTCTATTGAATTTTGCATCATTTGTGAGAAATTAGTCAAACCACGTAATAATGTCATAACCTGTGATAAATGGAATCATCTTCGGCAAACTGTCGGGAAGATTTGGGCGAACTGTTCAAACTTTCGGCGAACTGTCAAAAAATCCGACAAACTACACCAACTTTGGCAAAGTGTCCAATACTCCGATGAAATATCCAACATCCCAACAAATTGTCCTAAATTTCCGGCGAACTGTCCAAAGTTTTGGCGAATTGTCCAAACTTTCGGCGAAGTGTACTTCAATATTTTATACAGGAGTCGAATTCCTACAAGTGATGATGGGGAGATTTTGAAATTGAAACATTAGAATCACGAGAGAGGCGTGAGTTGTGCTGGGGTTGAGGTATGTGTGTGTGTGTACTGTGTTTGGGAGGGGGGTGGGGGTGGCACAAAGAAATCTGCCGTGTTAGTTGTACACCACTTGCTCCATGTTCCCATAAAATATCTCAAAAAGAAACAAGAGGCCCCAGGGGGCCTGAGGGCGCTCACCTGACATGGTAGCCTAAATATCAACCCAGAGATTGATTTCCACAAGTTGCAACTGCTCCTCCTAAGAAAAGCTGAAACCAAATATCCAAATATTCTGACCAGTGGATCTAAAAAAAGATTTTTAAAGAATATTCCTCATATTGAACTAAGTCATAATTCAGGCTCCCACAGGGAGCCCATATATGAACCCAGGGACTTGGCTTGAACAAACTTGAATCTCACCCCCCTGAGGATGCTGCACACCAAATATCAAAACATTCTGACTGCTGGATCTGAAGAAGAAAATTTTTAAAGAAAATTCCTCATTTTGAACTAAGTTACAATTCGAGCTCCCACAATCAGCCCAAATATGGACCTAGGGACATGGCTTGAACAAACTTGAATCTTACCCTCCTAAGGATGCTGCATAAAAAATATCAAAAGCATTCATCTGCTGGATCTGAAGATTTTTAAAGAAAATTCCTCATTTTGAACTAAGTTGTCATTCAGGCTCCCATAGTGAGCCCAAATATGAACCAAGGGACTTGGCTTTAACAAACTTGAATCTCACCCCCCCCCCCCCCCCTAAGGTTGCTCCATGCCAAATATCAAAACATTCCAACTGCTTAATCTGAAGAAGATTTTTAAAGAAAAATTCCTCATATTGACTAAGTTATAATTTGGGCTCCCACAGGGAGCCCAAATATGAACCCATGGACTTGGCTTTAACACACTTGAATCCCCTCTCCCCCCAAGGATGCTACTCACCACATATCAAACCATTCCGACTGCTGGATCTGAAGAAGAAGATTTTTTAAGAAAATTCCTCATTTCGAACAAAGTTACAATTCAAGCTCCCACAGTGAGCCCAAATATGGACCTAGGGACATGGCTTGAACAAACTTGAATTTCACCCCCCTAAGGATGCTGCATACCAAATATCACAAGATTCTGCCTGCTGGATCTTGAGAAGAAGATTTTCAAAGAAATTGCCTGAAATGCACTAAGTTCAAATTTGGGCTCCTATACTGAGCCCAAATATAAACCCAGGGGGGCCGATTTGAACAAACTTGAATCAGATCCACCCCACAATGTTGAATACCAAATATCACAAGATTTTGCCTGCTGGATCTGGAGAAGATTTTTGAAGAAATTTGCCTGAAATGCACTAAGTTCGAATTTGGGCTTCTATAGTGAGCCCAAATATGAATCCAGGTGGCCGATTTGAACAAACTGGAATCAGATCCACCCCACAATGTTGCATACCAAATATCAAAAGATTCTGCCTGCAGGATCTGGAGAAGAAGACTTTTGAAGAAATTTGCCTGAAATGCACTAAGTTCGAATTCGAGCTTCTATAGTGAGCCCAAATATGAATCTAGGGAGCCGATTTGAACAAAATAGAATCAGATCCACCCCCACACTGTTGCATACCAAATATCAAAAGATTCTGCCAGCTAGATCTGGAGAAGAAGATTTTCAAAGAAATTTGCCTGAAAAGCACTAAGTTCAAATTTGGGCTCCTATACTGAGCCCAAATATAAACCCAGGGAGCCAATTTGAACAAACTTGAATCAGATCCACCCCACAATGTTGTATACCCAATATCAAAAGATTCTGCCTGCTGGATCTTGAGAAGAAGATTTTCAAAGAAATTTGCCTGAAATGCAGTAAGTTCAAATTTGGGTTCCTATACTGAGCCCAAATATGAACCCAGGGGGCCGATTTGAACAAACTTGTATCAGATCCACCCTACAATGTTGCATACCAAATATCAAAAGATTCTGCCTGCTGGATCTGTAGAAGAAGATTTTTTAATGTTTTTCCCATTGCCTACAGTGTTAAAAAGTGCTGACTCAGCACTTTTTCAAAGTCCCGAAACTGTACCCTATGATAAAACCGATGGCAATTTTTTTTTACCAATTCTTTCTGTTGGTCCTAAGGAAGCTTCACACCAAATAAAAATTCTCGGTGCCGTGCAGTTTTGGAGATATGGGCGTTTTAATTTTTTTCTATTTTTAGCTCCTGCGGTTCCCATGGGGCGACGGGAAAAAAAAAAAATCAGCATAAATTAGGTACTTATGACCCTATAAGCCCTCACATAAAATTTGGTTCAAATCAGCCTCTCGGTTTGGAAAATAGAAATTTTGGGCGGGGCCAAAAATTTTGCCCCTCCCAAAATGGCGCCAAGTATAGCCCCACAAACTTCTCTTGAACAAATCTAAGTCTACACCTCAAAAGGAAGCTGCACACCAAATATCAAGTCTCTGCTACTGCTGATTCATGAGAAGAAGATTTTTTAAGATTTCAGCACACTTTTTGGGTGTGGCCCTACCCACGGGCGAGGCAACTTGCGATGTCATAAACTATTATCTCAAATATCAATTAAATTGGTTCAGCGGTTTGGGAGGAGAAGACGCAAACACCAAGTTCATGGACAACGGACGTCGGACGGTCAGTGATCACTATAGCTCTCCTGACTGAAAGTCAGGTGAGCTAAAAAAAAAGGTAAACTGCATTGACGTGAACAGCAGTTATCCCCTTACCCAACATCGCTTTATGAAAAAAAATAAAATCTCTCATTTTAGAAGACTTTTGATTATATGAAACAATGCACGCAAATCAATAGAACCGGCTGAGTCAGCGGTTCCAAGGCAAGATACAAACGCTCCGTCTCGCTTGGTTTCACTAAGATGACCCCATGTGATACGCATTTAACTGCTGATGCCTCATTCAACCTCAAGCAGTTTCCATAGCGTTTTTACTGTTATGTTGGGGAAAGGATTATGGGAGCAAGAAGGTGAGCCTGAGAGCGGACAGTATGGGTCGCGAGCCCTTGGTCAAACTGACATATTAGTGCACCGATGGCCTGGGGGGGGGGGGGGAGGGGGGCAAGGCAAGGAGGCAGTGTGGTTATCCGGAAGGGAGAAGGACACAGATTTATATTGGGGGAACTAGAGCTGTGACGAAGTCTTGCCTCCCACCCTTGGCCTTTACTACCCAAAATGTAGCCTCCCTTCACAATAAATTGAGGTTCAGACCAGGGAAGAAATTCTCGAAAATCAGAAAATCTGATCCTCGTATGATTCCCGAAAAATTCAATTAGGAACAGTAGAATAGTAAGAAATGTCATTGTGAATCTCGCAAAAGTTTTGAAATTGTGACCCTGCCAGAAAATAGTTACCATAAATGTTTTTGAATTTCCGTGATCCCCATTGGGAAGCATTTTGAATCAGCCAGTATCTTGAGCAGGCAGTGTTGTTGTGATATGGAGCCAGGGTCCTGGGAATGCTTTGAGCCCCTTGCAAATGCAAAAAGAAGCGTTGCTTGGCCTGATCAAAAAATTAGAAGACTGTGAAGAAATAATTTACAATCACTTAATGTATTTTAGCTCATTTTAGGTCTGAATGGCTCCAGAAACTTCTCGGACCTTTCGCAGTGAAAGGTAATTAATAATTATTCATCCTACCTCTTACACTCATTGTCTATCTAGTCAGTGCATCTAATCTTGAAGTCGCGACTTCGTCACCGATCTGGAGAATGCTAAACTAGTATGTTTTAGGTTTTGTGGACTTTAACAATCACATCGACAAACGAAGTTATCTACAGATCAATCAAAAGCCATGTGCAACAGTTCAAAGTTCAATGGGTTCTAAACCTGTAGATCAACGATACCTCGGGAGAATCTTCATGACATTGAAGTTGATGACATTGAAGTTGATGACATAAATTTACAAAAGATAACAGGATTAATCTGTCAGTACTTTCAGTTGTATTGCATGTACCCTCACCCTATGTTTTGAAATAGATTTGAATGTGCAGTGAAGAAAAAGATTTGTGCAGTTATAAGGAAGGGGGGGGGGGGGCACAACTCGGTATACATCAGCATCGCTTCCGACGTTATGACTAAACACACCCTAGTAATAGATAACATGGCATGGTTAATAAAACGATGCGCGCCAGGATTTTTCAAGTAGGGGTGGGGATGTGGGTAGGTGGGCGCGCAGACAATATTTAAAGAGGGGGTGGGTGGTGCAAAGCCACAATATGGACTATGTTGTTTGCCAAGTGTACTGTAGGCCTTGAAGGTACACATATAAGCTTAAGTACTAGCATGGAGGACTTATCCCTTCTATATGATAGTTTATTTGGGCTAGGGATATATCGTCCGACCCGAACGTTTTGAAAAAAAAAAAAATCATTACTCAAGAATTGTTTCTGGAATGATTTGGCGTAACTGAGCAGATACTGTAGAACGACTTTAGAACTTTTCTAGTAGGGGCACATGGAAAATTTTGGAGGCACATGCCCTACTTACCCCCCCCCCCCCCCCTCCCCACCCCCACCCATCCTCCCGTGGTTATGCCACTTTGCAAAAGTGACTAAATAAATTATTTTTTTAAAAGAATCACTATTGGGTATAAAGTGCAGCAATTGGAAAAATATTGGCCACAAATTCATTACACCCCTCCTCGTTCCTGTAGTAATAAAGCGATAGCTACGTCCCTGGCCTCAGGTACAACATCCTGAGCAATTTTCTGAAGTTTTATGAATGTCATATTTTTTGTTCCAATTTCTTTGATAAATTATTTGAAAAATGGTGAATGATAAAATTCAGAGTTCCCTCCTTTATAAAAATAACACCATGTGGGACTTCGAGTTTTTTGGCAAGCATTAAAAAAAACACTATATTGCCCTTTTAGGGCACTCCCGTGTTTTTGTTTCATCCCCTGACGAAACTGCTTGAAGAATGTTAAAGACTAATTTTCTGTTTACTGCTTTACAACTTTATTAGAAACTTAAAGAATTTTTCGAGTACTTTATTAACCTTTTTTACCAACAAAACTATACAGGAAAACTAGCAAATCGGTGGCATCGCCAGGATTTCAAAATTGTTCTGTCCAGGAAGGAGGAGGGGCGGCGGAGCAAGATGAAAAGTGTGTGTGTGTGTGTGTGGGGGGGGGGGGGGGGGGGGCTCAATTGTTGGACCTAGGAAAAAACGGGTTGACCTTGTTACAACCAGTAATGTATAAATTTACCAGTAATGTCGAAATCGACCAGTAATGTCGAAAAAATCGACCAGTAATGTAAAAATCCGTAATGTCGAAAAATTAACCAGTAGTGTCAAAAATTGACGACCAAAATGATGATTTTTCGCAAAAATTTCAATATTTTTTCGGGTTGCTCAAATTGTACTTTTGCCTATATTTATCGACTTTTAACCATTTTCGCGCAAGTTAAACACATTTACCCCAGTAAATATGGAATTTTATGTTTAACAATTATTTCCCTCTTTCATATGCACAACATATCCCATCCTATTTGCTCTATTTGCTCTATTTCTCTCTCTCTCTCTCTCTCCCTCTCTCTCTCTCTCACCTGGACTAATCCATTAATGCCTAAAGGAAGGCCTATCGTATCAGATTGTGGGTCGGAATCGTATCATATTGCACAATACATAGATCACTATCTTAAACCCATCGCAAACCACTGTGCAAGCTATCTAAAAAACACTGAAGACTTTTTGGCTAAAATTTCTAATCTCAAAAAATGCTTTTTTGGCTCCACTTGACGTCGATGAAATGTACACAAACATCGATATCGAATCGGGCCTCAGTTCAATCAAAAAGGCCTTTGAAAAATTCCCAGACCCACAACGACCCGACAAGCAAATACTTAAGCTGTTGGAAATTAGTTTAAATGGTAATGATTTTGAGTTTAACGGTCAGATCTATCAACAAATTAAGGGCACGCCTATGGGAAAAACGTACAGTCCCTCTTTTGCGTCTATTTTCATGGCAGATTGGGAAGAAGCAGCGCTCGAAGCAGCTGAAAAAAAGCCGTCAGTATCTTTGAGGTACCTGGACGATATCTATCCGGTTTGGGAACATTCGAAAAAAGATTTTCAAATTTTTTTAGACTTTTTAAATGATCGCGATCAGAATATTAAGCTGAAAGCAACCATTTTGGAACAATCAGTTGATTTTCTTGACGTCACCGTCTATAAAGGTGAAAAATTTCATGCCGCGGGATCTTTGGATTACAGGACATATTTTAAACCAACTGATTCCCACCAATTACTCCACAAGGATTCTTTCCATCCAAAACATACATTCGGGGGTATAATAAAATCGCAGATTATCCGATTACATAGAAACTCGAGTAGCAACAATAATTTTAATTCGGCTTGCTCAATTTTATTCCGGGCTCTCAGGGAACGAGGATACAGCAAAAGATTCTTGCGTTCCATTAAATTGGAAACAGTTAAACAGATAGAAAGTACTAACTTGGAAACATTTATTGACCGCCAACCGACCAAGATACAGCACAACCGCCCAATCATAGGCGAGTGGAAGGCTGTCCCCTGCAACAAGACGCGGTGTAGACAAAGTTACTTTTTCAAAGAATATGACCATTTTCTTAGCCATCGGACCAAAAATAAATACAAACTATACGACAATTTTGACTGTGATTCAAAAAATATTATTTATCTTATAACTTGTGCCCGGTGCAATTCTCAGTATGTGGGAGAAACCAGCCGTCCTTTGAGAACAAGGGCTACTCAGCATGTATCGGACATTATCCATGAGAAGGGAACACCAGTCTCAGAACACTTCAACACGCCAGGGCACAACATAAGGCAACACTTTTAGTAGAGTCGCTTAAGGAGAAAAAATCGAAAAAAACGTTACACGGTAGACAAAAGCACCAAATTTGGCACATTGGTAGATACGGACCTACTCGTCAATAATTTTTCAAGCTCCAAAAATTTTGATGCTCGGAACACAGTTTTGGGGCTAAAAAACGGAATTTTGATGAAAAAGTAGAGAAATTTGGAATCGCCTTCTATCTCTGTGTTTACATGCACAACACTAATATAAATTAAAGTAGGTGATTGTGATTGGTAACAGGTGATATGTTACATCTAAAAATCTATATTTGGCACCATGGATTCGGTCACCTGTCATTTTGGGTGAAAATATGTTTAAAAAAAGTGAAAAAACGAGAGGAAATTGGAATCTGCTTCCAAATCCCAATTAACACACACAAATGACCCATTTTCTGAATAATGTAATTCTCACAAGAGACAGCCTACTTATTCCAAATAAATAATCGGAAATCCTAGTTGATTCGGTAGCATTTTTGTGGGATAAAATGATCAAAAAATTTAAAAAATGAGAGAAAATTGGAATCCATCCTGATATGTTGGTTCACACATGCCTACACCACTCGTATGCTTGTATCCATTTCACGGAGAGCGGAGTAAACTAAAATCCTCCAATTTGCCGTCCACACAAAAAGACGAAAGCAGATGCTTTTAAGTGTTTGAGTGGTGGTGGTTAATATTGGAAGGGTGGAGCGTGGGGGTAGGGGTGTTATGGCGTGGTTTAATGATCGAAGAGTTCAATGCAAATGGAGTAAAAGCAAGAGGCTTGGTAAACTGAAGATGTTTTAAAGACCACGCGAATCTTTTTTCCAAGTTCCTGAAAACCTGATCTCAAGAAGGTACGAAGAAAGAAAATGGTAACTTTGAAAGGTGAGTGTTAAATTATGGTACTCGCTGGCCGCCATATGACACATTAAAAAAATAAACACTTTGTTCGCCAGATTGTTTGTGAATAATATTGACGCAAATATAAAATATGTAAAATTTGAAATTATAAAGGTGAGTGCGGTCAATGGTGAGTGCGGTCAATTCAAATTGTGATTGTCCAGTAGATGTTGTCATTTGCAGCTAAAAAAACTGATAAAATTTAATGTTGCTGAATATCGAAAACATTTACGCTAGCTGCTAAGTGCAACAGTACGTCGTCTGCGCATTTTGTTATTCAAAGTAGTATGCATTATTCCCCAGAAGTTTAAAAACAGATGCAATCAAAAATAAATAAATAAATTAAAAAAAAGTATTTTCTGAATACACTTTGGAACATAAATGAAAAATTAGTTTTTTTCTTTTAATTGAAGCGCCGAAGCGGGTATCTGGCTAACATAGGACACAACACAATACAATGGTAACTGTGTGACCTGGTTAAACGTCGCGAAAAGCAAAATGTACGGAAGGCCGGACATACCAAACGCTTTAACTCCAACTCATGCGATTCGATAATTAAGGTGTTTATTTTTGGTTTCTAAATTTTCTTTTACCTAAGAAGGGTGAGAGGGGCAGATAATTTAGTGGCCGGAGACATGCACAATACACTTATGAATTGAGGTTTACTGTCAGTATGCGTAAGAAGCTTAGGCCTATAAACGATGCACTGCCGTAGAAATTCGTCAGCAATATGAAGATAGATAATTTATCGCTTACTGCTATATGCGTTGTTTTTTGTGGGAATTGTTACTTCAACGACAACTTCTCCAAAGTGTGATACATTTATGTATCACATTTAGCAGAGTATAATAAGGTATCAGACTATTCAAATTTGACAAATCTTTCAATAGATTTGGTTGAATCATGATGTGTATAGTTTATGTATTAAATCAGATAACCACCCCCCCCCCCCCCCCCCCCCCCAACAACAACTTGTTGTTTGTTTGAAATCCCGTCGAAAACGAAAAGTCGATCTTGTTTCTTAAATCGTCTAATAAGGGTGGGGGAATAGATGAGGGTTGGTGTGTGTGTGAGGGTCGGTGTGGGTCAGCGTGTGTGAGTGAGTTAGGGTTGGTGTGTGTGTGTGTCTGTCAAGTATGCTTTTTGAGGTAACTCGTAGTTATGGATCCCAACATACCGAGGTTTGTGAAAAAACCGAGGTATTTTTTCCCATTACCTCGGTAAGTTAACCCCGGTAAGTTAAGCAGGAGTTGGTGTTAAAAACTATGGTGAAGTACGGGATGTACCCCGGTTCAATAGTAGGAAGCCTATGTGTGTGTAACGAACCTCGGTTAGTTCACATAACACTGTTTGTGGGTGTGTAAGCTTACGATTTACCTCGATTTACCTCAAAAACCACCACGGACAGACACACATACACATGAGTTCTTAGATGTACCTCATAAAGATTAGTAGACAAACAGGTGTATGTGTGGGTGGGTGGGTGTGTGTGTTAGGGATAAGGGGAAGATGGGTGTGTGAGGGAGGGGGTGTGTATATTAATGGAATGTGTCTGTGTGTGGTGTGGTGTGAGGGTCATAGGTGCATGGGCCATGGTGGGTTGGGGGCTGCAGAAATTTTGAGTCGCGGCGCACTTAATTTTCGGGAAAAAGTCTCCCAGTCCCCCCCCCCCCTCCCTTAAAAAACGCGCCCATACGACTATACTGGGGTTGTGTGGGGAGAGTGTTGGAATTTAAGGGTGTGTGGGGGGGGGGCGGGGGGAGGGTGTGCGTGTGTTTTTAATGAGTTGTGGGAAAATACGTTTCTTCTTTGGACCGATTTTATGTGGTGTAACTGTACTCAGCGTATCATTGCAATTTTAGAATAAGAAAGGGAGTGTCAGGGAAGGGAGGGCGTAAGGCGTATTGCCAGAAGGCATTCATTTACGCTAATTTCTTCTTTGTTTTCAGGCTCGACACAGATAAGCATGGGACGGGATTGGACAGTTTGTATTATTTGTGGCAAGCAAACAACAGAACATTTAGTGTGTCCTTCCGATCGTATGTACCACGATGCTACCAGAGTTTATTCTGACTTTTTAGCACATGTGAACGAATTCGAAACTCTGAATGCTTTGCCTGTTGATATCACATTTGGAGAACAGTGGAATACTGACGCCTTTGCAAAAAATAGAGCATCATGGCACAAGTCTTGTCATCAAAAATTCAATAGATGTAAATTGGAAAGAGTAAAAGAAAGAAAACGGAAACAGGACAGAGAGTACAATGACAACAACGAACCAGTAGAAAGGAAGTCAAAAAGACTGTCAACAGAAAAGCGAAACGACGAGATGTGTATTTTTTGTGGAAAGGGGCGAATTTACAAACTGCACGATTTCACAACTTTTTCCGCAGATGCTTCATTGCGAGAGATGGCAGAAGATATGCAAGATTTCAATATTCTGGCAAAAATATCTGGCATTGACTTAATTGCAGTTGAAGCAAAATACCATTTACTTTGTTTGACACGTTACAGAAATCAATATCGCTCATTCATTCGCCATAAAATTCCCAAAGGTACTGACGATAATGAAAAATCTAAAGCAATAGCTTTTGCTGAACTTGTGCTTCACATAGAATCTTCACTGGATGATGGTATTTATCACCATAAATTACCAGAACTTCACGGGATGTATGTAAGCCGTCTTACTGAACTTGGTGTGCACGTTTCCATAAACAAAACTCGACTAAATGAAAAAATAATTGATTATTTTGCAGACATGGGCTTGGAAGAACATTTCGATGGACGCTGTGCAGTTCTAATTTTCCCATACGGTATACGAGAGATGTTAAAGGAATATATTAAACATCGAGACTGTGAAGAAGACACCATCATACTAGCAAAAGCGGCTCATATTTGCAGAAGAGAAATAATTAACGACCGAGAAAGGAGATTTGATGGAAAGTTCTCAAAACACTGTCAGGAAAATAGCGTAGTTTCAAGCATAAAACTTTTGGTATCCATGATCATGTATGGCTCTAATACAAAGGAGAATGGTAGTTATTCACAGCAGTGTTTGGCCGTATCTCAGTTGCTCAGCTTTAACAGCAAGAAAAGAGGAAAAGGAGAATCCGCCTTTCAACGCCATCCCCTTGATCGGGAGCCACCTCTTCCAGTTTATGTTGGTATGAAAATTCATACACATACTAGAAGTAAAAAGTTGATTGATCATTTTGCAGCACTGGGAATTTCTATCACGTATGACAGAGTTCTTCAGATTGAAAATTCATTAGCCACAACAATAAGCAAACAATTTGCTGTCGACAATATTATATGTCCTTCAAATCTAAAAAAGGACTTGTTTACAGTTGGTGCTATGGACAATATTGATCATAATCCATCATCCACAACAGCACAGGGTTCATTCCATGGCACCGGTATAAGCATAATTCAGCATCCTACAAATGAAAACCCTGGATTACAGAGAAATGCTCCAAAGTTTGAATATGAAAAAAGAAATGTATTGCAACCTCTTCCAGAATCGTATTCAGACGTTCCTTCTACCTCGCTACACACGTCTGCGATTTCAGTACCAGAAGTGTCGACAATATCATCCAATGGACACCTAGAAAGTGCTATAGATAAAGAGCGTTTGTGGCTAAAACGTGCTATGGAAATAATTGAAACCAAGAATGATGCCCCAGTGTCGTGGTCGAGTTATCACGCTTCCAAGCAACCTACGGCCATTAATGTCCCGGCCATAATCGCCTTATTGCCACTATTTCACGAAAGAGCCGACTCTCCTGCAATGATAAAACATGCTTTCAAGATAATAAAGTTAATAACAGATTTCCTGAATCCTGGACAGGTACCCGTTCTTGCTTGTGACTGCCCAATTTTTGCACTTTGTAAGTTTATCCAGTGGTCAATGCCAGACATCTATGGAGAGAATAAATTCATCATTATGTTCGGTGGGCTTCATTTGGAGAAAGGATTATGGAATGCTCTTGGAGACTTAATTGATCACTCAGGTTGGACGGACACTTTGGTGGAGGCCAACATTGCGACAAGCGGGACAGCAGAATCTTTTCTGAGTGCTTCACATATTACCCGCACCCGACATGCACGTCAAGTAACTGCAATTACACTATCAATACTTCAAAGAGAAGCTTA
This sequence comes from Pictodentalium vernedei, assembly GCA_031216915.1. Lineage (NCBI taxonomy): Eukaryota > Metazoa > Mollusca > Scaphopoda > Dentaliida > Dentaliidae > Pictodentalium > Pictodentalium vernedei. The sequence goes on from CM062291.1 coordinate 374,778,464, forward strand.
CTCCAAAAGCAGTGTGACCAGCAAGGTAAATGATAACTTTGAAAGTTCGCGACTCAAAATGAAAGATAAAAGTCCAACTTTTCAATTATGGGATCTTGTGCTGAAGATACAGGTGTTAATACTCGCATTTATTTGTGCACAACGAGAGGGTGATTTAACAGTTTACGTTGAGTGTTTGGAGTCTCTGATGTTTCTGTTCTTTTCGCTAGATCGCTATAACTACAGCCGCTGGGTTAGCATTCACATACGTGACATGAAATCTCTTCCATCAACTGTCAAATCTGAAATGATGAGATTCTGGGTAGTTCAGAAAACAAGACACAGATTTTCAAAACTCCCCATCGACCAAGTTCACGAACAAGAAAACAAGAAGGTAAAGGGCAGTGGTGGAATAATAGGGCTAACAGAAGACTCAGTTGCCATGCAGAGATGGATGATTGCAGGCCCAGAGCAAACGCGACTTCTAAATGAATTTGAAAACCAGTATATTCCGGAAGATGATACTGACTGCAAACATCACGAAGAAGGGTATTCAACTCAAAAATTGCTTAGACAACAAGTGCAGGAACTCACTAAAACTATAAACGAGTATGGCAACCCATTTGAAGATGTATGTCCAGAACTACTTATTCTTAATACGCGATCATGTGCTGAGCCATCAGTCGTCACAACTGTCAACAATCTAGAAATCATTGGCAAAAAACAATATGAAAACTTCAAAAAAGAAGTTATTGAGGACAGAACACGATCGATCTCTGTTGCTATCAAGAAGAATTATTTATCTCTTCTGAGGTCACCAAAACCAAAACCAAACAAGGGAAGTTCTCGGCTAGCAGCTATTCGCCAAGACGCAAGTCTTTTTGGTAGAATGTACATTGCAAATCTCAAACGTGACGGCGATCCTGATACTTTTTTTTCACATGAAAACCACGCATATCCACCATCCATTTCAGATTTTGGAACACTTCGTCAGGGGTCAAAATCAAAGTTGCTTGGCTGTATTGGAAATGAAAACCAACCCGAAACGCCTGAATCATTTGATTGCAAAATATTTGATGGCGCTGCACTTATTCATACCCTACCAGCATCTGGTTATGCTACATTTGAAGATTATGCTGAACAGATATTTGTGTGTTTCCTCCAAAAAGAATTAAATGAAACTAAACGAGTTGATGTAGTTTGGGACAGATATCTATCTGATAGCATAAAAAATGGAACGAGAGAAAAAAGAGGGAGTGGGATTCGAACAAAAGTTTCACGGAACACGAAGATACCAAGAAACTGGAAAGACTTTCTTCTCAATTCTATCAATAAGAAAGAGCTGTTTGATTTTTTATCACACCATGTTGAAAATCACACCTTTCCAGATGGTAAAAACATGTACATTACAAACGACAAGTCTGTCATTGCACTTGGTTCTGGTGAGGCTATGGATGACTGTGCCCACGAGGAAGCAGACACTTAGAGTAGTAACTCATATCCAACATGCACTAAAAAATCAAGCAAACAAAATTGTTGTCCGCACAGTAGATACCGACATTATCGTCATATTGATAGGACAGTTCTTTACCCTTCTTCGTCAGTACCCAGATCTTGAATTGTGGGTAGCATTTGGTGTCGGAAAATCTTTCCGTCATTACCACATCAACAGTATGGCTCAACAACTTGGGGAACATAATGCATCAGCTCTTCCTGTCTTTCACGCTTTCACAGGTTGCGACACAACTTCATTCTTCTTTACAAAAGGTAAAACAACTGCATGGCAAGCTTGGAAATACTACACACAGGTAACAGATGCACTTTTATATATACAGAGAAATCCGTTTATGGAAATAACAGACATAATGCCATGTTTCCATACTTTAGAAAGATTTGTAATTGTCATGTACGACAAAACAAGCGCATCTTCGAAGGTAAATGAAGTGAGGAGGGAACTTTTTGCACACAGAGGTTGCAAACTTGAAACAATACCACCAACCCAAGATGCTCTTCTTCAGCACGTTAAAAGAGTGGTGTATCAGAGTGGTATCTGGACAACCTGCCTTCAGTGTCAGCCTAATATTCCTGGACCAGAAAATTGGGGGTGGCGTTTGTGTGAAACACAGTTTAAACCAATATGGATGTCTATATCTGAAGCCGCTGATGTTTGCAAAGAATTTATCAAATGTGGTTGCAAATCTCAACGTGGCTGCAAAAGTTGCAGTTGTGCAAAAGCCAATCTCCAGTGCACTGACTTGTGCCGCTGCATGTGTCAGAAGTCTTAAACAATTGCACTCCGTATTAATATAAATTAGGGGATGTTTGTTTTATTACAATTTATTAGAGAGTACTACTTGCTTCGGCTTCTCTAATAAATTGTAATAAACAACAAAATGATTTTAAACATTAACAGCAGCATTTTGGAACCTCCGCACTTCCGCAATTAGGTATACGATTATCTGGCTTGACGTTATTACTTGATGTCGGTGATGAGAAAGTCAATTTTCAGAAATATGGCGTTGTCTTGCTGTTAAGGCATGACATTAAAAGCATTGCCAATACATGTAAAATCTCCATTTTATATTCCACAATGTGCCTCGACCGCGTAATTAATTAGTCTTTCCCTGCAACTCGACCCATTTGCTTCGTTTACACGAGTATACGCAAATGATCAAAAATAGTAACAACTATTTAATATGAAATTTATAAACGTAGTCCACCAATGCAGATTCGAGCTTTGGTAATCTTCGGCTCAGATCTAATTTTGTGAACTCTGTTTATAAATTACATACTAGTTAGTTTATATGAACATCTATTACCACAGGTGTACGGGACAATTGTTTCCGGATGGGGCTGGAAGATTTTGCGGGGCACCATAAAGGTGCGTAATGACGAGGTGGGTGCCGGGAAATGTGCTGCCTCCTCTCCACTTGTGGGGTTCGAGGGGTATCACCAGAAAAATGTTGACAAATATTATGGCCTGAGACTTATTCTACGGCACCCCTCCCCCCGCCACATCCGACACTCGATTAAAAAAAAAGCTAGTTTTTTGGGTTGTTTGAATCCTTTTTTCGTTAAGACAAATGTCTACAGTTGCATCGTGTATCGCTTTTTCAGGCAGTTTTTATAATTTTGGCGGGCAACCCAAACTTGCCAGACAAAAAATATGAAACTGTCTGAAAAAAATTGATATGTCCAAGACTCGGGTAGTGGGGGTGGTGCAGCCCGACCCATATACCTATTTCTAAAACTTTCATAATGCACGTGTTTTTATTTCTGAATTTGAGGAGGAACAAATTTTGTTATCAGAAACGATATGATGTTATGGCCATTTAAAAGCGTGATCACACCTAGAGAATCTTACGATCGTTTACTGATACGTAAAGCTCTGACTCCACCCCTCCCCCCCCCCCCCCCCCCGCCCAATAACAGACGGCGTAACGTGGTTGCCTTAAATACTCTGTCAAAATATTGATTCACAATGTATTTTCGGTTATTCGTTTGGTTCATTTTATTTAGATTCTCTTTAGAACGATACAGATTCAAATAAAATGCGTCTGAATTATTAAGTATACACTTGAACACAATAGCCCTGTATTAGTGAAATGCCACATGGAAGTAAATTCCGATTTTCGCTAACTTTTGATAGGCTGTTTAACGTTTAACAAGTTCAGAGAAACAAACTTTTTTTCAAGAATTTCAAAGTACTTTCAGTTTAGTGTCATGTGAAATCCAATATATGGATGTTGCATATAGTGACTAGGGGATGGGTTTGGATTCCAGTTTTCTCTCATTTTTTCCCCTTTTTCAATTATTTTCGCCCAAAATGACTACCGAATATAACCCTGAGTGTCGAAATTCTCTATTAGTTATGACGAGCTATCGCTTTGCTGTAAAATATTCAGTAAATTATGAGTGGGGGTGTTCCAAAACGGGAACATATGGGCGGATCCCAATTTTCTCTAATTTTTTAGTGATTTTTTGAGTTTTCACCCCCCAAAAATTGGTTCCGATTACCAAATTTTTTGGAGCTAGAAAAAAAAATAACAAGTAGGCTAATATCTAACTCTGTGCCAAATTTGGTGCTTTTGTCCACCAAGTAACGGTTTAAGCACTAAGCGACTCTACTATTTAGAATATTCCCCATCGAGAAAATACCACCCCAGGAAAATGAGGAATCCACAAATGAGTTTCGAAAAACACGCGAGGGTTTCTGGATAAAAGAGCTTCAGACTTTGGCACCGCTCGGAATTAATGAACTCCCAGGCTATCAAGGTACAAAACAGTTTCTTCCCTTTGTGTTTCAATATAATCGTCTATCGGTTCAAATCGGGCACATGTTCAAGGAAGAGTTCAAAAACCTAAACTCCAGATTAAAATCACCCATTCATGCGCGTCCTCTAATTGCATATTCTAAAAACCGCAGTTTAAGATATTCTAGTCAGTTCAAAATTAAAACCATTGGGTACAAACTGACATAAGATAATCACAGGTAACACATTCCCGTTTCAGTTTTCCCGTCATTCCTTTGCTTCAATGATCGTACGGTTTGGGAAGGAGTTAGGTGGGAGTGCTTATTTTTTTATTTTATTATTATTATTATTACTATTATTATTATTATTACTCTGGCTATTTATTTTTGATATAGTCAGGGAATGTGATTTTTCAGTTTTAAATCTTATCATTGTCGGTGCCGAAGATGTGAATATGTATTCCATCAATTTGCATGAAGATGGACTTTCGTTCTTTTTTTGCAAATTGATGGACTAAGTTATTCAGCAGCATCAGATAAACATTTATATGCTTGAGCCAAATTTTGGCACTCATTTATTTATTTATTTATTTAATTTTTTTAATTTTTTTTTTTTTTTTATTTTTTTTTTATTTTTTTATTTTTTAATTTTATTTTTTTATTTTTTTAAAATATTTTTTTAGGGGGGTTCTACGATGATTGAATGTCCAAGATGGGCATATCCATTGGGGGTGTGGTGCGTCGCGAGTTTCGGTGTAGACGAAGAATGCTTTGGTGATGTGATTTGCACGGGGACCTCTGCTTGCCCGGCTTCCGATGGCTGTTTTGTGCCTGCTTCTTGGGAACTGAGTGGAACTTTATTTATTTATTTATTTCCTAATTATTTATTTGGGTGCTTACTTTTAGTTTTATTATTATTGTTTTTTGTATTTTTTCTTCTATTTTTATTTTTATTTTTTAATGGTGGGTAGGTCGATGTTGAATGCAGTATACCAGCGCGCTTTACTTCCGACATGCGATGCTGTGTGTGGTTCTTTTTGAAACCACATGCGACGTCGCCTGTCTGAGGGTGACACGCTCTGATTGACGGCCAGTCTCGAGTCGGAAGGTATCGATGACTGATCTTTTTTGACCCAATCAATATCGGGCCTATAAAACAAAAGCAAGTCTCGTAAACAGGTTTAGTCAAGAAAGTGAATTAATTCATTCACTCTGTGCTAGTGCGTATCTACCTATCGAAAATATCTATCTTGCCAATGCCAGAATTTTCAAACTTGTTTACTAAGAAAAAATTGGTTTGTTACTGTCGTTCATACACTGTCGGAAGCAAGACTTTTGGGATAATGTTAAAACGCACTTTTCGGTCAGCAGGCCGGGGAGAGAGGGAGCATTTTCTTCCGCTGTCCCCTACCTGCTTACCGAAGTTCCAAAGATAGCAGGTACCTATTGGAAGTCACTCAGTTCAAATTCAGCGTCAGTCGGCGATATTTATTAAACCGGGTCGAGCAGTTATGGATTAATTAGAACAAATTTTGCGTATCTCCATTTTTCATGCAATAAAATACTATCAGGTTTACCACAAAGAACCTGTTATCTATACACAAAACTCTATCGCCTTGATCATCTGGACGGAAAAGAAATATTACCTCCCCAGAGTGTTTATTTGCAATCAAATCTGGCCTAATGATGAAGTGACACTGTCTGCACTTGCCTCAGGGCTCAAGAAACAATGGGGGGGGGGGGAGATTAAAAACTCTCCACTGTTGACTTAAGCACTTTGGTTAGTGTTAACACCCAGTAGGTTCCATCTTAGTGGGTACCCTGGGACTAATTAGAGCCCTACTACCACGCTGAATCGGTTGCGCTATAAAAGTTCTGTTACCAACTGCACACATCAGACTTGCTTCTTAGCTCCTGACGAAGAAAAGCAATCTCGAAAGCTAGAGCCAGACAGTGTTTAGGTAAAAATATTATTTGATGTTTACAAGTTTTTTAGGTAAATATTTTAGTTTTAATTAGTTTAATTTTTTACATGTGCTATTTTTTAAGGCTTACAGGGTTTCTTTTTCCTCCGCGGTGTTTTTGAATAGAATAATCTTTTTGGAAATATAAAATGGCTGACTATAGACGCAGCAAGAGGGGAAACCGCTGGTCAACTTTTGGCACCCCCAGACCAGGAAATGGTGGGGGGAATGGGAGCCCTGTGTACGAGGCATTTGCACGTGCTGTAAAGGCCTTTTACAGGGTGCTCCAATTCCTACACCACCTTGCTTATTTGGAGCACTGTGTGGAGAAGGGGATCTACCCTTCTTTTATTCGCCGGGAATTACAACGTAGGGATGCGTCAATTAAACTAGCGGTGGACGGGGACCGCACCTCCCCTGGGCTTCGCAAGATCGCTGATGCTAGTGAGGAGTGGGCTCATACGGTCAACGCTGGTTGCATTGAGCATTATAAATGGAGTCTAGAAAAACAGAAAATCGAGATTTCCCAGGCCTATAATTCAAAAGGTCTCGATTTTAACCTGATTCGTAATGTGGCTGTTAGATGGGGCAGGAAAAACTTTGGCAACAAATTACAGGACTCCACTGTCGGACATTTCCACAGTTTTATTTCTAAAATTAACAAACCTGCTAGTGATAATGTGGGTAGAATGCACAATAGAGAGGCGCATAGAGGCGCTCACTCTGTTGGACATTCTACTCCCGCTATTGCGTCCGAGCGAAACAGGCTACCATCTCCTCGCTCCTCGATTTCACCTTCAGCTCAGAGGCTCACGGAAACTAGCTCCGCACCTACAGGTAGGAACGTGGTTCATAGTCCCGCGGCCCCTATTGCTTCTGTTTCTAAACCTGTATCTTCAGCTGTACCACTTCTCACTCCGACCTCCACACCTCTGTCTTCTCGGACTCAGTCAAAAACTTCTACTCGCACCCTTTCACCGTCTGCTTCTCCTAGGCGTTTCATGCCTCCAGCCACTAAACCAACTAACTCATCCCTTCATCCAAATTTATCGTACGCCGACGTCGTGAACCTTTCACCCACCGGTTCTGCCCAGTGCACGCAGAGTCGGGATAAAAAAGACCTTTCGGCCAACACTTTCTGGCGGTTCCGACAGGGTCCAAACAAACAAGAGTGGTTCTCACCGGCCGTTACAAAAAAAGTTCTATTGTGGGGTGCATCAAATTTGTCTAGGATAAATTTGCAAGTTCACAAAGAACTGCAAGTCGAATGTTACCCAGGGGCCACTCTAAATAAGTTTCAAACTATGGCCAAAAACTATCAAAGACACAGTACTTATCCAGAGAAAGTGCTGTTGAACATTGGCATCAATTCAAAAGACGTCCCAGCACCGAGAAATTGTTAACCAAGTGCGCTTAATGCTCTCTGCAGTTCGAAACGCTTTCCCCAAATCAAAAATTTATTTTGCAGAGATAAATTACTCCTCGGAACTCTCACCTTCGGAACGGCAAACACTCGACCTGATCAATAGCACGGTCGGGTCTAGCAAAAATGTTACTCTGGTTCCAAAGCTCCCTGATTCGGATTTCGCTGTTTCGAAGTATGAGCAATACAGAGTACACTGGGACGAAAAAACCCCAACACCATCTACAAACACTGGCTTTCCCACTTAGATTTAAACTAATTGCGGGCAGGGCAATGGCCAGCCCTGTTGATTTGGGTTTAGGTACTAACATCGTTAATCTAACAAATCTCTCTCTCTCACAGGCCGAAAAATCTCTCTTGGGTCGAGGATTAACATTTGGGTCGAGGATTAACATTTGTGCCGACTGCAATCAAGCGCGACGAGAAATTAACCGTATCAGATCGATTTCTTTTAGATCTCTGTAAGGAAAAAGGGTCCTCTCCCGATTTTATTTATGATGATATTAAAGCACGCAAACTGAAGCGATTATGTTTTCCATTCTACAAACAAATTGCTTTAACTGATTTCTTTGGTGAAACCTCGGGCAATAAGCAACCCTTCACAGAAAAAACAGGCTGGGTTCCCGAACCGAAACAAGTGGACCCCGAAATAAGTAAATCTCATAAAAATTTAATTGAAACAGTCAGTAAAAGAGAAAAGTTGGGGGATAAACAAAATCTGTCGTGGGCCGAACAAAAATCATTGGCCTCCTTGCAGAAAAACGAAAATATTATAAAACCGGCAGATAAATCATCGGCAACTGTACTTATGAGCCGGGAAAATTATATTGAGGAGGCCACCAGGCAGCTCAATAATGCCGAACACTACAGGAAAATTGATCAACCCTTGTGGCCGGAAAATATATCAAAATTTAATGAAGTATTGAAGGAACTTGCAGATAATAACTGTCTTTCAAAAAAACAACTCGAATATTTGGCACCTTCTCGGGATAAGGTTAAACCTCGGACTTTTTATATTCTTCCTAAAATGCATAAGCCAGTCGACACCTGGACTAATCCATTAATGCCTAAAGGAAGGCCTATCGTATCAGATTGTGGGTCGGAATCGTATCATATTGCACAATACATAGATCACTATCTTAAACCCATCACAAACCGCTGTGCAAGCTATCTAAAAAACACTGAAGACTTTTTGGCTAAAATTTCTAATCTCAAAAAATGCTTTTTTGGCTACACTTGACTTCGATGCAATGTACACAAACATCGATATCGAATCAGGCCTCAATTCAATCAAAAAGGCCTTTGAAAAATTCCCAGACCCACAACGACCCGACAAGCAAATACTTAAGCTGTTGAAAATTAGTTTAAATGGTAATGATTTGAGTTTAACGGTCAGATCTATCAACAAATTAAGGGCACGCCTATGGGAAAAACTTACAGCCCCTCTTTTTCGTCTATTTTCATGGCAGATTGGGAAGAAGCAGCGCTCGAAGCAGCTGAAAAAAAGCCGTCAGTATTTTTGAGGTACCTGGACGATATCTAAGTGGTTTGGGAACATTTTCAAATTTTTTTAGACTTTTTAAATGATCGCGATCAGAATATTAAGCTGAAAGCAACCATTTCGGAACAATCAGTTGATTTTCTTGACGTCACCGTCTATAAAGGTGAAAAATTTCATGCCACGGGATCTTTGGATTATAGGACATATTTTAAACCAACTGATTCCCACCAATTACTCCACAAGGATTCTTTCCATCCAAAACATACATTCAAGGGTATAATAAAATCGCAGATTATCCGATTCCATAGAAACTCGAGTAGCAAGAATAATTTTAATTCGGCTTGCTCAATTTTATTCCGGGCTCTCAGGGAACGAGGATACAGCGCAAGATTCTTGCGTTCCATTAAATCAGAAACAGTTAAACAGATAGAAAGTACTAACTTGGAAACATTTATTGACCACCAACCGACCAAGATACAGCACAACCGCCCAATCATAGGCGAGGGGAAGGCTGTCCCCTGCGACAAGACGCGGTGTAGACAAAGTTACTTTTTCAAAGAATCTGACCATTTTCTTAGCCATCGGACCAAAAATAAATACAAACTATGCGACAATTTTGACTGTGATTCAAAAAATATTATTTATCTTATAACTTGTGCCCGGTGCAATTCTCAGTATGTGGGAGAAACCAGCCGTCCTTTGAGAACAAGGGCTACTCAGCATGTATCGGACATTTTCCATGAGAAGGGAACACCAGTCTCAGAACACTTCAACACGCCAGGACACAACATAAGGCAACACTTTAGAATATTCCCCATCGAAAAAATACCACCCCAGGAAAATGAGGAATCCACAAATGAGTTTCGCAAAACACGCGAGGGTTTCTGGATAAAAGAGCTTCAGACTTTGGCACCGCTCGGAATTAATGAACTCCCAGGCTATCAAGGTACAAAACAGTTTCTTCCCTTTGTGTTTCAATATAATCGTCTATCGGTTCAAATCGGGCACATGTTCAAGGAAGAGTTCAAAAACCTAAACTCCAGATTAAAATCACCCATTCATGCGCGTCCTCTAATTGCATATTCTAAAAAACGCAGTTTAAAAGATATTCTAGTCAGTTCAAAATTAAAACCATTGGGTACAAACTGACATAAGATAATCACAGGTAACACATTCCCGTTTCAGTTTTCCCGTCATTCCTTTGCTTCAATGATCGTACGGTTTGGGAGGGAGTTAGGTGGGAGTGCTGCTTGGGGGGGGGGGGGGGGGGGGGGGGGGGGAGGGGGCAGGCACCATGTACACATCCAGGCCTTTATTCATCATTTATTCTATCCACTTTTTTAATCGCTTCTGATTTATTTATTTATTTATTTATTTTATTTATTTATACATTCATTTATTTTTTTATTTTATTTATTTATTATTTTATTATTTTTTTATTTTTTAATTTTATTTATTTTTTTATTTTGTTTTGTTTTATTTTATTTTATTTATTTTTAATATAATTTTTTTATTTTTTTATTTCATTATTATTATTATTATTATTATTATTATTATTACTCTGGCTATTTATTTTTGATATAGTCAGGGAATGTGATTTTTCAGTTTAAAATCTTATCATTGTCGGTGCCGAAGATGTGAATATGTATTCCATCAATTTGTATGAAGATGGACTTTCATTCTTTTTTTGCAAATTGATGGACTAAGTTATTCAGCAGCATCAGATAAACATTCATATGCTTGAGCCAAATTTTGGCACTCATTTATTTATTTAGTTATTTATTTATTTATTTATTTTTTTAATTTTTTTTTTTTTTTTAATTTCATTTTTTTATTTTATTTTTTTAAAATATTTTTTTAGGGGGGTTCTGCGATGATTGAATGTCCGAGATGGGCATATCCATTGGGGGTGTGGTGCGTCGCGAGTTTCGGTGTAGACTGCGTTATCGGGGCAAAGAATGCTTTGGTGATGTGATTTGCACGGGGACCTCTGCTTGCCCGGCTTCCGATGGCTGTTTTGTGCCTGCTTCTTGGGAACTGAGTGGAACTTTATTTATTTATTTCCTAATTATTTATTTGGGTGCTTACTTTGTTTTAGTTTTATTATTATTGTTTTTTGTATTTTTTCTTCTATTTTTATTTTTATTTTTTAATGGTGGGTAGGTCGATGTTGAATGCAGTATACCAGCGCGCTTTACTTCCGACATGCGACGCCGTGTGTGGTTCTTTTTGAAACCACATGCGACGTCGTCTGTCTGGGGTGACACGCTCTGATTGACGGCCAGTCTCGGGCCGGAAGGTATCGATCACTGATCTTTTTTCACCCAATCAATATCGGGCCTATAAAACAAAAGCAAGTCTCGTAAACAGGTTTAGTCAAGAAAGTGAATTAATTCATTCACTCTGTGTTAATGCGTATCTACCTATCGAAAATATCTATCTGCCTTTGCCCCTAGCTCTATCTCTCCTTCTCTCTCTCCCCTTCTTTCTGTATCGCTCTCTCCCTATCGCCTTTTCCCTCTGTCTTTGTCCAACTCTCTCTCTCTGTCTCTCTCCCTCCCCTCTCTCTCTCTCTCTCCCTCCTTCCCCCCTCTCTCTCTGGATAGATAATGAATTGATACGACGCTGAAATATTTAGTCTAGTATTTAGCGCTCGCGCAGATAGACATACAGTCACACATGTAGGCTGGCAAGTGTATAGTTAGCAGCATCCAGGCAGACGGACAGAAATCCAGACAGACAGATAGCAATGTGGCGTGTGAAAAATAACCCCTAGACGTGTATAGACAACTGAATGACGGAAAGACAGGCAGACCTACATACAAAGATCGATTGGTTGGTTGATTGATTGATTGATTTCGTTTACGACACTCAGTTTAAAGCACGCGCACCATACACGTGTCATTTCGGCATGTGGCTTGGCACACGAAGTCAACGTGCACCTGGGATAAAGTGTCATTCCCAAGGACACAACTTAACTGACCTCGTCAGGTATAGAACCCGGATATTCATCAAATTGAATTGCGAGGCAATTTCTCGATTGAGCTAATAGTGCTCCCCACGTACATGCGGGTGACGCAGACTGACTGATTGATGGATGTAGGTAAAATGACAGGTAGCAAATTGGTAGAACTAGATGATAGACATGTAGCAAATATAGGGTAGTGACTGACATAATAGTCAGTCATTAAAGCACACGACCAGGGGTGTCATTGGGGGGGGGGAGGGGGGTTTGGGGTGGCTATACCCCCCTCCCCCATCGGCAAGTGTTAGTGCTCCTCATTTTGGTCGTCACTTTTTGACACTACTGGTTAATTTTTCGACATTACGGATTTTTACATTACTGGTCGATTTTTTCGACATTACTGGTTGATTTCGACATTACTGGTTAATTTTTTCAACATTACTGGTCGATTTCGACATTACTGGTAAATTTATACACTACTGGTTGTAACAGACCTGTTTTCGACCTCAGCATCTGCTGCGAGTGCCAATGGGAGGGGGGGTGGTGGAAATGAGCTATCAAATGGAGATCTCTGGTGAATTTTGGGGCCAAAATGCAGTCATTTTTATTTCTCTCTCTCTCAGTCGAGAGAGGGGGGGGGGGCTTTATACAAAAGCCTGTTCAAGACAAGACGGCTTGATCTTGCGTGTTTGAATTGAGACAAGTGAAGTAGGCCTATACTTAATTCCGGCCTCGATCAGTGTTTCCGATGGAGTGTATTTTGTTCGAAAAACAGCACAACTTTTCACCAGTTTGTGCGAATAACAGGGGGTGGGCACAATTATCGTTCAGCCCCCCCACCCCCCACTCCCCAGGGGTTGCGGTGTTACTCTGATCAGTACATATTTGTGGAGAATGTAGAAAATTAATGAATGAAATATAGACTCTTTCTACTTTGTTTTCTAGATTTTATGGTGGGTGGGGGAGGGTGCGAAATGAATTCTTTCTTCTTAGATGGAAGGAGGGGCAGCGAAACATACGGACACTTGAATATATGCAGGAGATTTCTCAATCACATATTTTACTTAAGAAGTTAAGAATATGAATATTATACATTTGTTAGTGACGAATCGAGCTGGTTCTTATGATTGCGTGGTTTCAAAGAGGTAAACGTAAAAAATATCATATTTTGACTACTTGAATGTCAGGTAAAGTCGATGGGAGTTAAAACATAGGCCTAGCCTTTTCCTTTTCACGGCGATTGTTGAGAGAATGGTACGGAATGTTTATCCAATGAAAACGTCTCTTCTTTGAACAACACAATATACACTGAAATTGAATTGTGCATTTGGATTTGTAGATATTCTTTGCTTTTCCAATTTGAAAAATGGCGTGTGCTATGTTTCCAATTTCTACCAACGATAACTCTTCTGATTCTGATGGTTTTGATCGCTTTGTGGACGAGCTGGTGCCTGAATCAGCTTCATCGTCTGATATTTCTGTGTCGTCCGTGAATACAAGTGACCTGAGCGATTTATCCTACTCTGATCCATGTGAAAGTTCAAAATCAGTTAGCTCTGAATCCAACGATGGCGATTCAGAGTTCGATAACGATGATAACTTACCACTGAGAACGCTGTTGCCAGTGGAAACAAAATGGAGAAGAACTGGTGAACGGATTATCTCAACGAATGAATTTGGGGAGAAATCCGGACCAAATCATGAACTGCCCACATCGAAAGACATTCCAGCAGTTGATTATTTTTATTTGATGTTCGATCAATCGTTCTTCGAATTGATCGCACATCAAACTAATCTATATGCTGAGCGTCGTCAAAATGTTAAGGCGGACCATTTATGGCAGCGCCAGGGAGAAACTACTCCATTGGAAATCAGGGCATTTTTCACTATTATGATAATGATGGGGATTCATCAGCTCCCGCGACTGGAAGACTACTGGTCAACCAATGATAGGCTGAATGTGTCGGGCATAAGCAAAATTATGCCAATTCAAAGATTCAGAAAACTAACACAATATTTTCGTATTTCTGACTGTCAAAATGCCCCAGATCGCAGTGACCCAAACCGGGATAAATTGTTCAAAATTAGGCCCATGCTAGACATGGTGGATGCCTACTTTAAATCGGGGGTCTATATGCCTCATAGGGAATGTAGTGTCGATGAGGCAATGATTGGTTTCAAAGGTGCATCCTCCCTAAAACAGTATATGCCCAAAAAACCTACCAAATGGGGGATGAAAGCGTGGATCCTTGCCGATTCACACAATGGGTACTGTTATAATGTGTCTATTTACACGGGGAAAAAGGAATCTGGTCCCACCTAACAATTGGGGGTAACTGTTGTATTGGATTTGGTGGAGCCACTGCGAGGTAAAGACCATCATATCTATTTTGACAATTATTTCACCAACCCTGCTCTTTTGGACCAGCTCAGGAAAATGGAGATGTACGGCTGTGGTACAGTCAGAAAAAATAGAAAAGGAATGCCAAAGGAATTTAAGAACCCACGTTTAATTGCTAAAAAAATGAAACGTGGAGATTCTATGGCATATAAGAAGGGGGACCTCATCTCCACATTGTGGAAAGACAGTAAGCCCATTCTTATGCTTTGCAATAATACATCAGTCGAAAATTCGACTATAGAAAGAAGAATGGGAAAGGACCTGGTAGAAATCCTGTGTCCAAAAGTTGTAAAAAACTACAACAAATTCATGGGTGGGGTTGATCTGTCGGACCAATTCAGGTCATATTACACCATGGGCAGAAAAGCAAGAAAATTCTGGAAGTATCTGCATTGGTTCTTGGTGGAGCTCTGTCTAATAAATGCTTTCATCATGTAACAGGGTTAATCGGTTTATGCGACCCGGTTCACTGGCTTGTGTAAAACTGCACTCTGTGTTATTAGTTTCTGGAGTCAAACGTATTACCGATGTTATTATTGGGTCAATTCGTGATGAGCGTGGCGAAGTTTGTTATCAGTGTGTTTTAGCAACATCTCGCACGCTTTCCTTTTTGAGTGTGCGAAAAATTTCCTATAAAAGTCGATTGTCACTATTCTTCAGCCCCCACTTCTGCGGCGACAAAGTTTTAGTTAACTGTGCTGCGTTTCTTTGCCAGACCTAATACCGGTTGGTAAATGTACTAATCTCCCGTAAAAGGGTATCAGGGAAATGTCTCCGATTAGTAAGACTCGTAACAAGAAGCTGAAATGAATTTGATTTTTCCTGTTTCGGTCTGGCAAAATTACAATCCCTCAGGATATTAATATCGGCGTAATATCCCTCACCGTTTAAGTGCCTTATAAATTCGTCCCGCAATGGTGACACGGACAGTAGTAAGGTCATGGTGTAATTTTAGGGTGCAGTCAGGGATAAGCCAGTGAAAGGGGCCGTGGTTTCATCAATTTTTTTTTTGTTGTTGTTTGCCTTTGTTCAAATGCTCATTTTTTTGTTTTGTTCGTTGTATGTTTAATTATTTGTCTATCGTTCATCAGAATAAACCACGTTATTTGTTCTCCTGTGTTTTAAACCATTTATTGTCAATAACCAGAACCCCAGATCTAATTGTATTCGGCATAGACGGGAATTGGGTAGCCTTTCCTGTTACACATCATTTATAACAAATCGGTTCCAGACAAACCAAAAAAAGGTACTCGTCTGTTGATTTTAGGCTGGATGTTTGTTCATCCTTAGTTGCCGGCTATACTTCGCGAAAACGTCGGGGTAAACGCCACAACAGAGATTCACTCCTTGTGAAAGTATCTGACGAGAACATTGGTTCTCACGAGATTGTCCGATTTGAGGGCAGAAAGAGGACGTGTGTCATGTGCACGAGGAGACAGCGAAAAAACCCTGCTGGTAGACCGATAGAAACCAGATTTGGCTGCTCCATTTGCAACATAAATTTATGCCGCTCAGCCGGATGCTTCCAGGAGTATCATCTACAGTTTTAACCCTTTGCCTAACGCTACTAGCCGACGACACCCGTTAAACAAATCTTGTATAACTAAAAATTTTCATTTTTTGCTTCAAAAACATAGGTTGTGACCACTCAAAACGAGCGCGTCATGCTCGTTCCAATGAGGGGCCACAACCTATGTTTTGGAAGCAAAAAATGAAAATATTAAAAAAAATTGAATGGCAGTTTACATGTATAGCTTTGGCCGTTTTTTGCCGTCGCATTGGGTAAAGGGTTAAGCAGTTACTGTTTACGTTAAATTTTTCGCGGCACAGTGAGGAACCATAGGCAGAGAGGGCGGGAATCTTTCCCCCTGCCCAACACTCTCATATGTTCCGGCCAATTGCAGAGGAAAGTAATGCAGTCGGGCACCTGGCTCCAACAGTCATGGTGCAGTCAGACGTTATTCCGAGCTGCCTTCCATAGGCATTGTAGCTAATACGGTGATTTGGCTAAAGCAGTTGGCTCGCGAAAATCTTCACCAGAATCAGCCGATTGTAACCAGTGTGCCAGACTCACCCCTTTCTTCATCTTAAATTCCAACAAATTAGTAGGAGACAAACGTAGTAAGCCGTATACCGTTAACCCTCTTACAGACACAGCTATCAGAATGTTTTGATCACAAATACTTCCGAATATTTTTTAGTAAAACTCTTATCACTTCACCATGATTACCATTGGAATCCACTCAATGGGTCGGTCCCAATGATATCCATGTTTATCTGGTTCTTTTTTTATTATTAATATTAATTAAAGCAGTATGTTAGACAAGGGGTTAAGAATGATATTTTGATTTCTAACTGCTCTAGAACAAACTGGAGGTAGAATAAATAAATTAATTAATGCCTAATACGTTTGTACAATAAAAGGTTCAAAATCTGTTTGTCTGAAAACGTCCCGAGACGTTTCACCCATGAGGAGTTTCGTCCTGTGTCATAATTTTCACGTTCCACTGAAAAAACAAACATTCAAGCCCCACTTCATTTATGACCCAACACCCCTACGGTGAATAACCAATATATTTGCGAAATTTTGCGTGGTCCAACAAGCATTTGGGTGGGGGTCGAATTACCACAAACAACCTCTCGGGGAGAAAATAAAAAGAAAAAATAAAGACTGCCTGCCCGCATGCTTTTTTTGGAAAAAATGGCCTGAGAAACAGACAATCAACTTTGTATGGCCTAAATACAAAAACTGAAGTTTATTTCTCGTGAGGACTCAGTCACTCAGCCTGCCTCAGGACTCAGGTGAGTATCATAATTCGGGGAAGGAGGGTGGGGGTGGGGGTGGGGGGTGGGGGGTGGGGTGGAGGCTGGCTCCATTTTTATAATTTGTGGAATAGGTCAAGAGTATAGGCTTACACCTATCGTTCTATTCTGGTGTAAATGGAAGGCTGGGGGGGGGGGGGGAATCTCCAGCACAGCTCCTCCCAACTATCTGTACTACATTTGTCTGTCTGTCCGCCTATCCTTACGGCCAAATTTTAATGTAGTATGTGCATACCTTTGTTGGCTTTGTAAGTATGTGTCTGTCCACAGCACAACCCCCTATATTGCCCTATAAGACAATACTAAGACTGTTGGGGGGGGGGGGGGAGGGGGGACTTAAACACAAACTTTTATGGGGTACTCAAAAGCAGTTTTTCTATCTTTATATTCTACAGGGGGAACAAATGAAGAGAAAGCAAAGAAAGATTGGGCAATTTCTTACAGGATGAAAGGCATGGGATGCAAGTGATCATAGAAAGAAAATGGCCGACAGAAAGCTTGCTGAAATGGTCGCATTGGATATGCAACCCCTAAGTATAGTAGAAGATAGAGGTTTCAGAAGTTTTGTTGAGAGCATACAACCATCATATCAACTGCCATCAAAAAGGATGCTACGTTACAGTTTGCTGCCGGACTTGTATCATGAAGTACATAAGGGTGTAGCGAGTCAATTGATGGATGCAGACTCAATTGCAGTAACAACCCACCACTGGACTTCTAAAGCAAATGAAGCCAATATGGGTATTACTGCTCATTTGTTATCGGATAGTTTCAAACTGGTGGATTTTTGCCTTAATGTATCATACATGCCTGAAAGCCACAATGCCTCGAATATAGCTGAAGCACTGACAACACTGAAAGAATGGCAGCCACAAATTGAGAAAATTAAAATTTACGTCATATCGGACAATGCCAGTAATGTACAGGCTGCATGGAAACTGTTACCAGACAATTACACAGCACTTTCATGCTTTGCTCACACTTTGCAGTTAGTAATAAATGACTCACTGAAAGAGTTCACAGGAGCAAAGCATGTCTTTGCTAAATGTAAAAGCATTGTTAACCATTTCCACCATAGTTGTAAGTCCAGTGAAATGCTAAAACAAATGCAAAAAAAACATGAGCTATCCGCAACAAAAGTTGAAAACCCACTGCGAGACACGCTGGAACAGTTTGTATTTTATGATAAAATGCATGGTTGATCAAAAAGCTCCACGAACTGCAGTATTGGCAAGCATTGAAAAGGTGAACAACCTGACTGCAAGCGACTGGAAAATTGCAGAGTCTTACGTACAGGCGTTGGAGCCATTTGAAACAGCCACGAGAATGATGTCATCATCTAAATATCCAACAACTTCTATGATTGTACCAGTGTTGAATAGCCTACTTGACCAAATGCATTCCATTGAGATGGACTGTTTTGGAGAAGCTATCATTGCAAATATAAGTAAACGGTGGCCAACCTTCGAGGAAAACAAACTGTTCTCGTTATCTACATGTGTTGGATCCACGATTTAAATATGTAGCTTTTTCATGCAAATCAAAAGCTTTTACTTTGAATCTTCTTGTTGAAGAACTAGTCAATGTCTCTACTCAAGTATCGCAATCTGAATCTGCTGAACCTGGTAAGGGGTTTGACGACAAGTGTAGAGATGTGGCTGGCATGGAAGTTAAGAACACGACAGATGTTACCTGTGAAATGTCTGCTGACAATTCATCGGCATCGTGTAGTGGGAGTTCAGCTTCTATCACACGCAAAGCTGACTTTTGGATGTCTTTCAGAAAAAAAGCACTGGCAATGAGAATGGAAGAACAAAAGGCGGCGGACAAATCAGCTGAGGCTCTTAAAACAATGTTAGAATTCGAGGTTGACCAGAACTTCAAACGTGACTTGATTGACCCTTCACTTTCACCATTTGAGTGGTGGCAAAAAAATCAACAAATTTACCCGCACATTGCCACTCGTGCGAAAAAGTACCTTTTCATTCCAGCCACGAGTGTACCAAGCGAAAGGTTATTCAGTAAAGCGGGCCTAGTAATATCCAATCACAGGTGTAATTTGAAACCAGAACACGCCGAACAGCTCGTGTTTTTGAATCACAATTTAAACAACAGTTCCAATACGTTGAATGACTGGTTTCAGTGGTTTGACTGAGCGACTGACAAAAATAACTGTACAGTTGTTGACCCATGATCATGACGTAATGATTTTATTTTCTTATTAAGTTGACTTAGTAAGTCGTTCTGTTGAGTCGTGTTGAGTGTTGACCGACCAATTCTGTTAGCATTTTGCCGATTTTGGAGTTTGGACCTAAAATTGTTTTAATTCATTTAAGTACTTTTTCGACCTTTGTAACTTTGTACATGCATGTAGTTTTTATATTTTTCACCTCAGAATATTTCAAGTGAAAGTTGAAACATTTAGGCAAATGTGAGTGGGCACAAATCTACGAGATGAATGTCTACTGTCCGTGTCCTCTTCTCTGACTCTAAAGTGGGAGAACAGGGGAAATTTCATTTTGCCGGGATGTCAAGGGATGAGCTTTCTTGATTTCGACACAGGGCCATGAATTTCGCTTGGGTTTTTGGAGGAAACAGGGTTAAATTAAAGTAAGGTCGAAAGTTTGAAACTCTTCTCCTTCCAAAATAGGGGTTCCAACTTCCAATTACATTCTGAAAGCTGGGATTGCAGTCCATTACTCCAGTAGAAAAATCGAACGAAGTCAAAGTTATTGACAAATTAATTATTGTTTGTGAATCATGTCTTCTGTACGCAATCTTTACACACTGGAAACATAAATGAAAGTCGTAGAGTGGCATCATAAGAATGGCGAGAATCAGGCTAAAACTTCAAAAGAATTTAGTGTGGACAGAAAACAAATTCGCTTGTTGAATTGAGACTTTCATAAATTTAAATTGTCAACAAAGTCAGCTGCTTCAACTAAGAAATCCTTCACCATTGGAAAGGAACCCCTTGTCAGTTGAGCTTGATCAAAGTGTTTTTGATTGGTTGTGTGAGGAAAGGGAAGCCAGCAGGCCCATCTCCAATTTTATGCTACAGGGAAAGGCTCGGAAGGTCGTTGGACAACTGAAACTTCAGGGTTTTAAAGGTTCAAATGGATGTTTGAACCGGTGGAAGAAACGTTGCAGCACTAAACGCTAAGCTGTGGTATCAGTAATTCTTTGGATGGCACCAAGGATGAACCAGGGTGCCCTACTCGAGTCAAAGCCCGCCCCTCAAGTTTCAAATTGGACAAAAGTTGTTTGAGATAAGACATCAAATTTACAGGCATCAAATGGAAAAACAGGTGACTTGTTGCAACACTGTACTTACCAAATAGAACTGTAATACTGTATTATGTATATATTTTGGAGTTGAGATTTTTGTGTTGTTAAATTCGTCTTTTGTGTAGTAATACATTATGTCTGTGTTCAGTGTAATAAGCCTAATAATGCCTCTTCTGAAAAAGTATGTTGTGCTCTTCCAGTCAGAGGAGCCACTTCTCCATCTCATGCATGATGAGCAAATTCAACTGTTTTCAGACTTTCTTGCTTGTTTTCTGAAGCCTGAACTACTGAAGGATCCATCAGGTGAAAAACTTAAAAGGATTGAGTTACCTGGTTCGAAAAACCATCTACCAATAAAGGACACTTTTTGGGGTATGAAAGTGAAAAATATGATGGACAGTTCCATTAAACATGACTCTGTGATTCGGGATTTTAAGGAAAATGCTCACTCTGCTTATGGACAATGTGCTAAAACACTCCATCGAAAACTGCCATTAAGCAATGAACTTCTTGTTTGCATATCTGCTTTAGACCCTGTTTGTAGGGGTCACAAATCTTGTCAGAATAAAATGGAAAAACTTATTAAATTTCTTCCAAATGTTTTGTCCAAAATAAAATGCGATACATTTATTTTGGAAACTCGTAGGTATCAGCATGATCCCATGATGCCAGATTATCTAGAAAAATCATGAGTAGATCATTGGTGGGCTGAGGTTTTTGACACTGGTCGATATCCGTCATTGACTAAAGTAGTTTTTGCTGTTCTGTCATGTTTCAATGGACCCCAAGTGGAGTCCAGTTTTAATGTGATGGGTGATGTTATAGTTGCCAAGTCAGCCAGTCTTCAAGTGTCTACATACAATGACATTCAGTGTGTGAAATATTTCCATCGGTTCGAACAAAAGTCAGCAGTAAAGTTTTTCAGAAAAGCTGACTTTCTTCATGAACCAGTTGATTCAAAACTTTGTAAAAATGTTCGGGGAGCAGCAAAATGCTATAAAGCAGTTAACCCTTTACCTAACATGAAAAGCTGACGACACTTGCAAAAAAAATACTTGAATAACTAATTTTTTTCATTTTTTGTCTCTAAAACATAGGTTATGACCCCTCGTTGGAACAAGCTCGACGAGCTCGTTCCAACGAGGGTCATAACCTATGTTTTTGAGACAAAAAATGAAAATATTTTGAAAATTGGCGATTTTTGAGAATAGCGCTGGCCGGTTTTGGCCGTTACGTTGGGTAAAGGGTTAAGAGTGAAAAAAGGAAAGAGACTGTCAAAAAAAAAAGATGGAACAATGTGCTACTCAAAAGAAAGTTCTTGCAAAAAGAAAGGCAAAAGAACTGTGCCAGAAAGCCGCTAAAAAGGCTCGCAAGGAATATACTTTCCAAATACAAACAAATAAAACAACCACTCCATGATATAAACTATTTTAATTGTTTTTGTAAATAATTTATTGATCATTATATGCAGTCATACATGTAATGAAAAAAGCCAATAATTTAGAGAGTATTTTTAAGGTTATATGTGGAAGGTTTTCTTTTATTCATGTATGTTCTACATTTATAAAGGATCTCTCTCTAAATTTACTGTCACTTTTCATCACATGTAATTATACATGTACATAATTGCATCTACATCCTTGACAATGTTAAAATAGTTTAAACAGTAAATTAACTCACTTTCTTTCAAAATTGCAAACCTGGGCAAGCAACTGTTTTTCAATAATATTAATACTATATGATCTTTGTTTTTATATTTTACCACCAGGATTTTAATAAGCAATTTAACCCTCTTAAAATGCCCCGCTCCCTCCCAGCTTGGTTTTCCTCTTTTTTTTTGCCGTTCACACCCCTGCTAAGTGTAGTTGTGTTACCCAGATTGAAAATTGGTGATTTGGATCCTTTAAAAACGTACTCAACAGTCTCAACTAGTTTTTGTACTGCTCAAAACTATAATCAAGAGGTATATATATATTTTAAAAAATTATTTACAAAACAAATTTGAAAAAGTGATTTTTACAACAATATTCCCCGTCATGTTTGTTCATCAGACTCAACCCATGATTTTGGCTGCACTGAAAAGGTATACTAATCAGATCGGCAGATTGAAATTGTGCGGTGTACCAGTATGATAGTTGTGAACATGAAATGTCAGTCTGAAACATTCAATGTCAATGGTTTGTTTTATTCTCTGATCTGTCTTGGGAAGAATTTTTTTTTTCAATGATTCCTCTCTGATGAAACAAGTTGCGTAATTAACAGTATTTACGGGCACATTATTTATTGTTCAAAGTTTTTATAAAAGTTTAGTTTTACAGCTGGCTTTGGCAATTACTAATCAGAAACCTTTGTGATCATGACAATTTGAACTGGAGTGATGTCACTCATGCAGCCCCACTGTCCCAGCAATGGCAATGCTTAGACCAGAGACCAGCCTAGAGGCAAATTTCAGGGAGAAGTAACTTCTCCCTCCACCAAATTTAGGGAGAAGAGAGTGAGAATAGGGAGAAGTGAGTGCGAGAAAGGAAGAAGTGAGAGACAGTGTATTATCAGCAAATCAATCGTAGAGTGAAGATTCGCCAAGCAGTAATTTGTAATTTGCTGCAAACTATAACAAGCAGAAGCAAAGTTTCAGCCAATGGACCTCTGGGTATAACACAGAGGTTCATTGGCTGAAACTTTGCATGGTTCTCTAGACAATGGGATGGATTTCAGGGAAAAGTTTGCACGAAAACGACGCAGAAAAATAGAAAATTTTCAGCTCTTGGACCACCAGTAACAATGGTAACATCCAGTTGTTTATGATGCTGATGCTTTTTATACCATGCTAAATTGAAAGTGTCAATGACACTGTAGCTCAACTTGTTAAGACATGTACATATATAGTATGTGACACATCAATGACAAACATCTAGGTAATGACCTGATAACAAAGGTACATATAAAGTATTATAACGGTCTGTACATAAATACTGACCATAGCCTGTAACAAATGTATAGGTAAAGTATTGCAAAGGTAGGTGACAGTCAGATGCTAAACTAGAAAAGAAATCCGAGTCCCAGAGTGGGTCTGACTGAACCCCAAAATATTTGTTCTCATAGCAGTGATAACAAAGGCACCCCAAAACACATTCGTTCCAGTCCCAAGGTGAAAACAAAGGTACCCAAGAAGTTTCGTGAAGATCAGTTCATAAATACAAGCTGTATAGAAGTTGTGACAAAACACTGATTGGACCTTATTTTGGTACAAAATGGCCACTGGCAGCCATCTTGAATTTTGGACCGCACCCAGAAACACTCATTCTCGTCCCAAGGTGATAACAAAGGTACCCAAGAAGTTTTGTGAAGATCGGTTCATAAATACAGCCTCTAACCTGACCCGTATTAACATGTGCATTTATACAGTGTATAAGTAGCACTGAATAAATCAAAATTCATCTAATTTGCATAATTTCTGCACGAGAAAAAAACCTGTACTATATGTGAAGTATTCCATGTTACTAAACATTCATACAAAAATTCATTCAAATCAGAACATTCATACAAAAGACAGACTGCACTAATTTTGGTATAAAATGGCTGCTGGTGGCCATCTTGAATTTTGGACCACACCCCAAAAAACTCGCTTTCATCCCACGGTGATAACAAAGGTACCCAAGAAGTTTCGTAAAGATTGGTTCATAAAGACGGCCTCTAGCCTGAGCCGTATAGAAGTTGTGTACAAAAAACTGATTAGACCTAATTTCGGTACAAAATGGCCACTGGCAGCCATCTTGAATTTTAGACTGCACCCAGAAACACTCCTTCTCGTCCCAAGGTGATAACAAAGGTACCCAAGATGTTTCGTGAAGATCGGTTCATAAATACAGACTCTAGCCCGGGCCGTATTGACATGTGTACTTACTTTAAGTAGCATTGAAAAAATCCAAGTTCATCTAATTTGCATAATTTCTGCACGAGAAAAAAACCCGTATTATATGTGATGTATCTGATTGCAATCAAAAATCTGATTGCACCTAATTTTGTATAAAATGGCTGCCATCGGCCATCTTGAATTCCGGACCAGACCCCAAAACACTCATTCTCGTCCCACGTTGATACCAAAGGTACCCAGAAGTTTCGTAAAGATCGGTTCATAAATACGGCCTCTAGACCGAGCCGTATTGGCATTTGCAGTTACAGTGCTGAAAGTAACACCAAAAAACATCAAAATTAGTCTAATTTGCATAATTTACGCACGAGAAAAAAACCTGTATTATATGTGTTGTATCCTAAGGTACTAAACATTCATACAAAAAATTATCCAAATCAGCGCTTTCATATGGAAGTTCTGCAGAAAAATCTGATTGCACCTAATTTTGAACAAAATGGCTGCCAGCGGCCAACTTGAGTTTCGGATCGGACCCAAAAACACTCGTTCTCGTCCCATGGTCATAACAAAGGTACCCAAGAAGTTTTGTAAAGATCGGTTCATAAATACAGCCTCTAGCCCGAGCCGTATTGAATTGTTGACGGACTATTGGCAATGGCATAAGCTCAAATTTGGCTTCGCCAAAGTTGAGCTAAAAATCATAAAATAACTGTTGGGTTGAAAATCTCCCACTGCCACCACTCTCTTGTGTAAGGTGCCCCCCCCCCCCCACCCCCCCACACACACACACACAGAGTGCACCACTGTGCATCCAACTGTGGTTAATATCTATGACCAAAGTCTGTCAAGCAAATAATTTCCCAAGTCAGGAAGTATCAACAGCTCAGCAAATGTTCTAATAGTAAGTTGTGTGCTTGTGCTCTGCACAAGACTTTTCTTGTAATTATTGAAGCAATTTTTGGTTTCTCTGCCTCACGAAATTTGGACAAGTTTTTCTTGTTTTGTAAATTTTGGGGATGGGGGTGTTTCAACACCTGTTCCCTCGGGGAGAGGACGTTTTTTAGGAGTTGATATTTTTCCAACACTGACATAGCTGTCAAAGACTGGAGTTTATTGTTTCAGTGTTTGGAAATTGTTTTTTTTTTTTTCATGGAGTCTTTGATCAGCTGTTGTTTGGTGTACCGGCCGGTGCATTCGGTGTACCAGCCGGGTGTTACGTGAGTTTAAAAAAAAAAAAAAGTTCCGCATGAAGTGACTGTAAATAGTTAAAAATGCATATTGGAGGAAAGAAAGAAACTTCAACAATTTTCATTCGATGTTTGTGAGCATCAAACTTGACCTAGAGGCATGTACTGAAAAGAACTGAAATCTGTTAACTTTTGTTTAAGTAATGGCATGAAGAAAGTTCGGACAGACAGATGGACTGACGAAGGGATGGATGGACTGATGCACGGACTGACAGATAGACGGACGGAGCGAGCTCTGTGCTATATCCCTCTCTTGTGGGAGGGGATAATGAAAGTGTCAATGACACTGTAGCTTAACTTCTGTATGTGTTGTGTTTGACGAAAAGGATAATGTTCAATGTTTATGAAAGGATTATGAAATAAGACAAGAATTGTGATAATTGGG
This sequence comes from Pictodentalium vernedei, assembly GCA_031216915.1. NCBI lineage: Eukaryota > Metazoa > Mollusca > Scaphopoda > Dentaliida > Dentaliidae > Pictodentalium > Pictodentalium vernedei. The sequence continues at coordinate 374,804,563 of CM062291.1, forward strand.
AATATGCTCATTTCTGTTCCCTGTATGCTATGTTTTTAATAAAAATGATATGAGGTGTACACGGTACTAAAGAGCTGAGGGGTGGGTTAATATGACCTCACAGTTAACCCACCCCACAATGTATGTGGCCCTCACAGTTAATGCATGTCAATGAAAGTTACTAGTTACAGTGAAATTATTTCAAAATGAGTCATCCTATCAAGTTACACTGAAATCCCTTCATAAATATGACCTGTAGACTGTGCTTTTCGGGCTTCAGGCCTGTGTAGCCATGACGGTAGACCGATTGCAACTAAAAGGGAATGTCCTCATCTCGACATTATACTGAGTCATTCTACTAAGTTACAATGAAATCCATTCACAAATACGACCTGTAGTCTGTACTAAAGTTTTTGGGGTTTTGGGCTCGGGAAGCCATCATGGTGGAATGATCGCGACCAAAACTGGGCGTTGTCATCTGGGCATAATCTGAATTGATCCTACGAAGTTACAATGAAATCCATTCATAATTATTACCTGTAGACTGTGCTCAAGGTTTTCGGGCTTCGGGCACCTGTAGCAGTCATGGTTGACCAATCATGACCAAAAGGGGATGTCATGATCTAGGCATTATACGGAGTCAACCTAACAGGCTACAATGAAATCCTTCCATAAATATGACCTTTTGACTATGCTAAAGGTTTTTGGGCCCGGGCAGCCATCAAGGCTAAATGATCACGACCATCCAGATATTATTTGGAGTCATCCTACCAAGTTACATTGAAAAACCTTCATAAATATGACCGCTGGACTGTGATTAAGGTTTTCAGATTTCGGGCCCCTGTAGCCATCACAGTTGCCCAATTGCGTCCAAAAGGAGTGGTTTTCATCTAGACATTACATGAAGTCAACCTACCGAGTTACAATGAAATCCCTTCATAAATATGACCTGTAGACTGTGCTATAGGTTTTCGGGCTTTGGGCTCAGGCAGCCATCATGGATGAATGGGGACAACCAAAAGGGGACATTCTCATCTGGGCATCATCTGGAGTGATCCTAAGAAGTTACAATGAAATCCCTTCATAATTATGACCTGTAGACTGTGCTCAAGGTTTTCGGGCTTCGGGCACCTGTAGCAGTCATAGTTGACCAATCATGACCAAAAGGGGATGTCATGATCTAGGCATTATACAAAGTCAACCTAACAAGTTGCAGTGAAATCCTTCCATAAATATGATCTGTAGACTGTGCTAAAGGTTTTTGGGCTCGGGCAGCCATCAAGGCTGAATTATCGTGACCAAAAGGGGATGCTCTCAACTAGCCATTATTTGGAGTCATCCTACCAAGGTACAAGGAAATCCCTTCATAAATATGACTTGTAGACCGTGTTAAAGGTTTTCGGGCTTCAGGCCCCTATAGCCGTCACACTTGCCCAATCGTGTCCAAAAGAGGCTGTTCTCATCTCGACATTATATGAAGTCACCCTACCAAGTTACAATGAAATCGCTTCATAAATATGGCCTGAAGACTGTGCTAAAGGTTTTCGGGCTTCAGGCTCGGGCAGCCATCATGGGTGAATGATCACAACCAAAACGGCACATTCTCATCTGGGCATCATGATCATCTGGAGTGATCCTAAGGAGTTACAATGAAATCCCTTCATAAATATGATGACCTGTAGACTCTGCTCAATATTTTCGGGCGCCTGTAGCCATCACAGTTGACCAATCACGACCGAAAAGGGAGGTCATCATCTAGGCATTATATGGAGTCAACCTAACAAGTTACAATGAAATTCTTCCATAAATATGACCTACAGACTATGCTAAAGGTTTTTGGGCTCGGGCAGCCATCAAGGCTGAATGATCGCGACCAAAAGGGGATGTTCTCATCTAGACATTATTTGGAGTCATCCCTCAAAGCTATAATGAAATCCCTTCATAATTATGGCCTGTAGACTGTTCTAAAGGATTTTTGGGCTTCGGGCCCCTGTTGCCATCCCAGCTGCCCAAAAGGGGATGTTCTCATCTAGACATTATATGAAGTCAACCTATCAAGTTTCAATGAAATCCCTCCATAAATATGACCTGTAGACTGTGCTAAAGGTTTTTGGGCTTCGGGCTTGGGCAGCCATCATGGTTGAATGATTGCAACCAAAAGGGGACATTCTCATCTGGGCATCATGTGGAGTGATCCTACGAAGTTACAATGAAATCCCATCATAAATATGACCTGTAGACTGTGCTCAAGGTTTTCGAGCTTGGGCCCCTGTAGCCGTCACAAGTGCCCAACCACGTCCAAAACGGGACTTTCTCATCTAGACATTATATGAAGTCAACCTATCAAGTTACAATGAAATCCCTCCATAAATATGACCTGTAGACTCTGCTAAAGGTTTTTGGGTTTTGGGCTCGGGCAATCGTCACGGTTGATAGATCACACCCAAATGGGGAAATTCTCATCTAGACATCATACGGAGTCATCCTACCAAGGTACAATGAAATCCCTCCATATTAAACATGACCTGCAGACTGTGCTAAAAGTTTTTGGGTTTCGGGCTTGGGCAGCCATCATGGTTGACAGATCATGCCCAAAAGGGGACGTTCCCATCTAGGCATTATACAGAGGCATCCAACCAAGTTACAATGAAATCCCTTCATAAATATGACCTGTAGACTGTGCTAATGGTTTTCGGGCTCGGGCAGCCATACCGGTTGACCGATCACGACCAAAAGGGGACGTTCTCATGTAGACATGACCTAAAACATGCGTATGAAATTTCGTGACGATCAGACAAGAACTACCGGGTGTAGCCTGTACGTGAAAGTTGAATAAAAAAAACTTTCACAAACTTTAACCAAAACTCTAAATGTTAACATATCGACAGAAGGACAGTCAGACAAAAGTCATTACTATAGCCCTCACTGTAAACAGTTGGGCTAAAAAAAAGAGTAGCTTATCTGATTTAGTAAGAAAAACAACATCTTTTGTTGATCTCGTCTTGACTGGCCTCTCGATATTTGTTAATCAGATAATAATCAAGTAATAACTAGAGGCTCTACAGAGCCTGTAATCTCTCACCAGGAACTACATATAAAAAGGTGATTTCCCAGAGTCTTTCCATGGTAACTATGAGCTGCAATTGTGGCCATGTTTGCAACATTACATCAACATTACATGAGGATCATTGGTAGAAGGTGTCCCATTCTTCAATGACGTGAAGTTTCAAAACATTTGAATCCACCAAACAGAATCATAGAATGTCTCTGGTGGTCATATTTTCCAACCAACAGGAACAAAAAGAGGATTGTTTGTACAGGGCCTCGTATAGACCATTCTTGCTAAGTTTTTGGTTCACGTCGGCTCAGTAGTTCCAGAGAAGATGAAAATGTGACTTCCCATAGGGTTTCTATAGTAACTATAAGCTGCAATTACAGCCATGTTTACAACCCGATCAACATTAAATGAGGATCGTTGGTAGAGAGGTCCCAGGCATCATTTATGTGAAGTATCAAATAATTTGGCCTGGCAGTTTCAGAGAAGATTTTTGAAAATCCACCAACCAGAATCAAAGAATGCCTCTGGCAGCCATATTTTTCAACCCATGGGAACAAAATGAGGATCGTTTGTAGAGAACCTCCCATAGACCATTCCTGCCAGGTTTGGTTCATGTCAGCTCAGAAGATCTGGAGAAGATGAAAATGTGATTATTTATTACTTATTTATTGGCGTTTAAGGTCATATACTTATGCACAATGGCTAATCGTGACCGTGACAGTTTTACGGGTGGAGGAAGCCGGAGTACCCAGAGAGAACCACCGAGCAACAACGAGCAGCTGTCAGCTCTCCAACATCGTAACTCTGAACTCTGCACCGCAGCACAGGCAGGGTTAGATTGGTTGAAGACATGCGCACCATCGACGTGCAGTACGCCTCAGTACACAGCGTCATCGTGCCCCCATGTAGGCAATCAGGGTGAAGTGTCTTGCCCAAGGACACAACGCGGTTGCCGCAGGTGGGATTTGACCGAGGACCCCTCGGCTTGCAGCCTGCACCTCTACCAACTGAGCCACCGCGCCCCCAAAAAATGTGATTTCCCACAGGATTTCTATAGCAATTATAAGCCACAATTGTAGCCATGTTTGTGATCCAATCAACATTACATGTGGATCGTTGGTAGAGAGGGTCCCAGTCATCATTTATGTGAAGTTTTAAAACATTTGGATTGGCAGTTTCAGAGGAGAAGATCTTTGAAAATCCACCAACCAGAATCAAAGAATGCCTCTGGAAGCCATATTTTTGATCCAACGGGAACAAAATGAGGATTGTTTGCAGAAGACCTCCCATAGACCATTCCTGAAAGTTTGGTTCACACCACCTCATCGGTTACAGAGAAGATGAAAATGTGAAAAGTTTACAGACACCGGACGACCTCGGACGCCAAGTGATGAGAAAAGCTCACATGGCCTTTTAAGCCAGGTGAGCTAAAAAACTTTATGTGTGATTCGTATCCCCATAGACGCCAAAAACTGGATGCATATGAACACGACCTCATTGACATGCACTCAAGATTTGGAGGCTTGGGGTTTTCCAATTTTCAGAAAGCCTTTTCGGCACAAGCAGCAGCCTTATTGGAGCAATGAAAAAATTTTTTAGTGGATTGGTCCTTGGGGGACTCCAGGTTGTTCCAACGAATTTTTTCTGGTGTGCCCCATCTTAGCTGTGCCATCTGCAAGAGTTCACTCCATGCTACCTCCTTTTGCCTCCAGGTAACAGAGGTCAAACAAACTTCTAATCTTGATACAGGGAGTGGTCATGCCACTTTTGCTACAAGTCACCCAGCACTCCCAAACTCTCGATCCAAACGGCTCACCAAAAGTAAAGGGTCGTCAAAGGGTAACATTCAATGGCAGAGAAATCTGCAACAACTTCAATAGTGAGAGTGGCTGCTCTCGCCCAAAATGTCCCTTTCTTCACGCCTGTCTCCATTGCAAAGAGGACCATTCAGCAAGTCGATGCAAGCTACTCACATCCAAAATATCCAGTGCACTCAGTAAATTACCTCAAACCAAAAAAGCAGCATGGCTACTCCTACAAATCAGTTCTCCTGTTCTTGAAATGGAAGCTTCAACACCGATTAATGTAGACCGCCTCCGTCATGATCTTTCCGGTAACCCCGACAAAAATATTGTTGAGAAACTCAGTACCAGGACTGAAGGAAGGCTTCTGCACTGGTCTGTACGATGTGCCTCGCACCTCACTCTAGTGTAGAAATCTTCTTTCAGCATGTAACAATGAAGCCCTTGTTGATGTATCTCTGCTATCCGAGGTGGACAAGGGATACCTATTGGACCCATTTCCTACACCTCCATTTCCTGTTCACCGTATCAACCCTCTGGGAGTTGACACCAGGAAATATAGGCCCTTATACTGACCTCCTATCACAAACTACAACAGCAGGTGCCTTTTACGGGTTTCTCAGATGTGGAGAATTTACCTCTAAATCCAAAACAGAGAGGGTGACCTTCTTATCGAGGACATTCAATTTGAATCCAGTAGGGGGATAGGACTGTGTTCCCTTTTTGTCAGAGCATCGAAAATCGACCCCTTCAGACAAGGGGTCACAGTCAACCTCTTTAAGATGAGTCACAGAACTTGCCCTGTCAAGCTGCTGAAGAGATATACCCAAGCTAGATCAAGATTTGATTGCCACCAAGCACTTTTTATCACTAACGACGGCTCATCATTATAACAAGAGAAAATTTTATCGGCTACTTATAGCAAATTTTGGGCAGATTGAGATTAAACCCCAAGCTATATTCCGGACATTCTTTCCACATTGGTGCCGCCACATCTGCAGCTGGTTCACGTATGGAAGTTCATTTAATCAAAACACTTGGTAGATGGTCATCCGATGCCAACACCCGTTATGTACGGACACCTTTGGCACCCTTCAAGCTGCCCAAACTTCATTAACAAAACACAAGTGATCATGATCATCTTTCTTCAATGTCACACATAGAATCAGAAGCCAATCCTGCAACCAATCGTTTTGGGCATGGTTAGTTTGCCATGAACATTTCTGCTATCCCAACTCAGGTATCAGACCTCAACTCAATCCTGAACAGGCAGCATTCCTGGATCAAGTCCATGCATCCCGTCTCCTTGACGGGTGGATTCGATACGGGCTTACTGTTGTGTGTTGTGTAATTTTTTTTTACTAAACCCAATCAGCAACTACATCAGGTTAGAGCACAATTGTGGACTAGAGCCAACATCACCATATGTGTGAGGGTGAGCTGGTGGCACTCCCGGATCAAATCTGTGAGCCCTGTTCCTTCGACTCACAGATGAGATGCACGCTTACCACCACAAAAATAAAATGAATTGACCTTTTCCCACAACAGTGTGTTCATAACCCCTGACTTGGCCGATGAGAGGGTAAATGATAATAAACAGGATAAGGTACCTCAACTTCAGCACAGTTTGCCCAAGAGTATGTATTCGTTGATCTACATGTGCAACTGTCTTCAAAGAAGACACTATCTTATCTATTGACTAAAGTGAATTTTTTGATTTGATTGGTTGATAGATACGTGGTACGAGACCATATTCATTGAAACCCACGATACGTCCGCTCAGCCACGGACAAATTTCCCATACACAGTGGAAGCCTCGTTCCGAAATCTACAAATTGTCCATACCCTGTAGAAGACGCGTCATTCCAGTTTTAGTGTACATGTATTATATTTTAATTTTTTATCTCCAAAATATAGCTCATGACCCTTTATTGGAATGAGCTTGTCGAGTACCCTCCAATGTGGGGTTCATCAGCTATGTTTTTGAGACAAAAAAGAAATTCAATAATTTTTTTATACTAGTCATATCAGCATATTTTCACAAGAATTCCACAGAAACCTGTATGGCTCAACAATGGAAGATAAAAGATCTCATGCTGTGTGTGTTCACACATGAAATAGATTGTACTTCTAAAACGGAAAGTCAATAGATAAATTTGTTACCCTGTGTCGTTACCTTCGGCCTCATGCGATACAGCTGGCTTTGGGTAGGTAAAAGGGAGTGCGGTGGCCCAGTAGGTAGAGGTGCAGGCTGCAAGCCGAGAGGTCCTCGGTTTGAATCCCACCTGTGGCAACCACGTTGTGTCCTTGGGCAAGACACTTCATCTCCATTGCCCGCGTGGGGGCACGATGACGCCGTGTACTAAGGCGTACTGCATGTCGATGGTACACATGTCTTCAACCAATCTAACCCCGCCTGTGCTGCAGTGCGGAGTTACGATGTTGGGGAGCTGGCAGCTGCTCGTCGTTGCTCGGTGGTTCTCTCCGGGTACTCCGGCTTCCTCCACTCGTAAAACTGTCACGGTCATGATTAGCCATTGTGCATAAATATGTGATCTTAAACATCAATAAATAAATTGGGTAGGTAAAAACCCGTACCACGTGATCAGACACGGGGTAACTAATAATATCAAGATTAGTGGATTGATGAGTGGCATCGAGTTCATAAATTTTATTCCCATTAGAAACAAGTTAGCATCTTCCAATTGGATTCCATGTGTCTCCTAAACTGTTATCAGAAGTGTGAGCAATAGAGCACTGAGACATAATATTTAGACCTTCACCTATTAAAATATTCTCACTGTGGCAGACAATTCTGCAAGTACAATGTATTCCTACATCAGCATGTTATCATTGACAGTTCGCAATAGCAATAGACTTATGCTCACACATCGTGTGAACTAGGATACGTAACAACGGACTCAGGGCACCACCTCAAGGTGGCATTACCAGGTGTAACTGGTAGAGTGCTGGAAGCCCATATTTGGGCTTCATTCTGATGTGTTGGTACCACAACTTAAAGGCTTCAGATTCTTTGGATGTTGTTCATATCACCTTTGAAATGAATTTATTTAGTCTGTTAGGATTTGCTTGTTACAATTTATAGGAGAGTGCTCTCCCATAAATTGTAACAAGGCAAAGATATGTATACAAATTATGGTGACCAAAAATAATTCAGCACTCTACCAGCTAATTTAACAAACTCACTTTTAAACACAAGCTGGTGGACAGAAAGGTTCAAGCATCAATTCTCGAGGATCTACACACTTTGGGGCCTCTTCATAGCCCGTGCCGAGTCCCAGAGAATCAGCATGGGAAATGGAGGGCCTCTCAAATTGCTACATGTACATCAGGCTTAGGTCTCGTTATGGCATGTCCATAGCCTAGATGCACTACTAAGTCTACAGCTTCACAGGTCTCAGGTTTCATACCTTGCTCGTGTAGCCACTGGAGCTGCTGCTGCACTGCAGGCTTATAACAGGCTTTGTGTACGTAGCCAAACTTTGCGCAAAGTTCTGGTTTTATATGTCAACCAAAGTGATTTGCATGTACCCTCAACTACTTGTACATGCACGCAGTAGATCCATGGTTCCATACACTAACAAGGTAGCCTAAGACTAGAGCAGTCTGGACATACACACGCGCACATAGCCTTACATTCTCAAGCGAAAGTTTCATACGTGCATCTGTGTCATGATCGCGCTGGTCATACGTGCCATTTTTGCTTCACGGGTTCACGACTCGCTCAGGCAGGTTTCATACACGTTCATGTGTATGTAGCCATTTGGACTCCAAGTCTGGTTTCATACATCAACACATGCTATCATGTGTAGTCTCTCAAGTTCTCCAGCTCCTGACAGAGATTTCACAATTTATTTATTATTTATTTATTTATTGGTGTTTAAGGTCACATATATTTGCACAATGGCTAATCATGACCACGACAGTTTTACGTGTGGAGGAAGCCGGAGTACCCGGAGAGAACCACCAAGCAACGGCGAGCAACTGTCAGCTCCCCAACATACTAACTCCACACAAGCAGGGTTAGCTTTGGTTGACGACAGGTGCACCATCGACGAGCAGTACGCCTTAGTGCACAGCATTACCGTGCCCCCCACATGGGCAATGGGGGTGAAGTGTCTTGCCCAAGGACACAACGCAGTTGCCGCCGGTGGGATTCGAACCGAGGACATCTCGGCTTGCAGCCTGCACCTCTACCTACTGAGAAACCATCCGCCCCCCCCCCCCCCCCCCCCCCCCCCCCCCCGCCTCAAAGATTTCATAAATTGCTTCCATCTGCTTTACTCGACAGTGGGATCCATGTACATCCGCGCCCTCGAGGAAACATGCACTGGTGGCCTATCGAGACTTCCAGCTTAGGTCCCAGGTTTTATACAGGTGTATGTATGCGGGAGGGGCCGGATGTGCACCCACAGCACGAGTGCACTGGAGCCTTTCTTATATTACACCAAAGTTGTTTTTCTTGTATTTTGTAAATAAAGAACATATTTATATCTTAACTTGTTTCTAGTTGTTTCTGACATAAACCAGAGCCTGAATATGGCAGCTGCTTCATTTAAACAAAATAGAAAGATTATACTCCATAGATGGTCTGTGAAATATATGTTTGAATTTGACCTAGTGGGGGGTGCGGTGGCTCAGTAGGTAGAGGTGCAGGTTGCAAGCCGAGAGGTCCTCGGTTCAAATCCCACCTGCGGCAACCACGTTGTGTCCTTGGGCAAGACACTTCACCCCGCTTGCCTACATGGGGGCACGATGACGCAGTGTACTAAGGAGTATTGCACGTCGATGGTGCACATGTCTTCAACCAATCTAACCCTGCCTGTGCCGCGGTGCAGAGTTCAGAGTTATGATGTTGGGGAGCTGACAGCTGCTCGTCGTTGCTCGGTGGTTCTCTCCGGGTACTCCGGCTTCCTTCACCAGTAAAACTGTCACCGACATGATATGACCCTGGCTGTTAATGTGTCGTTAAACCCAAATAAAAATTAAAAAAAAAATACAAATTTGAACTAGTGGTTGTGAAGAAGATGTCAAGTTTGCAAAAAGTTAACAGACGATGGACGCCTGATAAAAGTAATGGCAATAGCTCCCACTGAGCTAATAATATGTTATGCTAACAGAACTATTTAAGTAAATACTGGCAGTGTAGACCCCTTTTTCTTCCCCATACAGTTGATAATGGAACACGTTTTGGTCTTTCTGATTGGGATGCCCTTCGCATCCCTTCCATACATGCTACCCACACAGCCACAAATAGCTCTGGCCTTCACCTTACAGGCTACTCTCACAATGAACTTATGACAGAACAGTGGTCAGACCCTGACCTAACATTCCCTATCAAGTGGTTGCTATCCAAAGAAGAACCCCCTGATTCTACCCTACTTTTGGCGAGTCCAATTGCCAAAACATTTTGGATACAAGGACAAAGATTTCATCTCGACGATCGCTCATTTTATAAGCGATGTAGAGATGAAAAGATTGTTTTGGTAATCCCCAAATCCCAACAGACAGAAGTGTTATCCCTTGAGCATGACATTCCTGCATCAGGCCACCAGGGAATAGCTCGAACAAAATCTCAAATAAAAGACAAATATTATTGGCTTCGAACAATATGTCAAGTCCTGTACACTTTATAATCAGAGGAAAAACCCTCAAGGCAGGTAAAACACCCTTTAACTCTATCATTCTGGTGCCTCCATGGAGAGGGTCCATCTTTATTTTCTGGGACCCTTATCCCATACACAAAGTGGGAATGAATAAACCTTAAGTGGGTGGAGTGTATCCCCCTCCTCTGCCAAACAGCAAGAAATAACAGCCATTGCAGCTGTAAATGAGTTTTTGCCCGTTTTGGGTGCCCAAATAAGATTTTTACAAAAAGGGGAACTCACTTTGAAAGTAAGTTGTTTACCCTTATATGTGAGGCTGTGCACATATTTAAGGCCAGAACCACAGCTTATAGACCATCAGCCAATGGCCAAGTTGAAGTATATAATCACACACTCATGGATGCAGCGTGATGTTTTTTTTGCTAGTCTGAACACAATCTACTTGGGATTTACATTTAGCTCAGTCAGCTGAAGCCCTGCACTCATTCGTGAATCAACTCACTGGGTGCACCCTACAGACCTTGCTTTTGGGTGCCCATCAAAACCAGATCCAGGCACCACACCCGAGTATGTGTCTACCCTGCAAGAATGTATTCGGTTAGCCCATGACACTGCTCGAACCACCTTGAAAACTCAGCAAAAGATTATGAAGCAAGCGAGCAGACCAGAATGTCAACTTTAAAGCCAAATGATGTAGTTTATGTTTTGAATTCTGGGAACAAGAAGGGGAAAACCCAAAAATTAAATCCCATCTGGCAGGGCGGGTATCATTCTCCAGGTAATCCAGTCCTATCTATACAAAATTCAGTATCATAATAAAGCAACTAACATCCATCATGATAAACTGAAGATCTGCAGATACTAATTTACCACCTCGGATAGGAAGACATTTATCAAGAACACAGGCCTTTGGGTCCACAGTTCCTTTGTACTGTTCATGTCGGCGACTCGACAATGGAAGATTCATTATCCAGTGTGATTTTTGCCTGGAATTAATGGTACCATGGCACTTGTGTGAATGTAACTGAGCATGACGCAGAACATTTGGACAAGTATACATGTACACGGTGCGAATTAACCCAGAATTAACATTCCTCTTCAGAAGGATGAACTAATCCACTTCTTTTCGGAAGAACTAATCCTCTTATCAGAAGACATCTCTTGACACAGAACTAACATTTTCTGAAGTGAGAGAACTAAGTTGGTGTGTCCCTTCTTTTCAGAATGAGTTCAGACACAGACAGCCCAAAAAGCCTTAGAGGCCAGCCTCCAATGAGGCAAATCCAGTGGGATTAGTGGGATACTCCATGCATCCCTTGACTTTTGGTTGGCTCAAGATCCAACCTTTCCTAAGATCGAATTTAATGCCGCCGAACCAACTAAGTTAGTTGACAAACAAGTGAGGAAACTCACCAGCCCTTCCACTTTATTTATTTATTGGGGTTTAAGGTTACATATTTCTGCACAATGGCTAACCATGACCGTGACAGTTTTACGGGTGGAGGAAGCCTGAGTACCCAGAGAGAACCACCAAGCAATGGCGAGCAACTGTCAGCTCCCCAACATACTAATTCCACACAAGCAGGGTTAGCATTGGTTGAAGACAAGTGCACCATCGACGTGAAGTACGCCTTAGTACACGTCACCGTGCCTCCACATGAGCAATGGGGGCGAAGTGTCTTGCCCAAGGACAACGCGGTTGCCGGAGGTGGGATTCGAACCGAGGACCTCTCGGCTTGTAGCCTGCACCTCTACCTACTGAGCCACCGCGCCCCCACCTTCCTGTTTAATATAGGCAATAAGGCACAGGATCCGTCAAGTTCGAAAGATTCATCATACATGACCCCACGCTTGCCAGTCACCAGTGGGAAGGGGAGAGGGATCCCAAGTCTTTTGACTTTGAATGTTTCCCTGCCAAAGGGTCGAGGAGGTGAACCTCTGGTGGAGTTAAGTGACACCCCTGATGCCAGACCCGGGAAGAGGAGTCATTCATCTACAAGAAAGTGTGGGGAGTTATAAACCCTCCCAGCAATCGGGAAAAGAAAATACCAAATCCAGGCCAAGTGTTTGGTTCTTGGATGAGGTAGGGAATGTAATGCCTCCCAAGTTCGCTGCCCAAGGGGAGAGCCCCACGGTGCCCTTTCGTTGAATAAGGCACAGTTATAAGGTCGATGAGGTGGCACTGTCAAATCACCCATTTGCCTTGTTACTTCTGGGAGCCGGAAGCTGATGAATCCCTCCCAGATCCATCAACACAGTTGAAGGGCTTGTTGCTTCCTGCTAAGGCCCTAATGACAGATTTAGTTGGCCTCGTGCGAGGGGTGAATGATAGTGGAGTTATCACTTCAAATACAGAGCTTTCAGTAGCTGCCGGTTGGTGTATATGGTAGCCCTTTGTGAGCACCAGGGATGGCCTGTTCCCCCCCATATATGTTCTATCACCCATGAATTCTAAGGCTTGTCTGCTCCATTGACATGCATTAATGTGGATGTTGTCTTATATTCCTGTCAATCAGCACCCCTTTGGCTTGGGTTCTGGTGAAGCATCGCACACCAATGTTTCTGTCTCAGTTTTGTCTGGTTCTGCCACTCAGGACTCTCTGACTGTTGTTGTGCCGGTGCTGCCTCTTGACTTCACTCCAACCTGTGTGTGTGCACCCTCTCCAGTGATGGACACTTCTGATCCTCCAACTATACTGCAGTCTGTTACTGATCAGATGCCTCTCATTTCCAGTGCTCTTGTCAACCACCCTCCACCAGACTTCCTCTTCCTTCCCGGTCTACTATTGCACCTTTACTGGATTCCAGCTGTCTGTCCCACGCTTCGTCCCAGACTACCACCAGCCCCTTAGTAATAGAGGCAATGGATTCCCATTTTCATCTGGATAGGTCCCTTAGCAAATTATCATTGCCAAATCTGTTGGGTACTGCTTTTCTGAGTTTGGGAAGATCCTGTCTTCCCCAGGTGCCGGTCCATGTGGTAGGTAGCATTGTAAATTATTGCCACCCAGATACCTACCCCCAGGGTCCAGACCCAAATCCTTCTATGGCTGTGGCTAATGGTTTAAACCCCAGGCACTTGAGTAACTTCCCCCCAGTTTTTGTCCATCACCATCTGAATCAGATGAAGTCCCTGATTCCACAGGTGTCCGCCGTTGGAGAAGTTGGTTTGGATAGGACGACACAGAGCATTTTCTGGGATCTTCATGATGAGTTTCTGGAAGAGGTGTGTAAAATGCCTATTCCGGATAACCCCCTTAAATTACATCTCAGAGGCCCCAAGGATGGGGCACCTTTTATGCCTGATGTTTACGCCAGAGGCCTACAGATCATTAGCCACATGTGTAGCCCCCCAACAGGTAATTTATCTACATTGTTTTTCATGCACTGCCAACTGCCAGTATGGTGAAAAGTTGGCTGAACACTTTTTAAAGATGCTTTTTTAGTGTAGGTGTACGGTTCCACTGCTTTTCGGATCGCCAAATTTTGGGTGTCCATGCCACACCTGATGAAAGACTTCTGGTGGAAACAGACTCCCCCTACTTCCATGGCCCACTGGGTCTAGATGTATCTACCCTAGCATATACTGGAGGTGTGGTTGGATGCTGCCTTCGCTGCCGACAAGCTTCAGACGTATTGATTGATGCAGAATTATCATTACAGTCATGAAGACGTATAAAGAATTTATCGAGGAATACAGTATTGTTAGAGATTTCCGAGAGTGAGAATTATCACTAGTTCGGCCACTGACGAGTCACCACACTACCGTCTCCCTTCAAAAACATCAATCGCCTGTCTTGACAGAGATGAAATCAACGCAGGGATCAGCCAAGAGGGAGAAGTGAAGTTGGCGATATCTCCGCCTTGGTACTGCTCACTTTGCCCATGGAATATGATTGGTGTTCTTTTTATTCCACTGTCATTCGAAGCAGGAATCATTAAGAAACCGGGAGTCTATTATGAAGTGATGTGATAATTACCAATATACGCACAAAAATTGCATATTATCCACCAAAACCAGGGCGAGCTTGGCGACTCCTTAAAAAATAAGGAAATGTTGATTTTTGCTAAAATGTAGCATTTCTTGTAAATATTTGCATCTTGACAAGGCCCCAACTCTCACTGACAGAACAAGGCAGATCCCACCAGTGGTGGAGCCATGGCTCATGGTTTGAAATTTTGGGGGACCATGCTGGTGAAGAGTTTGGGGGAGGGGGATCTCAGGACTGTACTTGCACTGAGGGCAGGAAATCAAAAAGAATTTTTTCAAATTTGGGGATGGGAGGAGCAGAGTAGCAACAATTTGATGGGTCTATTGAATTTTGAAATATTAAATTCTTTTCTCAGCATTTCTTTTAGAAATTTCACTTCTCTCTGAATTCAGAGTTCTCACTTCTCCCTGTTTTTCAGAGAGGGAGAAGTCACTCCCTAAAATTCACCCCTAGGCTGGCCTCCGACACTTTGACAATTGAAAATTCTTTTAGTTCACTATTATTTTCATTAAAACACCCGATCATTTCAAGTTGAAAATGAAAATGAAATCTTTCACTACTGCTGTTGTCAAGTACACATCTACTGCAACATGACTGGAAATATGTCCATTAGCTGAGAAGAGTGGTGAGGACTGAGTAATCCAGGTGACTTAACACGCTGTAGGAGCCTCATGACTTGGATGACAAATACAGATACATTTTGTGTACATTACCCTCTAAAATATGGATTTCTACAATATATTTTGAAAAACCGAAAACCCGAGTTTTTGTACAAAACCAAAACTGAAACGAAAAGCAAATTTCAAAACCGCCCAGCACTACAATAAATGACGATTTTCTACTGTTTGAAGATAGTGATGCGCTGCGTTTTATCACTTTTACAATGCACAAGAACCTCAATGACTTGCAGGTACCATATTTGGTGATGGCATGTTTTACATGTATCCTAACCAACTGCATCAGATATACACGATACATGCAATGGTCGAGGAGGTATATATCCACTCATTTTTTCAGACCTGCCAGGGAAGAGTCAGGCTGTAGACTAAAGGTAACCATGGAGGAATCTGAATCTGAATCTAAGAAGGTTTAGACTAAGCACCATCTTCATGTATTTTGAGCCGACCACTCATAATGCCCCCCAGAACTGTTTTGTCTGAAGTTACAATAAAGGGTTGCTTCTTTCATTACACACAAGCAATTTGGAGAAAAACCCAACATGCAGGACTGCAGACTAGTTTTCAAGATGCTACCAATATAAGCCAACTCGTCAGGAGAGCCCGAGTTCTACCACTAGTACCTGTTGACAAAATTGAAGATGTTTGGTTCCAAACACTAGATGACCTACAATAAGCCTTTTTTCGAAACTGCCATCTTGGATTTTAATCTATGCAAGGTCACAGGTCGCGGGGTGTAAACAAAGCGATTTCCATGTTCATCGCATTGAGTTCTGTGTCAGCCAAATCAACTGGTTTTGTTTAAATTCGTAAAACCGTTTGTTTTGAATGGCAACATGGACACGTGCTGCACGGAGTTTCTTGGTTTGGGAAATCCCCAGAAGTTGTTGAAAACTGTGCCCATTGCCACGGAGTAATGACACAGCATGCATTCAAACACCATTTATGTCGATAGGAACTCAATTCGAAATAATGAAAGTTGTCATGTAATATTGCTATTGCCTTAAACAAATCTTAACCTTAGCGAAGTGTTTTTTGAATTCTCACTGATGAACGTATTGGGGTCTGAGGCACATCACCCAATCTCTTCTCCCATTGCTTACGTGTTTTCTTGAAATGTTTACACCTCGCGACCTGTGACCTTGCATAGATTAAAGTTCAAGATGGGAGTTTCGAAAAAGGCTTATACACAGACACACTGCAAGATACAACAATCTTCACAGACTGCGTGTCTGCACAGTGGGTTAAGGGTAACCCACTGCTTTGGAACAATTTTGACACAGAAGGGCCTCGTACTACAAACCACATAGAGAGATGGCACAACAAACTACAGAAAAAATCGCGACATCAACGCCGTAGCTGCGACAGGTGGTGCAATCTGCAAGTCCAAAAAATATTCTCAGGGGCAATTTACAGGTGATGGTGAAAAAGAACCAAAATATTTGGAACAACATTTGCAACGGATATGGGCTAGACATGAATGAGATACACTTGCATAACAAATATGAAGTCATTCCACCAAGTAGTTTGAAAGTTATTCTTTTAGAAACTCGTTAGTCACAAAATTCTAAGTTCATAAAGGGCCATAACAACAAGAAAAATATTTGGAACAACACATACATTTAATAGTGGCTAGACATCAATAAGATACACTTACATGCCAAGTATAAAGCCATTCCATCAAGTATTTCAAAAGTTATTGAGTTTTGAAACTCGTTGGTCACAGACAGACCAACCGACCGACAGACAGACAGACCGACCGACATTGCCACTTATAGAGCTGCTAGTCACAGTTAAAAATTAGTCGCTCACACCAACATATATCCACACTTATCTGTACTTTTCAAGAGATTTAGGCCTCCAATGAAATTTTGAAGATATAAATAGAAACCGGTGGAACTGTACGATAACTGTCTTACACAGTAGTATGTACCTAACCACCCTCCCCCCCCCCCCCCCTCACCAAGTTGCGAAACACTCCTTTTTAATTGTAAGGTTTTGGAGGCATAGCATAGCCTCTAAGATGGCTATGAACTGTCCCTCCTCCACCCCATGGGCTTCAACCCTGGGTTGGTGGAGGGGAAGTATATAGCGGTCTGAAGACATTTAAGCGGTTTTAATGCATTCTTGATACTCAAATGTTTTAAAATCTCCATAGGAAGCCGTGGGTGACGATTGAATTAAAAAATTAAAAATAATTCATTTGTTTGAAACAAATAAGGCATGAGAATCAATTTTTTGTTTGGCCTTATGTATTATATTTATTTTTTAGATGATATACTTTTTTCTGCCTTGTGTTTTTCCTAATATTTTGTTACTTTGAATACGTGTTCTATACATGTATTTTAATCAGTGATGTGTCTCGAAAAATAAATTATTGAACAATTGAACTATCTGCATTCTTCATTTACTGAACAAGTTACCAGTTATCCTAAAGATAAAAACAGACTAGTTTCCCTTTGTTTTCCTGAGAGAGTCACTGAACAAATCTCATCTGCCCACTTTCTTTTCTGTCTGTTTTTCAAGAAGTGGGTAGATCAAGAACATCCCTATGAACTGTGTCTCGCACGTTTCGAGCAATATTTGCAGGACCTCGGAAGTGATGTCATATCATGGGACCCAGTGATGCTGTGTTTGGTGGTCAAGGTAACCCGCATGAGTGGCCATGTTGTGATATCATTACCAGTGAAAAGTAGTCTAGGGTGATAGATGCTTCCGTCATCCATTTTGTATACTGGAGGTCACCATCTTGGTTTCTATGGTCGCATGTGTTGATATGTGACCTAAAACCCTCAAAAAGGATGGGTATGTTCAGGTGTGTTCGATCCAATGAGAGTGATCTAATTACGCAAATAGACCCAACAATTTCCCAAATCACCAAAATAACCTTAAAACTACTGAAACAGACCTTGCAAAGCCCCATTTTGGGCCGACAATACTTGTAGTGATATAAGGCATGTTCTTTGTATAAGAGTCAATCTAATAAAGCAGAATCGTTGGTTACTTCGTAGAATTACCCAAACCACCAAAGACAACCCCAAATCACTCCCCAGGAATCCTCCTCCATTTTTCCAATAACAGACACTTTCCTTTGTATAAGAGACAACCCAGAATCCTCAGTTTGAATTACAAACAACCTGACAGGTTGTACTAGTTCAGATTCCTTGAGAATCCTCCACTTCTGCTTATCCTGGTCTATTCTATAGCTTATTCTCTCTCCATTCCGTGGCCTGTCCTTCTATGTTAGGACTTTCCCGTATAAAGTATCTGACTTTCCTAGTTGTGTTTGTGCACTAGAGCACAATGTGTACACATCACATGTAGCACATGGGCACATGCTGGATGTTCCAACATATGTTTGTTTACTTATACATAATGTGTACACATCACATGCAGTAAATAGGCACACAGTTATTTGAGGATACCAATGACATGACAATGTATCATTTAAGGATACCTTTTGCATGATATTTATCAGAATATATCTATATATTTGAAGATAGTTATGGCTGCTAGTACCTGTTTAGCCCGGCCTTCTAGGCCACCCCCTGACCTTTGCAGGTTTTAAACCACCACTGCTGATTTGTCCATAGTCACCACCATCTGTCAAGTGATCCAACACTATTGTAGTCACCCAGTACTATAGTTTTCTACCACCCTTACAGCTTTGTACCACTATTATGACTTGTAGCATTACCTCATACTTCCTAGCTATGCCTGAACCCTGTCTCGACTTTGCTCTTGGTCAGGTCTGTTACAGGCACAACCAGGTTGTTCCTTTCATCAAAGCTCGCATTGGTCTTTATATTCCCTTGACCTAGTGCCTGCTAGAGTACCTCACATACAAGAAAGTCTGTTGATGGTACCCAGATGGGCTGGTGTGCTAGTGCACAATGCATTCACATCACACGCTGCACATAGACACATGCTTAATGTGCTGATATGTGTTTATGCACAAGGTGCGCACACCACATAGGCATATTCAACAGAAAAGGGATTCTGTAACCACAGACTTATCCTAAAAAGGGATTCCAAAAATGGGATTCCTATCAGACTCTGTGAAATGAGATTCTGTGATTAGACAAACACTCAAGGGTATGAAAAGTGGCTGATAACACCCAATAGAGTAATTCAACAATGAAACTACTAGACAAAAGCCTGAACTAAACAGACAAAACTTAAACGAACATATTTCAGTTCAACCAGGCACAAGAACAAAGCTTCACTACAGCCGAGGTACAAAACATAGACAAAGAATATCGCAAAGAACAGAGAGAACAAAAGATGAACCGTTTGGATAGAACGAGGGAGAGACCAACTGAACAGATCAAAGATGGAACACAATCTAACCAGGGTCAAAGAGAATAAACACAACCAAGATCGAAGTGAACAGAACCAAACACAACAAGTTTAACACAGTGTTAACTGTAAAACCCTTTGAAATGAACAAACTTATGAACAAACTTTTGAATGAACTCTATAACGAAGTTTAACAGAACTGAATGAAATCTAAATAATGCAATTAAGTGTAACGCCTCCTTGAACTCAATGAAGTTTTGAACACAGTTCTTTTTATTTGGGAAAGGGAATACCCTTGAGTGTGTATCATGTCAAATCATGGAATCCCATCTCGTGGAGTCGGATAGGAATCCCACTTATGGAATCCCTTTTTAGGATATGTCTGTGGTTACAGAATCCGTTTTCTATCGTATGTGCTGCATGTGGTCAGGCCTGAAAATAAGCAGTCTGACATATGCAGAATGAGGTCCCCAGAGGGCAAGTTTGATGATGCTACCCCATACAGTGGGCTCATTTATCCTATGGGTACCTCTTTCTGTTTAGTTGTCAGACTGATTCAGATTGAGGTTCACAGAGGGCAAATTTAGTGATGCTACCCTGCTATGCAGGGTAGCATCACTAAACTCACCCTCTGGGACCTCATTTTGCAGATGACAGTCTGCTTATTTTCTGGCTTCCATGTGGTGTGCACACATTGTGTGCATTAGAACATATTAGCACAAATCAGCATATCCAGCATGAATCTATGTGCAGCATGTGATGTGCACACATCGTGCATTAGCACACCAGCACATCTGAGTACCACCAACAGACTTTTCTTGCATGTAAGGTATCCTAGAGTGCAGTATGTCAAGGGAATGTGAAGACCAATATGAGCTTAGATGAAAGGAGCAACCTGGTTTGCACTTATAAAAGACCTGACCGTGAGCAGAGTCGAGACAGGGTCAGGTATATCTATGAAGTAATTGAAGCAGTGCTACAAGTGAAAAATATTGGTACAAAGTTGTAAGGGTGGCATGCATGCAATGTGTACACATTGTGACACAATGTATGTTTTGTGTACCAAAATGTGCTTATGTGTTAGTACCCAGTTTCCTACATTTAAGGAACCTTAGCTTGCACTAGGTCTAGGCATTTTACAGACTGATACAGACATAAGTATATATGGGGTGATTTGATTGAGCCTAGATGTGGCCAAAGGCAGATAGATGTCAGGACAGGATCGGAGGTAGCTACTGAGCATGTGGGTAGTGCTACAAGTCAGTAATGGTGAGACACTCTACCACAGGACAGAATAGCCATAGTAATGGTACAAGGAAGCAACGGCACAAAACTGCGAGGCTGTTAGTACACCATACAAAAGCTGAATACAATAGTATTGGATCACAAGACAGATGGTGGTGATTATGGACAAGTTAGTAGTGGTGGTTTAACTCTTTCGCAAGTTTGGGTCTAAGGGAAGTAACTATTATTTTCTCATGTCTTTTTGTATGTGATGCATATGCATTCTGCTATTGGCGACAGGTGATTTCTCACCAAGAAGAGGTCAAGGTCAAGCCAGGTATCATCAGTCAAAGTCAAATTATTCATCTATGCTAAAGGAAGATAATTTCTCTGGAGCATCACTTGCATTTTGTTTTCCACACATGTTGTTTCGGAAATATCTGATGAGACTGTAGGAAGCCAATGGCTGTATATTTTAAGATTCTGACAGTGATGATCCCGGCAACAATATATTTCAAGATTCTGACAGTGATGATCTCAGCAACGTCGACTCAGAAGAGGATGATGAGAATGATGATGATGGTGGACCCTCTTCTGCAACATTCAGGGGGCCTGCTAACGTTGGTAGTGAGGGAGATTTACAAGGTAGTCAGGCAAATGCTCTGGAGGCTGATTCTGCATAGGAGCGAGAGACATAGCTTGAACGTGATCCTTTTGAAAATTGTTGGTTACCCCAGCGTGCTCGTCACCCTAGTGTGCTTATTGAAGGACACAATCATGTTAGGCTAAAAAAAAATAATGTTTTGATTCTCAGGCCCTCCCTCGTTGGATTTGAACCTCCTCATTAGACATTTTTATTACGTCATGTTTTTTGAAGAATTTGTGAAAACTTGGAATGGTCATTTTTTCACATTTCTCGAAATATAATTATTTAGCTGTGTTTGCAGTAAATTGGTTCTTCTTGTTGCAGTTTATGGGAGAGTGCCCAGAGGCACTCTCCCATAAACTGTAACAAGGCAAATTCTGATATACTGGATCATGATTTAATTATTTATTTATTTATTTACTGGTGTTTAAGGGTCATATATTTCTGCACAATGGCTAATAATGGCCACAACACAGATATAAACTCACTCAAGTTTAACCAATCATTTAGAGCCATGTTTCCCATTTTAAAGGACTCCTACCCCAAGCATTGGTTACTGGGGCCTATTCTAATGGATCATGTTTGACAGATCTATACCATTAAAAAGAATAAAATACAAATCCTTTTATCTGTTGTTACAGCAGTTAGTTATAAAAGGTATACTATAATTACACTAAAATACAACCTTTTCTCTTTTTCAAGTGGAAAGACAGCAAAAAGATTTACTGAGTATACTCAACCCTTTACACGAAAAAAAATAAAAAATAAAAAAAATATAAAAATAAAATCCTCCCTCCCTCACTGATTTGAAAAAAAAATTGCCTGAGAATCAATTCATTTTTTTTATTTGGCCTTATCGAAGAATTTGTAATGTTGTTTCTGATCCCGGCTGGGAAATGAACTGTCAACAACCCTGCCAGGCATTCAGGAGTCCAACACCCAAACCACTGGACCATTGCACACTGTCAAAAAACAAAGCCTGGCATTCAGGAGTCCAACATCCAAACCACCCAGTTGTTTTTTTCATGTTGTTTTTCGTGGACAAGGCAATAAAACTCATGTAACGAAATAACTAACTCATAAAGCAGATTTCCAGATGGTTATGATGCACTGTCCAAATATCCCATGGCAAAAACGCGAAAAAATCACTAAATTCTCGTAAAATCTGAGGTGGCCTTTAGGGTCATGTGACCTATGTGATGTCAGCAAAGCGGCTATGATAGGTCATAGCTATATGCAACTACCTGGGAAGTTTCAACAATGTAGTCCATGTGATAAAGAGAAACCACGCATTACCTATTCAAATCCACAGTGCAAGTTCATATAAGTAAAATTTGTTGACCAGGGGGGAGGTCCTTTGAAGTGCGAAATGATATAAATGAGATAAATGTCAACAAAACGATGACATTTCAGACATTTGAGATGATGATATTGTCCCATTGCTCAAAAATACTCTACAAAAGAAGAAACGCAAAACAGGTATAGCCATGATAACATGGCAAATTTGGGAAAATATAGTGATGAACTGTTGCTGAAGATATGGTTAATGACATATCGTGGTGGTCTAAACATTATGTACATAACATTTTGGACAATGGGGCATGATTGCAGCCACCGTGACCACCAAAATACTGGAAATTAACAAAACAAAGTTTCCACTGATTGGATACCTGATCATGAAGTTGCATGTTCCGAGAATGTGAGCTGAGCGTGTGGGGGTATAAATGGACATGGGACATTGATACATCCGGTTACATCATTTGCGGGGGCGAACAACCACAGCAACCTCTACAATGTCATGCTACCAGCAGGCGAAGGATTTCAGATCAGACCATTCGCAACCGTCTACCCGAGGTCTGTGTGCTAGATGGCCAGTTTGTGGCGTAATTTTGATGGCGCAGTATCGTCGACAGCGACTTCAATGGTGTCAGATGCACAGGGCATGGCCTCGTCAGAGATGGAGAACAGTATGATTCAATGACGAGTCACGTTTCCTTCTTTGTTCAGTTGATGGAGGATGCTGTGTGTACAGATGTCATGGAGAACGTTTTGCACGCAGCTGCGTTCGGGAGGTGGACAGATTTGGTGGTGGTAGCGTTATGATGTGGGCAGCCATCTCACACACTGGTAGAACGGACCATGTCCATGTTGAGGGTAACTTGACGGTGCAGAGGTAAAGAGATGAAATTTTGCAACCACAAGTGCTCCACATTATGCAGAATGTCAACGCCATTTCCCAGCATGACAATGCCTGACTGCACACAGCAATACTCACGACAGCTTATCTACAGGATAAGAACATCGAAGTCCTGCCCTGGCCATCCAGATTGCCAAATTTGAACCTGTACGAACATCTATGGGATCATCTGGACTGACGTGTGCGATGTCAACCACAACCTCAGGCATTACCACAGTTGGCGCAAGCAGTGCAGGAAGAGTGGGCCACCATACCTCAAGCTTCCATCCGAAATCCGATTGCTTCAATGAACAGAAGGTGCCAAGCAGTTTTGGACTCATATGGCGGTCATACTAGATACTGAGTTTGGATGACATCGACTCGTGACGTCAACGTCTGAAAAGTCTCCATTTGTGCTTCATTCATCCATTAAAACGTTGGATATGAATTGATTTTGTTCTCCATCTCATTATCCCATAATGCAGGAACGTCTCTCATCGCAGAAATCTGTTTTGCGTTTCTTTTTTTGAACAGTATATTATACAGCAATAAATGGTAAAAACCATTCAAATATTGTGTAAAATCCATGATGTCCGCTTGGGTCACGTGAGCCATGGGACGTGGGCAAAACGGTTATCTATAGGCCATAGCTATATGTAACTACCTGTGAAGTTTCAACTCTCTGCTCCAAGTGGTTGGCGAGATACTTGACATTACCCATGTATAACTAAATACAGGAATATTACCACAAAATGCTTGGCACTTGGGAGTCTGTTTTTGGTGGCAACTGGCAGCAAAAAAAATGAAATTGTTGGGGCGGTCTGAAAGGCCAGGCCGTGCAGGTACTAGAAGCCGTAACTATCTCCAGATAAATATCCTGCAAAAGGTATTCTCCTAAATGTACCCTCAACAGGTATCCTCAAATAGTACATCACCATGTCATTGGTATCCTCAAATACTTGAATGTGCCTCTGTGCTGCATGTTATGTTGTGTGTAAGCATACAGACACATATCGGCACATCCAGCATGTGCCTATGTGCTTCATGTGAGGTTTACACAATGTCCACTGGAACACAAACACAGCTAGGAAAGTCAGAATACTTTATAGGGAGGTCTGGAAAAGTCATAACATAGACAGGACAAGTCAAGGAATGGAGAGAATAAGCTATAGAATAGACCAGGATGGGCAGAAGCAGGGAATTTTTAGGAATCCGAACAAGTACAACTTGTCAAGCTGTTTGCCAATTCTAACCGGGAATCTGGATTCTGGGGGAATCATTACCAAATAAAATGATTATTTTTTTGTTATTTAGAGGGATTCTCTGGTCAATTTGCATCATTTTACGAAGTAACCAAGGATTCTGGGTTATTAGACCGACTCTTATACAAAGGAACATGCATTATTGCACTACATGCTATAGTATTTTTGGCCCAAAATGAGGCTTCCCCAAGTCCGTTTCGGTAGTTTTAGGGTTATTTTGGCAATTTGGGGAGATTGTAAGATCTATCTGGGTTATTCGATACACACCCATGAGATCGAACACACCCTCCAAATATAAGAGGTCGACAATGCATGCACCTCGTGGGCAGAAATACAGTTGGTAATACAATTGTCAGTCGCTAGACGAGCGTAATCCACGGGAATAGCAAGATAAATCCATCAAGAAATGGATTGAGGAGAGATCTTCTGTAGACCAGGTATAAGACAGAAAAAAACGGTTCCTGCCTTTCCTAATGAACTGCGTTGGATTGAAATAAATGCAAAGTGCACGAACTGGACAGAGCAAAGGGCGATTTCCCTCAGCAGAAGGAAGAGCCCTGATACAGATAGGAGGGAGTCAAATAGTGGTAAACAAAGCTGTTGAGAGAGCTCCTGAAAAAGGCCGGTTCAACCGAGGTGTGAAGCTCACTAACCCGTCTGGCTGAGGCAAAAGTCATCAGAAAAGCCGTCTTGTATGTGAGAAAATGCATATCCACCTGGGATAAAGGTTCGAACAGCGTCTCCCCCCTCCCCCCAAGCAAAGCAGCACCAAAGAAAGATTCCATCTTGGGGTAAGCTGCAAAGTCCTTGGCCTTTTCAAAGAAAAGTGCCGAACAAGCTTGGAGACGTATGGATTAGTGCCGATACGACGCTGTCCCACATGCGAAAAGGTCTCCAAGTCTCCAAAAGCATAGACTTGTACCCTTTGATGGTAACAGACTGGAGACCCCGAGAATCAAACAGATATACCAGAAACTCCGCAATCTGTGATATCGAGGGATTGGCATAATCAACAGTGATCGGCACACCATCGACAGAAGACCTTCCATGCAGCCGCATAGGCTAAACCAGTGAAGTGCCTCCTTGAAGAAGAAATGCACTCCACTGCTCGTCTCGAAAAACCTCTACGGAGGAGGCAGGACCTGACAAAAGATATGCGTGAACGCGCAATGAAGTCAGGTCGACGTGAAACATCCTCGGGTGACCTTGGCAATGAAGGTCGCGACATAGAGGGAGACGTGCAGGAACCGCAGCCAACAGAGAGCAGAGCTGATTAATCCACACCCGTTGAGGCGACAGGGGAGCGATTACAATGATTCGACAACTGCAGATTCGTATCTTGGATAGAACCGAGGCAGAATCGGAACCGGAGGGAAGGCATAGCCGACAAGACCCTTCCAATCGAGTGACAGAGCGTCCACAGTGAAAGCCAGAGGATCTGGACATGGGGAAACATAAATGTCCACCTGATGGTTCCAATGAGTCGCAAAGAGATTGATGTGGGGACGAACCGAGAGATCGCAAAGCAACTGAAACACCACCCTGTGGAGCATCCACTCAGTGGAAATGACCCTGTCCCGTCAGGAAGGAGTCGGCTAGGACGTTCAGACGGCCGGGAATGTTACGAACCACAACTCCGGCGTTGACATCCTGAGCGAGCAGTAGAAGATCCCGAGCCAATTCGTACATGGGAACAGAGTGCGTGCCGCCATGGTTCCGAATGTAAGCAACCACTGTCGAATTGTCAGACAACAGAAGGACCTGGCGATCTGAAAGGTGGGGGATCCACTTCCGGAAACTCAGAAGAGCAAGAAGCTCCTTCTGGTTGATGTGAAGAGCTGCTTGATCCTGGTCCCATACACCGTGAAGGGAAATATCTAGAGGATCCAACATCGCACCCCCATCCGAGATTGCTGGCGTCTGCCATCAGAACACGATCAGATGTGGCTAAGTCCAGCGGAACTCCCTACATAATCCACTGAACATCCGTCCAGGGGAGAAGGTGACAATGTAGAGACTCTGGTAACTGAAGCACAAGATCCAGCGGATCGACATTTGGCATCCAACGACTGAGTAGAAAGTGTTGGAGAGGTCGGACATGCAGCCGAGAATAGTCCGAGCTGTCGTGGACGTGGATTGGGACAGGGTCAGGGCAAAAGCAGAGAGTATCACAGCCCTTGCCCGGGGAACTGCCACCGTATTCAGATGAGTACGGAAGTCCATCCCCAGATGACAAAACGAGTGAGAAGGGACCAGGTCCGACTTCTCCTCGTTGACTCTGAACCCTAGCGACGTGAGCAGGCTCAACAGTGTGTCAACATCTGACTCCAGAAAGGCAGCATTGGAATGCTTCTGGAGGATATCGGCTAGATATGCCGAAGCAGTCAACCTGGACTGTGTGCGATAGAAGGCTATCACATGCGACATCAGTCAGGTGAAGGCCCAAGGAGCCAGTTTGAGGCCAAAGGGCATGGCCTTGAACTGGTAAACGCACCCCAGAAAAGAGAACCTGATATACTTACGCAATATCAAATGAATCGGAACGTGAAAGTAAGCGTCTCGCAGGTCGATGCTGGAAGCAAAATCTCCCTGGTGACTGGAGCAGCAAACTGACCTGAAAGTCTCCATGCTGAACTTGGGAGCAATGATAAACTGGTTCAGGATACTCAGACCGATAACTGGTCAGAGTCGGCCGACCTTCAGCATCAAGAACAGGCGTGAATAAAATCCCACTGAAGTAATGTTCTTGACGACCTTGATCGCCCCCTTTGACAGGAGATTGTCTTTCTCCATGATCAAAAGTTCCTGACGTGCTAAAGGAAAAGGTGTTGGAAGAGGCAGAGTGGGGTGCCTCCGGAAGGATATCCGCACACCGGACCGAACAAAATCTAACACCCAAGGATCGGATGTGACTGTGGCCCAATGGTCTGCAAACTCTGATAGGTCTGCAATCCATCCTCCAACCTGGGACGTATCGAGGTGAGGACCTTCATTTCGAGCCCTGGTGAGGCCCGTGAGAGGGGAAACCGCCTCCTCTACCGTATGAAGAATCCCGAGTGCTCCCTCTAGTCTGCCGATGCTTACCCTTACTCCGTGAGTAAGAAGTAGAAGCGGTGGCAGGAGGATCAGCCCTTGGCTTCGCAGAGGAAGCAGAAGGGTGCTCGTTAGGCTTTGGACAGCCCCTGCCTCCAACAGAAGGTAGAGCTGACGAAGCAGCAGCTGATCCTTGGAATGATGTAGGACATCATCCCAGTCCATCGCCACGGAACAAGGAATAGTCGCGGACCCACCAAAGAAGCAGGTCGAAGAGCAGTGTGCTGCCCTTCAGGAAGGGCATGGCTTGTGTCCAGCACAGCGTAATTCCAAGTCAGCCGTTTAACAGGCATGCGTGCGAGAAAGATGCATGAGCGCCTTGGACAGCACACGCAAAGGAGCCTGTATATCAATAAACTTATCTGGAGGCAGATAAGCAGCTAAAGCAGAGACGTGATCTGAGAGAGAAAGCATGCCCAGCATCTGTCTCTAAGTCAAACAGGGACTCCAGAGTCGCCATAGGAATAACAGCCGACTTGGGCCTGGAAAGGGGAGAGAGGGAGGTAGAGTCCTGATCCAAGACCGTCAAAGTCTGACAGACTGACAGATTGGCAGAATCGTAGAAACGATAGTGCCCTGGAGGCAAAAATGTGTAAGCCCTGGTGAGGAACGAAGTCCTCATAGTCTTGGAACTCAGCTTAGTGTCCAAAGCTGTAAATGCTTCAACCACCTGTTCCGACTGGCACGGTCGAAGGTGCCCAGAAGCGGGTTGCTCCACAGGCTGCAGCCTGGCTGACACCGTTGGCTGGTCTGATGGTTTGAGATCCGGAAGGAACTCAACACAAAGTCAAGAGCTGCCCCCAAGTCAGAAGACTGTTGGCTCTCGACGTCAGGTATGTCTGACCCATCCTCTGAGTCGGAAGATACATAGCCCATCATGGGCAAACCAGCCGATGCCTCCCATGGTGCAGGCACACCTGTGGGATCAGTAAGCGGCCTGCTTCCAATCCCGGGAGGCGGCGCTGCGGGGGGCACCTGGGGGCACCTGGAAACCACTAGTTGTCTCGCTGGAGTCAACGGGAAGGCTCTTGGAAAAAACCTGAGGGAGCAAGGAGAGGGCCTCCCTAAGCTCACGGCCCGTGTCGGCCGGTTTGACGTGGGAACGAACCGGCAAAGTAGCTTCACTCCTGACCCTTTTAACCAGCGAAGGGTCATGATCCTCAAATACACCAGACTTGGGGCGACGGGTGGCAGCCGACACAGGCAGATGCGTATACAGGTACGACATACCCCGAAGAACTACAGTGCGGGAACTCAGGAGAGAGGCCGTGGACCTCAGAGGAACAAAAGGTCCAGGCTTCACAAGCGTCAGTCCCGCAAAACCAGACATTGGACCAGAGTGCATGGACGGAAACGCAACAGAGTCCATGGTGACCCCACCATGAACATCCGAAGCCAATGAGAAAACTGCTGGGCTCGACGGCTGAGAGACCACAGCAGAGGATTCGGTCAGCAGCCCCTTCCGACTTCACCAAGTTGAAGTCAGGGAAGGCTGAGGCCGATACCCCCCACGTCCATACTACCAGACATCTCTGCAGACCCCTGAAGGGATAAGCCGAGGCCGGCTGAAACGGTGACCGATGACGTAGCATATGGAACAGTAGTCGCAGCAGATACAACAGGAGCTGTTGAAACCGGTGGAAAATTGGAGAGAGCAATTGGCTCGAAAGGAGAAGTTACAACCCTTGTGACAGCCTCAGCTGTCGACTGGAGAGGGGCCACAGTCCCAGAACCAGGCATCTCTTCACGAGACAACTCTACAGCTCCCGCAGTATCCACCACCGTAAAAGACTGCACATCCCCCACGGAGGGGGTATACCTCTCACCAGATGTG
Source organism: Pictodentalium vernedei (assembly GCA_031216915.1). Classification (NCBI taxonomy): domain Eukaryota; kingdom Metazoa; phylum Mollusca; class Scaphopoda; order Dentaliida; family Dentaliidae; genus Pictodentalium; species Pictodentalium vernedei. Next base: position 374,834,232 of record CM062291.1, read on the forward strand.
GGCGTGTCGGGAGGCCCCGAACGACAATGTTCCCCCTCCCCACAGGAGTGGGAGGAACGGCCACGAGAACGCACCACATGCTTGGGCAAAAGGCATTGCCCTGAAGGAACAGTCCTGGGAATAACAGAGGTGAGTGCAGTAGAAGAAAAGGTGAACTCAACAGATGTAGAAAGTAGAACTCCCCCAACTACGAGAGAAAGGTGGCAAAAAATAAAGGACCGGCGGGAACACAACTGAACCCCGACGGCCGACAGGGACCCAAAAAACAGAAATTCTGCCCTCAACAGAGAGGAAAAATCCTGTCCATACAGCCCTGTATTGACACCTAACTCCAATAATAATATCAAAAAGGATAACAAATTTATCAACCAAAAAATTGAAGTCCGAACCGCATGGTACGTGAAAGTCGCGCGCGAACACGAAGAATATATAAAATACAATGAAAATGTGGTTGAAAATAACGAGAATATATAACACAGTCCTGTTATTATATGATCCTCAGATCCATAATTCCAGTCACAGGTAACCATTATCAACGAGTTGAATTATCATTGTTTCTTAATGCAAATGGACGTCTCGCCACACAGGTGGACGAAAAAAGAATATTCATTAGTTACTCACTGCGCACTGGTACCAGAAGCCGTGGATCTGAACTAGGAGAAGAGCGTCCCCTACTGGGTGTGCACCGGTAGCTCTCGGCCCAGTTTTGGCTTATTTTTTCTTGGTGCTTTTGCACCGCTTTTCTTTCCCAAATCCCAAAATAGAGAGTATATTTTCCGAGTTATGGACTTCCACTGTAGTGCAAGCCTGTAGTAAACAATTGTAAGGTAGGTTGATAAGATATATAATGTAAATTTAGTGAAATATTTGTGATGCTGGCAAGTTATACTCTTCTCCAATTTATGGAATCGCAAAGCGACTTTTATTTTTGTCATTACACCACCACCAATCTTTACAAATTTTTACCACATTCCCATATCACTCAGGGTTTTATTGGCTTATTCACACTCAGGAGGGTGAGATGACAAGTTATCTGTGATAAAGTATCACCTCATCATAACATTATTATGCCTCCAAACTCCAAGGTTTGGTGGGCCTAAAGGTGAGGTATTCGTCCATCTGTCTGTCCATACAATCATTTTGTAGAAAAATTTTAGCATTGTTAGTCAGATTCTGATGTCCTGGTCCTGTGGTATGATGGTCAGTTGGCATGGAGGACAGAATATCAACATATCGCATGTTTTGCCCATGCATTTCTTTCAGTTATTTCCCTTGTTACACCTGAGAATATTTTCTGAACCAATATATTGCATTATCTCATTTTGATATCCTTTGGTGTTGTGAAAGACTAGTATGGGGGAGAAGACATCAACTTGTTGCAGGTTTTGTTTGCATACAGACAAGAGACATGGCCCTTGTTTCACTTACTGAACATTCCGTACAAACATTTGGCATTATCAATCCAGCATCTATTGTTGGACTTTGATGTCCTTTGGTGTGTGTTAATAGACCATTATGGGGAAAAGGATATCCACCTATTACAGGTTAGCTCATGCATATTTACCACAGTTATGCCCTTTTTAGCTCAGGGGGAGCTTTACGATCACTTTTCATCTGTCCATCCATCTGTCCAGCATTAACTTTACACTATCGACTTCTCAGAAACTACAGGACCAGATTGAACCATATCTGGTGAGCATGTTCCTTATATGTCAATTGAAGTTTGTTCAAATAAAGCTGCCACACCCACATGGTGCACCACAAGGGGCATAACTCAGTACCCATATATTTGAAAACAAAATTAAACATCTTCTCCAGAATCATCAATCAGAATCTTTTGATATTTGATATACAACATCTCTAGGGGAGGGAGGGAGGGAGGGCGGGGAAGATTCAAGTTTGTTCAATTTGAGTCCCTGGATTAATATTAGGGCTCTCTATGGGAGGGATGAGGCAGGTTTGGTTCAAGGTTGTTCAAATCCATTTGGAGCACAGATATGAGTTTGTTAAGTCAGGGCAACATGGGAATAATCTTTAAAACTCTTCTTTTCATACGACCCAGCAGGCAGAATGCTTTCATATTTGTTACATAACATTTCGGGGGGGGGGGGGGGGGGGGGGGGGGGACAGATTTGGGGCCCTGGGCTCCTATTTTGGCTCCCTATGGTAGCCTGAATTTTAATTTAATTCAATGAGGAAATTTCTTTCAAAATCTCCTTCAGATCCACCAATCCGAATGGTTTCATATTTGGTATACAACATCTCTAGGGGGATCAGAAAAAAGTGTTCAAATCCAGAGCCAAGGCTAATAATATTTGGGCTCTATGGAATCACGACTTTAAAGTCAGAGGTCAAGGTCACATGAAGATCATCGAGGTAGACGACATGCGGTCTCATGGTGACACATCCACATGGCAAATAACCAAGTCCTAGGTCAAAAAACAAAAAAATTCTGGTCTGGACAATTACTCCCTATTTGAAGTACATAAATTTGACCTTGAGGTCAAGGTCACATGAAGGTCACAATAGTATGTGACACACCGGCTCATGGTGATACATCCACATGCCAAATATCTAAAGCCTGACTCGAAATACAAAAAAGTTCTGGTCCAGACAGTTTCCCTTAAAAAAGCGCATAAATCTGACCTTCAGGTCAAAGGTCAAGGTCACATGGTACACTGCACACTGGTTCATGGTGATACATCCACATGCCAAGTATCTAAGGTGTTGGTCACAAGACAAAAACGTTATGGCCCGGACAAAGTTTGTGTGATGTTTCCCTTAAAAAAAACACATAAGAGGCATTCTCAGAAAATGTCCAATTTTCAGGTATCAGGCTTGAAAAGTACAAATTTAGTGAGTTATTCCCACGGAACCGTTGCAATGTGATGATTGTCGGATGTGGTGTGTACTAGAAACACGAAATCATTTCGATCCCTGAAGAAGTTGGTTTCTGGGTGTCTCACATGTCGGACTCTTGACGAAAAATGCTCGTCTCCGATTCCGGTTTTCTTATAAAAGTTTGAAAATACGGAAAACAACAAAGCAACTATGCACACCCGTTTTGGTTATTGATTACTAGGGACGATAATTGTCAAGATAGTATAAGCCGCAACTTGACCCCTGTTCGAATACTTAGGGAAAATTGTCATCGAAACTTGTCTCTCCAAAAACTGTCTCTCCCGTAGCGTAACACTTCGCTGTCGGTGTAATCTATGATCCCATCGATGACGTCATTGGAAATTCCAGTGGGGAAGCCCCCAAAACACGGAGAATCGAAGTTCGCGCGTCTCGTGTCTACAGATTTTGAGAGAAAAATTATTTCTTGTATGAGGTAAGTGTTAGTGTGTACGTAATTTCTCAGCACGTCTCCAAGATAACGCCGACTGATAGCATCGTTTAGAAGTTGTGATTCTCCCCTGTTGTCTATTATGAGAAGTTTCGAGTGTTGTCAAAATCTGTACTCTCTCAGAATTGATTCCGGGAGAAATCATTGATTCACACGACGTCATCTCAGTTTTTTTCTCTACAATAACATTCTCTCCTGTAGCACTACAAAATGTTATGGGATAGATGGTTTTCGTTTTGGGAGAGATAATTATGTAAATCTTAGACATAGTATACTTAAAGGAAATGGTTGTTTGAAGAGTCTTTAGGTTTATGGAGACAACAGTAATGAGTACGCCATTCGACATATATATATCATGTGTTGGCAGGTGGATACTCCAGTATATGGAGCTATGTTCATTCTTGAGCGCTACAGGAGGGACGATAGCTTGTTATGGGATTGCTAATTCCATCGGAAGAAATTTAATTACAGAGACCAAGATGAATAATTTAATTTCTTTTACATTTGGTTTTGTCAGCATTCAAGTACAGAATTTTCATATTCATTATTTTATAATTCCACACGCCCAAAACATGGTAAAGTTGCCACCCGTTACGGGAAAGAGTGGATTCGTTATTGGAATGAATCTTGGATTCTATATTATCTAGGCTTTCTAGTATTGCCAACCCGCTCACTTCTTGATGTTCCGCATTCACTACACGTTTGCTGGCAGGCAATGGTGGATTGGTATCTGCATAAAAGCTACAAATTCATTCACTTTTTACTTCACAACAGCTTAGAAGTATTTAATCGTTATGGGAAGGAAAATAAGGATAATCCATCTAATTGTAGAGACCTAAAACTATATTCTGGTCACATACCTTGGATTCACAGCTAAATTGGACACATACTAAATGGCCAACACTGTCATTAATAACCATAGAACGCGACGTGCCTGGGAGTCCGCCAAATAGTCATCCGTTACAGGGAAGAACCTGTTCGTTACGGGAGAAAAATTTGACAGTATATTGACTATATGCTACGCTCAATCCATCCCACCCCTTTCGCCATCATCCACATTATTTAAAAAAAATTGACATTTTGCTGTAAATATCGTTATTTCCGAAGAACTCCGATGATTAGTGCAGTTCGACTGGCATGAGTGATTTCGATTGTTATGGGAAAGAACAGCCAATTGTCTGCTAGATTCAGCATTGTCAGTGCAATGATGCAATGATTCCTGCAGACTTCATTGTTATGTCAATGTGGTCTCGTGTAGATGCGCTTGTTGATTCCGCGTCAGTGCTTCGTAGGTTTTCAGGATAGGTAATAAATTGAGTGATCAAATTGGGAACGAATTAGTCGTGGTTTAACTGGAGTTTATTATGGCTTAGTTGTTGGGTTGAGAATGTTTGCATAATTTCGCCTCCTCCCAAGCATCGTTGCTCGTTCAACCTTCATGTCATTCTCCCGTGTTCACATTTTTCCTTCAAAAGTTTATTCACCCCGTTGATAATGAACTCCATATAAGTTCCATCCATCGACAAATTATTATTTTTTTTGTGAAACTTCCTTCACCCCGTATGGCTTCCGTACATCATCCGGGGTATATAAGTAGAGCCATCGCCGGCAGCCTAAGGGTTGTCAAGATTCGCAGAATGACAGCCTGGCTGTCTGCTGGATAAAGCATTGACCAATTCAAAGAAGTCTTTAGATTTCATTGGGTTGGCAATGTTGTCTAGTGGATGCGCTTGTTAGTTCCGCGCCAGTACCTTTGTCTGGGTTGTCTGGGCAAATGTTTGATTCATCTTGGGTTAATCAGACATTTTCCTGGTTGATCCACATTGAAGTGGAAACTAATTAGTCGTGACATGGCATAGTGGTTAATACTACGATAAACACTGAATAAACAATAAACAAAACTCTAACTCTTCTTTCGTTGTCTCATTGCAGCCATGGCAATGAGCAATGCTGAACGACAGAGGAAGTTCCGAGCGAAGAGGGATGCCGATCCTCAGCGGAGGGAAGCATACTTAAAGAAAGAGAAAGAGAGATATAATACTGACAAGGCGGTCGGGAGGAAGAAGTTGGCGAAGGATATGACACCGAGAGAATTACGTTCTGCTAGAAAGCAATGACGGGCTAAAAAGGCGAAGTTGAGAGCCGAGAAGAAAGCGCGAGAAGCGGTTCACTTGATAACACCTCCAGCGTCTCCTTCACAGCCGCCGTCTCGCCAACTTGAGCAGAGTATTCACCAAAGAAGAAAGAAAATCGCCAAATGTTACAGGACAAACAAACTTTTGAAAAAAAAATCTTGAAGACGAACGTCGAAAATGCAGGTTGTACAAGCAACGGTGGTTGCGCGAACGAGAAGCCACAAGAAGAATTTCAAGAGGAAATTCGTCTAAAGACACTCCCAGAACTAAAACACGCAAACTCCTGCGATACGCTTCGTCCGAAGAAGTCAGAAAAACACTGCTTTTCCACAACACGCTCGTCGGTCAGCTGAGAGCTGAATATAAAGAAAACAGAAGGAAAACTACAGTACATCAGGTTATTGCTGGAAGTATACTTCGGAAATATAAATTCCGAACAAGAGCAATGGCGGTTATCGGAATGAGTTCCAAGAATAACAGAAACAAAAAAGGTTGTTTGACGAGCCGAGTTCTGAAAGAGGTTCGAGATTTCTATCAGCAAGACGATGTTTCGAGAGTAGCCGCGGGAAAGAAGAATACAGTTACTCGTAGGAAGGTTAAAAAACAACGTCGCATACTCAATGACAGTCTTAAAAACCTGCACATAAAATTCCTTGCTGAACCCGGTACACGTAGTCGAGTTAGTTATCCTGTGTCTTGTAGACTGAGACCATTCTGGGTGAAATTTCCCAATACCAGTGATCGTAATACATGTCTGTGTAAACAATGCGAAAACTTCTGTTTTGTTGTTGATGTCATTGCGAAAGCTAAAATATTGAACACCAATTCTACTGATGATATTTTGCATGAATTGACATGTGATACCAATTCCAAAAGCTGTATGTACGGTGTCTGTAGGGACTGTTCTGGATATAAGTTGACTTACAATTCACATGTTGAGAAAGTCCTTGTGAGGAACAGATGGGAAACTATAACTGAAAATAGGGATGTGAAAGGGGAAGCGAAGGACGTCAAATTGTGTGTTAAAAAGGTGGTGCGCGGGTCTTATTATGATATAATTCATGAATTGGAGGGATTAATTCCATCTTTCAAGAAACACACATTCAACATTCGCAACCAACACAAATACTTCAAGAAGCGGACAGAGAACATCGATGGAAAAAGTTGTATAGTTCACATCGATTTTTCTGAAAATTATGTCTGTAAAATGGGATCGGAGATTCAGAGTATGCATTTCGGAGCCTCAAAAAAGCAAATTTCTTTACATACTGGTGTATATTTCATGAAGGATTAGAAACCAAAAACATTCTGCACTGTCTCTGACAATATAAGTCATGATCCTGCAGCCATATGGATCCATTTGAAACCCATACTCGAGTTGATCAAGGCAGAAAATCCAGACGTGACAACCATTGAGTTCTTTAGTGACGGTCCTACTACACAATACCGACAGAAAGGGAACTTTTACCTCCTATGCACTCAGCCGTTTGATGTCGGATTCAATAAAGTGATATGGAATTTCTTCGAATCTGGACATGGGAAGGGAACCCCAGATGCTGTAGGCAGATCAATAAAACGAAAAGCAGACACTATAGTTAAATATGGAGGAGACATTATCTCAGCAGAGTCTTTTGTTGAAAAAACTATGAGCAGCGCAATAACCGTAAGATTGATATCGGGAAATGAGATCGCCGAGTTCCAACAAGATTTTAACGGAATATTACTGAAAACAGTACCAGGAACAATGAAAATTCACCAAATTACGTCATGTGCTCGTGGGTCCATAGCCTACAGAGATGTGAGCTGTGTTTGCCTTGATAGCCTAGGAGGTATACAAGAAGAACTTCACTGCGGGGATTGTGTGTCGAACATTTTTAAGTGCTGGACCCTTAAGGGCAAGTCACAAAGTCTTTCGAGCATTATCCGTGGTGTAACCGATGATTGCGATAGACCTGTTTTAGAGCAGTTTGATGGTTCAGAGAAAGTCGACTCAAAAAACTGAAAGGGAACAAACAAAAGCAGTAAGATGACCAAACGTATGAAAACGGATAACCAAAAGGAGAGCACTAATGTGAAGTCTACCAAGGATACATCTAAAATCGGGCGAAAGGCCAGAGAAGAGAATGCAGAAGTCAGCTTGGAGAACATAGAAAGTGGAGATAAAGATCTAGAAATTATAGCGGAGTTGTTGCTCGATATGGTTGACACATGCGCTAATAGTGTTGCAGAAAGTGATGTTCAAGATGGGAGTTTGGTGGTCGCTGCAGATGCCCCAATGAACATGATTGAGATATGCGCTGATGGTCAACAACAGGTGTTGGATATCGTGGGGGAGTTACTGGATGGTATGGTGGACAAGTGTGTTAATTTAGTTGCAGCGGCTGACACTCAAGTCGAGAATCTCAGAGACCTTATGGTTGTCCTGGAGAGTAGTGTTGAGCCTGACATCGGTGATCAGGAAAACGTTCTGGACATCGTTGGTGATTTGTTGCTTGATATGGTGAACACGTGTGTTGGTTTTATCACCGGAGATGACATTGTGGAAAGAGATACATCCGCTCGGGAAAAGAACTCGGACATCATGAGAAAGTTATTGTTTGAGATGATTGACAAGTGTGTCGAACTTGACACTAAATCAGGAAAACCAGTTGAGGAACATGCGGCGAACTATGGTGTCTTTTTTCAGATACCCCCTGTGAATGAATGTCTTAACAGGGCAGTTATTGTTGAATATGATTAGTCTTTCTACCCTGGTATTGTTGATGATGTTTCTGACGGAGATTTGCTGGTGAGGTGTATGAACAGAACTGGCCCGAAAAATAGTAAAAAATTCACTTGGCCCAAGAAAGGCAAGCCTTGTGACGTTTGTTGGTACTGTCATGATAAGGTCGTCGCCATTATACCAGATTCCGATCTCACATCTAAAAATTATGAAATAGATCGGGTCATCTGGGAGCGATTGCAAAACAGTTAACTGAATATGCGATGGTATTCGCAAATTTCATTTTGTAAAATCTTCTAGTCATTATTTTTATGTAATTTTCAGTTGATTACCTGTTCCCAATCCTTCCACACTTCTCAGTTTGGGTGTTCATTTTTGTTGTCTCGTAATGTCTCTGTATATGAAACCCTATATGACAGCTAATAACATGAATATGGAACGCCTGGGATGCTACTTGTAGTTATCTCTTGGGTCTCAAGAAATCGTTCCGTAATGGTAGCATAGTTAGTGTTCTTTTAGGCCCTTGACGCATGGATCCATGCCTCCCTTTTAGTTGTTGACAGTTCAGGAGATACAACTTGGTTCCGGACTTGTGAGCACCATGAGATAATGGGAACTTGAATATTGTAAAATGATGAGACATCAAACTAACGTTGGTAGTCCTAGTATTTACTTAGGTCGGTTGATGGCATCCGGACTGAGAATGGAAGGTTGATCTTCGGTATGATTAAGGGAGGCCTGTTTTTTCTTTCATGTTCATTATGTTTGGTTTTTCGAGATCGTTTTCAAAAGAAAAACAGTTTTTCAGAAGTTATTGAGCTCAATCAATCACACTGGAACGCCCCACGTGTAAGAATATCACAATGCGACCATTTGTCTTCTCTCACTCACAATGTTGACCGTCCACTGCTATGTTTTGAAAATTCTCTCTCCTGTAACGACTACAAATACGCGGTCCATAAGGAACCATATTGGCGATTAAACGTACACCATAATTCCTATTCAACAATGACTATGGCTACAATAATTTATCGGTATATATGCACGGATATTATGGTATCGATTGTATAAACTCCACTAATTTACAACTAATGCTGTAACAATCTCTCTCCTGTACCAATCAGCAATGTGCGAACGGTTGAATATTTGCAACAGAACAGATGGCCATCAATCTTCCTCTGTGTAGTCAATCTCGGAAGGAGCTGTGGCCACCCATATGCAAAATGATAATCGGAATCTCTTGGCTAACAGGGGCATTGTGGCACACCAACGATTGAAATTCATTGCCATTTTGCTCTCCCGTAACTGATCTTTCTCTCCTGTAACAATTGCCATTATTCTCCAACTAGAGCAAACCTCAGCAATCAATATTGGTATTCTCGCAATGTCGGTGATGTTTATCGCGATTTGTGAGCAGAATGACACTTGCCCTTTTTAAGAGGATGGGAGGTGCCTTTTTTAAGAGGATGGGAAGTTTTTTACCCGCGATTCACATTTGACATCGGTCTTTACTATAACGAATCTGATAAAAATTCTGGGATTTATTGGGGGACTCACAATGCTGCAGCTGTTGTTTATGTCCACATCAGTAGCGCGGCTCGACCTCGATTCACCAAACGTGAGCAATAGGCCGAAGTAGTAGAAGCACTGAGTAAATCGCGTTCAACGATACGTTTATCCCTACTGTTATATAACCTGTCTTTACAATAACGTCCCTGTCCCTCACATAACGGACTCAATAACTCAACCACGCACCATCTGTATCAACGATCACATCTATTCCAATTACGCTGTGATAGCGATGTGAGGAGAACTTCCACCACATCTAACCGTTTGAGTGCTGTTCTGTAAGATTTAATAGTAATGGTAATTCAATTGTCCAGAAAAATGCGCTTTTGGGGTTGAAATTGTGTATCCCGTTTCTAATCTGATTGTGGGCGCAGATGACCCATACATTCAATTGGGGATATAGATTTTGAGATGAGTTTTGATTTGTAATTGGTTTTTGATCAAATGGATAATACGTGATGATTTTATTCAAATTCAAGTAAATGTTACAGTAAGGACACCGACGGGTCCCTCTATCACAAAGAGTGCGCCCAGTTGTCATATCGAGCATGATTAAGCCTGCACTTTTGCACTCCTACATATTTCGATGAACCATACATCCACCAAATGAAACCATAATACCCATATCGACAATTTTGTTTTGGTGGGATTCCGGCGTTCGAAATTGGACAAATTCTGAGAATGACTCATAAATCTGACCTTCAGGTCAAAGGTCAAAGTCACATGAAGGTCACTATGGTACACTGCACACCGGCTCATGATGATACATCCACATGCCAAGTATCTAAGGTGTAGGTCAAAAGACAAAACAGTTATGGCCCAGACAAAGTTTGTATGAGAAGAAGAAGAAGAAGAAGAAGAAGAAGAAGAAGAAGAAGAAGAAGAAGAAGAAGAAGGAGGAGGAGGAGGAGGAGAAGAATATGCACTAAAACAATATGTCTCCCTTCTGGGAAGGAGAGACATAGTAACACCCGATTTGAAATGGGTGATGTATATAAGATTGACCTCAAGTAAGTTCACCACATTGCGCATGCAGAAATGACCAATGGTCTGTGTTATCCACAATTAAATGATTATTTACACGCAATTTGTCACCGCCAAAAAAATGGGAAATCCCCAAGTTCGTTTCCTGTTGCGAATAATTTTTGTGTGAAGTGTTCTGTAAGAGATACAAATAATTTTACCCACTTGTCACTTCTGATACACCAAAGTTATAAAAAACAATACATTCTTGTCCAAAAATCCCATTTTGATGAATTAGTTGGTATTTTTTTAATTGTAAACTCGAAGAATAAAAACACATGTCATTCCACTGTCACCGGATATTTTGTTACTATTTTTAGCAGTAAAAAAATGAGACGTGTTTTATCCGTATATTTTCTAAAATTAATAATTTTAGTAAATTTTATTGTCCCCCAAACAAATATTTTATGGGGGGGAATATTTCATTAAAAAAAATATAGTATTTGAGAATTACCCAGACAGAAGTGATGGTCGAAATCTTAATTTATGCACAGCAGAGAAAACCAACAATGGCGTCATGTGATGTTTTGCCAGCTTGCGTTTGTTCTCGTATTTTTATTCATGCATTGAGGGAGCGCGGTGGCTCAGTAGCTAGAGGTGCAGGCTGCAAGCCGAGAGGTCCTCGGTTTGAATCCCACTTGCGGCAACCGCATTGTGTCCATGGGCAAGACACTTCATTGCCATTGCCCGCGTGGGGGCACGATGACGCCGTGTACTAAGGCGTACTGCACATCGATGGTACGCATGTCTTCAACCAATCTAACCCTGCCTGTGTTGCAGTGCGGAGTTACAATGTTGGGGAGCTGGCAGCTGCTCGTCGTTGCTCGGTGGTTCTCTCCGGGTACTCCGGGTTCCTCCACCCGTAAAACTGTCACGGTCATGATTAGCCATTGTGCATAAATGTGACCTTAAACATCAATAAATAAATAAATAATTCATGCATTAAAAATACAGAGTTGACATGTCTATCGAAGGACACAATAAAACAAAGGTCCCCTCTCCCAATGCAGGGAACGAATGGGAATGGCATGTAAGACATATTTTTTATTTATTTGAAGCGAGTCAGTCATCTTGTTTACAATCACAGGTTCACAAATCACTTGTTGTACTGGCATTAGAATCCAAGGTAAACTTTCAACAGTTACGAATTTAATATTTCAGCCGCGATTTGTTTATTTACTCTGCCATTCATAGAGATGATTTACAAATATGTTGAGCCCGCCCCACCCCGACTCCCCTGGGTCTTGAGTACTTTGAAAGAGTGAATGAACCAACCATGACCTGTGAACTTTTACACGTGACCTCAAAATGGCGAGTGCAGAAAATATCGAAGAATTTTATTCTGACGACTCATTATTGTATTCTGATGATTATGATGAAAATTTTGAAGGGTTTTATACCAGGTCAGACACAGGGGACATCGATTCATCAGAAAGTGACGAATACATTTTTTTCAGTGATGAATCGCAATTCGTAAAGGATAAATGGCAGAAGGTTGAGAACTTAGCAGACGACAACATTCATGATCATTTTCGATTTTTACCCAATGCATTTGGGAGCAAAAACATTCCATCCACCTGTCAACCCAGCTGACTTTATTCTTTTATTATTTGGAATAACTTTCATTCAAGATCTTGTTAATGCCACAAATCAGTATGGGGACACAAATAGTTCACAAAGATGCTCAGGCAAGCCCTGCTCTAGGTTTCATAAATGGTATCGGACCACAGTCGATGAGATGAAGGCATTCCTGGGATTGATTCTAAACATGAGACTTATTCATAAAACATCCATTCGTGATTACTGGAGCACTGACAAGACACAAACTACTCCTTATTTCATCTCAATTTTTACACGGGAGCATTTCCTAATGCTGTTGACAATGTTTCATCTCCCCGAAATGAACTTCAGTTTGACTGGTACTGGTAGAATGCAAAAAGTAATGGGTTTCATTTAACATTTGAACGAACAATTTCAACAAGAGCTGGACTTTCGTCTGGTGCATACCCCCACGTGGTGTACCGCCTAGTGTGAGCATACCTATGACCAACAAATATCATTTATGAATATTCTCATATGGACTGACAGACAGATGCACAGATGGATGGACGCAATCCAGTATACCCCCCCCCCCCCCCCACCTCCATTTTCTTCGAAAGTTTTCAACAATTTCTAAGTCAAAAGGTATGGTAAATTGTTTGGTGTTTGGAAGTTTTATGCAATGAAGCAGAAGCCTTTGTCATAGGCAAACTGCATGCCATATTTCACTGAAATCCGATAACCCCAATCCAGTATGCACCCCCCCCCCCCCCCTCCCATTTTCTTCGAAAGTTTTCAACAATTTCCAACAATTTCTAAGTCAAAAGGTATGGTAAATTGTTTGGTGTTTGGAAGTTTTATGCAATCAGGCAGAAGCCTTTGTCATAGGCAAATTGCATGCCATATTTCACCAAAATCCGATAACCCATACCTGAGATACAGGCTGAACAGACAAATAATGTCTATTTCCTACAATTTCTAAGTCAAAAAAGGGGGATAACTCTAAAAAGGAGAATGTGAGAAATACCGTTGAATCCTTTTTTTAAAGCCTATACCATAAGCAGTGTTCATGACAAATTTCATTGCAATAGAACATTCGATACCCGAGATACAGGCTGAACAGACAAAATTTGGCTCGGATGGACAAATTAATAAAAAAAAATAAAAAAAAAAAATAACTAGTGTGGGCATATCTATGACCAACAAATATTATAAAAAAAATAGGCCGATGAAATCGTCAGATGTGTACCCATACGCGCAACTAGTAGAAAGCTGTATGACGGAGGGCCACCATGGATGCTGACATTATGTACACCATACAAGGTATGGGTACATATAGAAATGGATTGAAGGAGTGTCTAATTTGATGGATAAAGGGTCAATATCTCCGGATCAAATTATCAGATTTACATAAAAAACTATAGAGCACAGCACATCAGTAACCTGAATAAATATATAAAGAAACATGACAATCGGATTGATCTTTTTTGAGTTATCTCATGCCAAAGGGATTGGAGGAATTTTCAATTTGAAGGATAAAGGGTTAATATCTCCGGATCAAATTATCAGATTAACACCAAAAACTATACAGCTCAGCACATCAGCAACCTGAACACAATTATAAAGTAACTTAACAATTCAAGCAATATTTTTCAAGTTATCGAATGCCAAAGGGATTGGCGGAATTTTCAATTTGAAGGATAAAGGGTTAATATCTCAGGATCAAAATAACAGATTTACACCAAAAACTATACAGCTAGGCACATCAGCAACTTGAACACAAATATAAAGTAACTTGACAATCCATGTAGTATTTTTCAAGTTATCGAATGCCAAAGGGATTGGAGAAATTTTCAATTTGAAGGATAAAGGGTTAATATCTCGGGATCAAATCATCAGATTCACACCAAAAACTATACAGCTCGGCACATCAGTAACCTGAACACAAATATAAAGTAACTAGACAATCCAAGCAATATTTTTCAAGTTATCGAATACCAAAGGGATTGGAGGAATTTTCAATTTGAAGGATAAAGGGTTAATATCTCAGGATCAAATTATCCGATTTACACCAAAAACTATACAGCTCGCCACATCAGTAACCTGAACATAAATATGAAGTAACTTGACAATCCAAGCAATATTTTTCAAGTTATCGAATGCCAAAGAAATGGATACGGACGCCGGACGGACAGACGGACGGACAAAGGATGGATGAACAACGGATGGTCACCCCGGATGCCGGCATTATGTGTACCATACATAGTATGGGTACACATAAAAATAATAATTTACTTAAGTTATGAATACTTTTGGACAGACTCACACACGGATGCACGGACGGACAGGCAGACGGACGGATGGACAGACGGACGGACACTTTCTTTACAACCTACCTTACCCTGGCAAGTCAACTGAAGATTCCTCAGCTCATGGCCTAAGCTTCGATGTGTGTGCTAAATTGATGATGCCCTACCTCATGAAGGGTTATCACTTGTTTGTTGATAACTTTTTTACCAGTTTACCGTTGGCACAATATTTGTATAGAGCCAAAACATACCTCACAGGGACTGTCAGACAAAATAGAAAAGGGATTCCCGCTATTATAAAGATTCAGCAGCAAAAGGGACAGGTAACCGCAGCACGTAAAGGACCCATAATGGTAGCGAACTACCATGACAGAAAACCTGTTAATGTACTTTCAACCAGGGAATCAACTCGACCAGTTGAATATGTTTCTAATAGAGGCCGTGAACATAGAGCCGTGCCACAAGTTATTGTGGAGTATAATAAATATATGGGTGGGGTTGATCTCGCTGATATGCATACATATATGTTCCTCGATGAGAGGCGAACAATAAAATGGACAAAGAAAGGTTTTTTTATGTTTGGCCGTCTTGCCCTAAATGCGTACATTCTCTTCAAACATGCAGCAAGGACATCACATGCTTATCAAATTTACCATGCCACATGTAATACGGGTACACAGAATACATCAGTAAAAATTCTTGATCGCCGCCATTTTATCATTCACTGTGTCAAGGGGCTTGTTGGCAATTTCAAAATGGAAAGAATGGCACCGGGGAGACCAATTACAGTCCTAGAAAACCGCCTAAACAACCCAACAGATCACATGAAAGCAGAGAAATTACCAGTCGGCAAAAGCCGTAATTGTATTGCATGCAGCAATTTGAAAGTCGGGAAACGTGTCAGGACCTCATACGAATGCAAAACATGCGACGCAGGTTTATGCCCTGGAGAATGCTGGGAGGCATACCACAGGAAGAAAGTTTTTAAATAAATGAATTTCATTCAAAAACCACACATGTACATAGTTGTTACCTGTATTCCATTATATACCCTTGTTTCATACACCCGTGTTATGAATGGTTACCTGTTAATTTGACCTGTTTAACTTTCTGATGATTCATTATTCTGAAACTCAAATTTTATTCACTTTTTGGGAGACAAGGCATGGCTGTGGGTTCAGAAACATCAAAGATAACAAGACAAACATATAATGTAAGTTGAAATTTTATTTCGAACATTAATTTCAATCACACTTCACCTGTAAGTCATCTGTCATTTGTCAAGCAATCATAAATGGGTAGGGGCTACATGTAGGATGGTTCCTTGGGGTACTCCTATGATTTTTTCCTCTTTTTCCTTTTTCTCCTGTTCATCTCTATCATGCAGGCAACATCAAACAAAATATGTTATTTGTCAAGTTATCATCAACAGGTAGGTTCTAGGTGCTAGGATGGTCCTTGGGGTACTCCTGTGAATTTTTTTTCTTTTTATTTTTTCTCCTGTTCATCTCTGTCATGCAAGCAACATCAAACAAAACATGTCTTTTGTTAAGTTATCATACACAGGTAGGTTCTAGGTGAATGGTGCTAGGATGGTTCCTTGGGGTACACCTGTGAATTTTTTTTTTTTTCCCTTTTTTCTCCTGTTCATCTCTGTCATGTAGGCAACATCAAATAAAACATGGTAGCTGTCTGGAGTACTAAGATTTATGTTCGCATGTATCCCAATGAACTTCACATAACAATAGAAACTTGAATTTGAAATTATATTTTACAAATTGGTTGAAAATAACAGTTCCAGGGCTCAATTCAGGTTTCTTTCACATATTTCACTTTAAACTTTCTTTGTCGAGTTTACTGTTTGCCTCTCATCTATGTTTTACCTGTAGTTTACCTGTTATGTGATAAGTAATTATGCTGGTGTTATCATACATGGGTATGTGCTGAGCTAGTTCTTTAGGGGATTCCGATGAAATTTTTTTTTCAAATTCCATTTTTTTCAATTTCAAAATTTTTACCTGGTTGCTAATCAGCTACCTGAAACACCTGTAACACACCTGTAATGTGATCAACTTCAAACAATGAGATGTGGCTTTTGTCTGTGTTAATGAAGTTTCAACTGTTTGTGTTAACACATGTCCTTGTGGAACTATTCCAAAATGGTTACAGTAATATGCATTTCTTGTTTCCATTTACCTATTTGCTCGTTAACTACAGGTAATTCCTGTTTGGCATACCTTTGAAACAATGCACAACAAACATTACTATTACCTGTCATGGTACCATTTGTCCATGAATACTTCCTGTAAGTGGCCTATTCAAAATTACAAAACCAATTTTCTTCAAAAATTGACTTTTATGAGAGGTCTTACCTGTTTGCTCGTTAATGGTAATATACCTGTTATACACCTATTATGCACCATAGTCAACTAATAGTGTTACCTTTAATAAAAGGCTAGGTTTTGGGGGTGGAAAGTAAACAAACAAGTCAAAACTCTTTATTTTTCCATATGCTTTTAATTTTTACCTTTTTTTTGTTAATTAGTTACCTTTTTACCTGAGTGACCTGTAAAAAAGTGAGCCAAAATCAACAAAATTAATTGTACTTTAAAGGGAATTTATTAGACTTTAAAAAAATGTATATATATTGAGGAGGTGAAAGAAGAGAATGAACAAAATAATATAGAAGAAGAAAGTGTATTTTATTTCTCCTATTTCTGAAAAAAATACACACGTTTCAGTAGCGCAATGAAAGAATTGTAGCACCCAACCAGTTAACTTATTGAAATATGAGGGAATTTCTTGAAAAATCATCATCTTCAAATTCACCACCAGTCAGAAGGCATCATGGCTGGACTATTTTAGTCACGGCTCAGGGGCTCAAGGATTGACAAGAGATCCTATGGAGATGGATGGCTTAATGTACATTCTTTCCTGGCCTTGGTTTTTATCAGGTTCTGTTAAAGGTGATCGCTTCAGGCCCTGTGGGGCCTCTTGTTTCTATTATCATGAATGATTGATTGATTGATGGGGGCTATCTTATGTATTTTTATTTGATATTTGGGACTGTTTTGTGGATTCTGTTATTGCCTATGTTACCAAGCTTCACATTGTATGTAAGTGTGTTATTTGTCATTCTGCAGAATGCTTTGATATTGGGGCTGCCTTATGGATTTTTTTATTGCTTATACATGTATTGACATGCTTCACATTGTATGTGAGTGTGATATTTGTCATTCTGTCGAATGATTTGATATTGGGACTGCCTTACGGATTTTTTTTATTGTAACTTAATATACTACGTATAGATATATTAAGTGGAGTTTGTGACAAGGTGAATTGGTCAAACATCTGCAGTTTTAACAAAATATGGAGTCGTTCATTTATTCATGTCTACTAATTCCAAGTGGACTTCTCCCACTTGTGGCTATTTTTAGTGAGACTGCATAAGTCTTTGCATTCCAAGTCACTGACCGCTCGAGTGAGAACGTCTCATTGGGATTTGGAAATAATTCAAACTTTTCAACTTTCAATTCACAAACGCAGCAAACTGTTTCCCTGAATTAAAGATTGGACACGACGCTGGACGCAGCTGATTTTAACTGTCAAAGACTTGTTCCATCCATTCAGCCGCAACAACAGCTACTCACTAGTGTCAATTGTGAAAGTGTTCGTTGTTCGGACGGTCAAGTTTCTTGTTTCGAAAGTGAGATGATTCCTGGGAGATCTGTAGATCCTAGCTTACCTGTACCTACCGTTATCGAGGTACACGCATCAGAAAGTCCAATTTCAATGGAAAATACACCCCCACCCTAGTGCAGATAAGCCGCTGAACATTGGGCACACTATAAGGTCTGCAAAATGGCACAGTTCCATTTCCACACAAAAAAAAACAAAAAAGGGCAAATTCGGTCTTACCTGGAATAAGAACAAACTGATCAATTGGACTGTTACGCAATTGAAAGACAGACTGGACAGTATTGGAATAAAGGCTCCAAATGCTCGGAAATCTGTTCTAGTGCAACTTTATCAGGACAATGTGGAGCGACATCAAAACACAACATTGCTCCCAGTTGCCTCGCATTCATTTCAAACTTTCAATTCCCTTCAAAGAGACATGGGGTTACCAGTGGCAGCTTCATTGTCAATACCAGGCAACATTAACAGTGACTCTGCAATTCCGACTGAAAACACAGTCGAGCTCAAGAGAATTGCCGCGGAGTTGAGTGGGTTAAAAGACACTGTGTTTTCATTAATTGGTGGTTCACAGGCTTTCCTGAACGCGGGCAACAGTGGGGGCCAGACAGTCAGTGCTGAAACTGCGATTACCTCATTGAAAACACTGCAACGGGAACAGTCCGTCCCAGTTTCTGTTTCTGCCGGTAAACAAAGTGCAGGGCCCGCTTCCGTCGAAGCTCCAGATGTCAACAGATCGCCGGAACATCAGTTTACCGTAACCGCCAGATCAGATGTCCGGAATGACCTCCCAGTCGTTCACCAAGGAAGAGATTTGCGGCATTACAATTCCGTCTCCGCCGAACCGGAAGCTCGCTTTGTAAACAATGTTATTGACTCCAGTTTTACTCCCTGTTCAACGCTTCCAGAGCCAAGATTCAATTTGGCAACAGCTATGACAGCTACACAAACAGCAACACACCTGTCACCGCATTTGGAGAGAGGCCACCAGCCTGTTCGTTTATGGGACATTGAACATCAACTTGGATCTCATCCAGTGCAACCGTTCAATTGTAGGTCAAGTACCAATGAATTAGTGACGCCTTCCTTGAAGCGAGCAATAGACTGGAGGGAAGGGATGTTAACTTGGACAGTTTCCTGATTCCCAATTTTGAGGATGGGGGTCAGAGGACTGTAGAGGTTGGCAGTCTTTCCTTCCAGTTGAAATATGGAGACGGTCTTCTCTCACGAAATTGTCAATTTCAGAATTTATTACGGTGTTTACAACATATAAGAACGTCATGTGCGAAGGTCGATCCAAATAGGCGAAGAGAGATGGATTCATATGAAAAATGATTTTGCAGCTACATTTGTCAGTATGGTGGGTTCACATTCTACGAATTCCATAAAGCCTTTTCTGCGGAGGCAGCAGCATGGTTGAGTCAGCAAAACACCCTGGTTGACTGATCCAAAGGCAGCCCCAAATTATTTCAGAGGATTTTCTCAGGGGTCACATTCCATAGGTGTGACATCTGCGAGAGTGCCTCCCACAGGACACAATTTTGTCCCAAAATTGTATCCACCACGTCAACTGATAGGAATGTTTCCCTGACTGTAAGACCAGGTCGTATAACTGCTGAACATAATCCTTCTTTCTGAACGACACTCTTACCGTCGATGCTGATATAAACTTTTCACAGATGCCTCCTCCAGCAGGGGTTTTGGTGCTTTTTATGCTGCAAGATGGTTCCAGGGCGAGTGGGCCGAGGCCCTTAGAACAAACAATGAATCACCTTCCATGGCTTTACCAGAACTGTATCCAGTTGTTGTAGCAACACCGGTTTGGGGAAGAGAGTGGTGTTGGAAACGTGTACTATTCCAATGCGACAATGAAGCAGTCGAGCATATCATTAAAAAGAGTTGTTCAAAAAAACTTGAAAATAATGCATTGGATGAGAAATCTGACTTGGTAGTATACGCAAGGCATATTCCAGGTAACAAGAATGACATAGCTGATGGTCTTTCTGGAAATTTTCTTGATGGTCTATATGAAAATATATTTGCTAGTAAGCCTGGTTACAATTAAGATGAAATCATTTGGACTGATGGTCCGTCATCCGAATTTAAAAAGTTTCGTAAAATTGGAAATTTTGTCAGCAAAATATCAAAAGATTTTACCTGAAAATATTTTGCTACAAGTCATGGAAAGGGCATTGTTGATGGAATAGGTGGTAGGGCAAAAGGCATTGTTTGGACATGCTTGTGCATCAACAATGTCCTTTGGCAGACAGACAACGGACAGACGACGGACAACTCGATATCAGAAAAGCTCTAACTTTGTCAGGCGGAGCTAAAAAAATTCGCGACATCGACTCTGTAGCTGTGACAGGTGGTGCAATCTCACAAAATTCTAAGTTCATCAAGGGCCATAACTCCAAGAAAAATGTTTGGAACAACACATGCACTGAACAGTGGCTAGACACCAATAAGATACACTTGCATGCCAAATATAAAGTCATTCCATCTAGTATTTCAAAAGTTATTGAGTTTTGAAACTCGTTGGTCACAGGCAGACTGACCGACCGACATTGCCACTTATAAGAGCTGCTAATCACAGCTAAAAATCAAGGAATACATAACGACAATGAACATCATTTATTTGGAAAACATCAGAATGAGGTTACTTCCAGCTAAGGAATAACAGCCAATAAGAAGCCACAAGCCTTTATATTCAATAGAAATTCAATTTCTGCTCTGTGATGCTCCTGGCTTCTTACTGGCACATAATTTTCATCATTCAATAAACGGGTTAAGTAAAAACTTTTGGTTTAGGCACAATTAAAATTTTGGCAGGTCTGCTATAACTAAAGTTTTACATGACCGATCTTGGTGTTTATTTATTTCGGTTTTTAATACTTTCGACAACCAGGGTTACCTTGTGTCTGACAGTTTTAAGGGTGGAGGAAGCCAGAGTTCCTGAAGAGACCACTGAGCAATGGCAAGCAACTATTAGATTCCCCAAAGTACTAACGCCACACAAGCAGGGTCGGCATTGGTTGAAGACAGGTGCATCCTGGACATACTATACGCCTTAGTACATAACACAACTGTGCCCTAAGGTGGATGATCTAGGTGTAACTCAGTATTAGGTTAGTTATAATGAGAGGAAGAAGCCTGTTCATTTTGATGTCGGTTTCCACTTTACAACTCAAAGGTCAAGGTCAATTACACTTTTTTTTGTTGCTCCACACTGCATTTTGAAGGATTTAGATTAAGTCAATGGGAAAAATACTCTATACACCTCTGTGAACCCCCTCCACCCACCAAATGAATTTTTCTTAAATGAAATTTTTTTGCCAAAGGTGTGCAGGGTTCAACAAAATTTCAAGGTAACTGAATATTTTTACAGGGTGGCAGGTCACTTTTTAGTGGAGGCATGGGGAAATTTAGTGAACTGAGGTTTTTTGCCCTAGTCACTCTCTAGGCTGGTCTCAATACAAAATGGTTGCATTTTGTATTTTTTTTTACTTTTTACTCATTAATCAGGAGCCATATCCCAACAAAGCCCTGTAATGTCTCCTAGAAGTCCGGCAAGACGTAGTTCTGGTGGTACCACAAGACAGTCACCTGAGAAAGCCCCTCCAAGGAACCCAGCAGACTGCTTTGACAGAAAGTCCCAACAGAAAGTATTTCAACATAGTCATTTACCGCAAGACATAGTTCTGCTGCTACCACACGACAGTCACCTGAGAAAGCCTCTCTCAGAAGCCCAGTCGACAGTGCTCCGACAAAGTTCAGTAAACATTGTTTCAACCCAGGATCCAGTTGAAAGTCTAGAAGAAAATAGGCCAAGAAGCCCAGCAGGAAATGGTTCTTCAAGAAGCATTTTTTTTTAAGGTAGGACACATTTGAAAAATTAGCAAAGTTGAAAAGAAAATTCACTTCCGGATTTTTTTGTTTTTCATTTGTTCGATCATTAAATTGCATTAAAACGAAAGTACAAACACTGAAAAATATTTCTTTTGCATTAAAAATAATTTTTAATTTACACACCATGTATTTAATTTGAAACCGCTTGACGTAAAATAAAGAAAATATTGCTATAATTGGTCAACTTTGAACACTTTTTATTTTGCAAAACCAACACATAAGGCGGCATTGTTTGGTATCAATGTTAAGGTGTTTTTTATAAAGAATGGTCAGTAATGTCAGAACTTCAAAATACCAACCAATTATACTCAAAATGGTGTCCCACAAGGTATTTTCCAAGCGAAAGCTGTGTTTTGAATGAATCTGTGGATGCGGTTGGTCAGTTCATACCACATGATCAACTGCTCATGCTCAATCATTGCGTCTATTGAATTGTGTTTGAAATTTCATTGTATTGTTTGTCATCCAATATTTTACAATTTACTATGGTTGCAACTAAGAGGAAAACTCTGAAGCAATTTGGTAAAAGGAAATGTAATCTGTACCCATGGGAAGGGCAGGTGGATGGAAGTCCAATAAAATGTGTGTTTTAATTGACTCAGTTGGAACTGAAAATTGAACATCACTGTTTTCGACTTTGTCAACATCAACAAATGCGAAAGTGAAAAAATGTTCTGACGAAAGTAATGTCCATCGAAATGACATTCCCGCATTAAAGAGGAAACAATTTATTAAATTCTCCTGAAATGTCCAGCAATAAAAAAAAAATACAAGAGGCCACAGGGAGTCTGAGGGCACTCACCTGACATGGTAGTCTAAATATCAAACCAGGAACTTGACTTGAATAAGCTGCATACGCCCCACCTAAGAAAAGCATATACCAACTAGATGAAGCGATTGTGCCCACACAATACACAGGATCTTCCTTCTATTTTCAGTTCCTGCACTCTTACATCCCAAAATTGAGATAAACGCATAAAAAAAAATTTTTTTTTATTTTTGTTCGGAAATTTTCGAAGTCACAAACAAAATATTTTCAGCCTAAAATTTGTTTTTCTTCTTTAAATTGACCAAAACGCATAAAAAACCAAAAAACTAATTTCCAGGGTTTTTTTTATTTTTGTTCGGAAACTTTCGAAGTCCGAAACAAAATATTTTCAGCCTAAATTTGTTTTTCTTCTTTAAATTGACCAAAACACATAAAAAAACAAAAAACTAATTTCCGGATTTTGATCCAAAATTTTCTAAGTCCCACCCGGCCCCCAAATTTTCAGTGTGAAAAAAAAAAAAAATTTTGTCTTAAAATTGACCAAAACACATAAAAAACAAAAAAACTAATTTCTGGATTTTGGTCCACAATTTTCCAAGTCCCACCCGGCCCCCAAATTTTTAGAGTAAAAAAATTAATTTTTTTTTGTCTTAAAATTGACCAAAATGCATAATAAAACAAAAGAAACTCATTTCCAGACTTTGGTCCAAAATTTCTAAGTCTGGACCGGGACCCCAAATTTCTAAATATGAACCCAGGGACTTGGCTTGAACAGACTTGAATCTCACCCCCACCCCCCCCCCCCCCCCAACCCAACGATTCTGCATACAAAATATCAAAAGATTCTTATTAGTAGATCTGAAGATGAAGATTTTTAAAGAATATTCCTCATACTGCACTAATTTAAACATTTGGGCTCCCATAGAGAGCCCAAATATGGACCCAGGGAATTGATTTCAATAAACATGTGAAACAATCTTCCAAAGATGTTATATGTGGAATTTGAAAGCTTTTGGAGCAGTGGTTTTGGAGAAAAGTAGTCTTAAATTTTCTTCCCATTACCCACAGTGTTGAAAAATGCTGACTCAGCCCCTTTTCAGAGTCCCAGAAAAGTACCCCATGATAAAACCTATAGCAATTTTTTTTTTTCATTCCATTCTGTTGGTCCAAAGAAAGCTTCACACCAAATAAGAATTCTCAGTGCCATGTAGTTTTGGAGATATGGGCATTTTAATTTTTTTCTATTTTTATTTTGGGCATAAATTAAGTACTTATGACGCAATAAGCCCTCATATCAAATTTGGTTCAAATCTCTGCCTCTCGGTTTGGAAAATAGAAATTTTGGGAGGGACAAAAATTCTTGCCCCTCCCATAACGACAGCAAATATAGCCCCACAAACTTCTCTTGAACAAATCTGAGTCTACACCTCAAAAGGAAGCTGCACACCAAATATCAAGTCTCTGCTACTGCTGGTTCATGAAAAGATTTTTTTAGATTTAAGCTCACTTTTGGGGAGTGGCCCTACCAAGGGGCGAGGCAACTTGATTTGAACAAAATCAAATTGCGATGTCATAAACTATTATCTCAAATATCAATTAAACTGGTTCAGCGATTTGGGAGGAGAAGACGCAAACACCATGTTCACGGACAACGACGGATGACGGACGCCAGACGACGGACGGTGAGTGATCACTATAGCTCTCCTGACTGAAAGTCAGGTGAGCTAATAACAGGAGAGAACAATTGCAGCCGTTCTGACTCCCAGCCCATCTCGGACCAGCATGGAATTGGAAATTTGGAAATCACCCCCACAATGTCATACTCAGGAAAAAACGATGACAAGGGTTACAGGATAGTTGGACACTCATGTTTGGGAAGTTTAATAGAAAAATTGTCGTGTCCTGAATGCTCTGGAAACAATTTACAGCTTTTTGAAACCGGTAAAAAAAAAAAATGGGTCTTCGGTGCTCCATGTCTGTGTTTTGGAAAGACTGTGGATTTGCTACACAAGAAGAAATTACAAAAAATATTACCAAAAGTAAATTCAGTTCCCTCAATGTAATAACTGTTCTGTCTGCCAAGAATTGTGGTATCAGGTATGAAAAATTTTGCAGTTTTTTTTTCTGGGTTAAACCTACCCAAACCGGTTCATCTTAAATCGTATCAGAGCAGGGGGTGGTCGGGAGTAAGTTGTATACACCATGCCTGGTGGGGTGGGTCCCGAGTGGAGGTCTCTCCACTTACTCCAATTGTAGTCAATTGTAGTAACTGGGTTGGTGATTCTATGGAAACACGGAGTTAGTGGGTTAAAAAAGATTAACTGGACAGATGTTTCACATTAAATCTCAAGAGTTCCAACATCAAGATTTAAATCAAGTTCAACTATAGACTGATTGTTTTGAATTAGGCTGTATTAGTTTTGCACTTGACTGTAAGCCATGAAGTTGGATAGTACACAGTACAGTGTCACACTGTCACAGCAGGTTGCAGAGTTCCACAGATTTCTGCCTGTCAGTTCCTGGAATGCTAGCTGATAAAGTCAAAGAGAAAATTACATCCTCAAAAATCCTGTTGATCAAAAGGTATGTGTTTTAGAATCAGACAATATTTCCCAATGATTTAAACATTGGTGTTTTATTTCAAATGTATGAAGTCAAAGTTTAGCCAAACTTCTGTACCAATGGTATGGTACCCATAAAGTAGAATCTGGGTTTCGGTAAATCTCTACTTTAGAAATAAGTTGCGGGTAAAATACTAGGGTTCTTACCAAATACTCCTGTAGAAAACACTAAAATTCGAAACTGTTTGAAAATTCCCAGCTGACGCTTTCGCGGTCCTGTTGTAAAAGAGACAGAGTCTGGTCTTCTTCTTGGTTCTTTGATTCCAATTGGTTAATCCCGGTCACGAGGCCTCAGAGTGGTGGTATTCAACTTCACAGCTGGAACAGGTTCCGGAGAGTTCTGGAAGTCTTTCCTGGTTCGCAGACTGTCTCTGATGACGTCATGCGAGTGGGATTATGTAGCAATTCTACAACACTCTTCCCTGTTTAATTTAAAAAGCCAAAGATTATCATGCCAAAGAAAAAACTGTCGGGAACCCAACTGACCTGGAGTACTTCCGGGTAGTCAGGAAAGAAGAGTGCGCTCAAACTTTAAGAGTTTGATCTTTTGATCCCCTATACCAAATGGGGTGACCTAAACATGTAGCAATGAAAGATCCCGATAAATGCCTAAAAGAGATCATGACATCCGCTCTACCACTGGGGAATTCCCCGGTGGACGAGAGGATCCCTCAATGAATACTGTCCTAACCAATTTTTGACTATGCCCTTTGACAGAGGATGGATAAGGAATTGCAAATGCAAATTTTTGACTATGCCCTTTGATAGGGGATGGATAAGGAATTCATAAATATTGACCTGAGGGTTAATCCTCAGGTCGCCAGCCTAACAATTTTTGATTATCCTCCACCCCTTGCACCTCCCCTGGAAATAGTGAGTCGCCATTTGCTGTCTAGGGTGATGGAGGCAACATTCCAAACAACCAGCGGGCATTCCTAGTTGTTTTTGGCTAATACGTCCTCCATTAATTCTCTGCAGATGACAAACACTGTTCATTTGGGGTTGGAATCTCTCAAGCCCCAGCTGTTGGTCTAGACCGAATCTGTTCCCCAAGTTTAACTCTTTTGGTTGGGCTTCATTTGTTGACACTACTTTTTTTTTTCAGCTTCCTAATTTATGGGAGTCTACATTTCTGCTGGGGGCTTCCCGGCAGGTGAGACTTCACCCCAATGTTTGAATTCAGGGTCCTCAAGGAAGATATCACTATTCTGAACCTGCTCAGGGGACTTCCCTGAGCGACTCTTACACTTTTTGCGAAGCCTAACTTTTCCCTGTCTAGTGCAGCAGGATTGGACCAGGGTTCTTCCTAGCCCATTCACGCCCTGACTGGTCTGCCCATATCTGCCAAGTTTTGAGTCTCTTTCTTTCTGCTGTAAGTTGGGAATGAACCAACCCTGCAGTAGGGCAAATGCACCCCACATCCTGTGAATATTCTGTCCAACCTTCACCAGGGTCCCAGGGTATTCCTAAGACTCCAGGTCCAAATTGACGTACCTCGTAACCCGATCTTATTTTGTCAGCTTCAACTGTGACCCCACCAGGGTACCATGGTTGCCCAGACAACCCCGGTTCAGTGTATGAATTTGTATATCTCTGTTTTTCGGTACTATTCCTGTCTGCTTATGATTGGTAGGGTATGGCCCCTGGATCCCAGGCTTCCTGGTCTAGTTTTAACATTAGGCTGCTCTTTTGTGGGGCATTTATTCATTTGTTTAATGCCATGGGATTCTGCGTCATCTATCAGGATTTGCGAAAACTCTTTAGCCACCTGAGCAAATGTTTCCTCCCGGTCTGCCTTACCAATATTTTGGCTCGACTTTGTACCCAGAGCAGCATCAGTTCCATTGGCTTCTGCAATGATTTGGGAGTTGTGCAATGCTCGACTGAGACGGTTTACGTTGAGAACACGTCCAACAGGTTGCGTCTGTTTGTCATGCACCGATTTGCACTCTAACATTGGTTCTGTTTTTGCTGGTTTAATTCTGAAATCGGTTATCAGTGGCCCCTTTTCACCTTTTAGCGATGTGACAGAGCTTGCTGGACTCACAGCGTCTTTACACACAGTCACCTGGGCAACCCCCTGAGGCGACAGGCATATTCCCTGTACTTCAGTTTGTTTGGTCTCGGAATTAGTTCCAAGACCCTGTGGGTTCCCATGGTCCAATGTTGTCAGACACTCTTTTTCGTATACTTTTCGGAGCATGGCTTCACTCAATTTCTGACATTCATTAGTTACTTTAGGAACAACCCAATCCCCCAAGGAGAGAACTTCCTCCCTGAAGTAGGCTCTTCCATCGTGTTTAATCAGGAAATCACACCCCAGTAAGACAGCATCACTGATTGGCACGTTTTGGAATTCATTAAAAATTCTGTCACCTCTTTTGATTTTCAGTGGGCCTACATAGTAACCTTGCAGTTTACTGTCCCTCTCTGCAGTTTGGAGTACTACTTTCTTAATTATGGGTGGAGTTGGTTTCAGTTTTCCAAACAATTTATCGGACATAACTGTGACCATGGCACCTGAATCCACAGTTGCGATTGTTTCAACTGACTCTATCTGGAGAGAGATCCGGACAGAGAATGACGGTTTACATTGTCGAATAGTGATCACATTATCAGAATCCTTGATGGCATTGATATGCGAGATTCCCAGTTGCCCGATTTGGGGAAATTCTGGACGGACTGTTGCCCTGGAGGTGCCCAATACCTGAGCATGAGTAGCACTGGGCCCTACTAGTTGAGGGTGACCCAGACCTAGGTTGTTCCTGGGTCTGTTCATCCCTCCCCCAGGACAAAGACTCCTTTGGATTATCCAGTTTATTTAAAACATTTCCCACCATGGTAGTGAGTTTGGTCAACCCTTCCTGGTTCCCAATCACTTGTTTTTGGACCTTCTCAATTTGTGTTTTCGTAGCAAAAGACTCTGCTTTCAAACTCTTTATCTCAGTATAAAAGTTCAAGATGTTGGGTGAATGAGATTGATTACGGTCCTCCTCCCCTTTGTTTAAATCAGTTCTATAATTTCCATGACCATATCTGTCTCTTTCGGGTGACCTACCCCGTCCTGTTTGTTTCAACACTCTGATTTGAGGAGGGTCTTCCTTCTCAACCGAGTCGTTAAGGAAAGGATTCAGCTCGCATACCTCGTGTTTGGTTTGGTTGTTCTTTTGTCCGTATACGGCGGTTTGGTTGTACTGGTGCCACCTGATTTTGTTTATGGCATCCTCAATTGTGGCAGGGCGCTGGTTTACCACTGCCTCCCCCGCTCGACTGTCGTTACAACCATGACAAAATTTGATAATGGCCTGCTCTAGTGTAAAGTGTGCAGGGCAATCATGAAAAGCACGATTAGCCAATGCCAAAATGGTGTCGGCCCATTCCTCCAGGCCCTCCGTTTGCCATTGCTTAGCCTGTTGAAACTTAAGTTGGGCAGTTTGTGGCAAGTCATGGAACCCGAATCGGTTCTCCATACCCTGCCGCAACTCAGCCCATGTCATATTTTGGTTACGCTCTGCCAACAGGTTAGCGTGCTCCATTGCCCTGCCCTTCAAACACAACCCAAACAGACATTTCCGGTCATTTTCCTCCAGTACCTCCTCATACTGGAGCCAATCCTGAAACCTCCTTTTAAATAAATGCCACGGTTCTGACCCATCATACTGCATGGACTTGGGTACCTTCGTTTTCCTCCAATATGGCCCTTGTCTGTTATCCAGGGAAAACTGCACTGGGGAAGATTGGTAGTCCACTGGCTTTGCTGGTAACCTAGCGACAGAGTCGGTTGGGGGGGGGGGGGGGGGTGTCACTGCTTGCCATTGTGGGTCCCGACCGACCTGAGCGGACATAGGTCACATGCCCTGTCCCCCATAGTCGGCTGATCCCCCACAGGACCCCACTCCTGATTTTGAATGTTTGATATCCCAGTGAGTCCTGGCGCAATCGACACCTCCCATGGCCCCTGGTCTGCATTCCGAGCTTCATTCACATTTAGTCCTACTGGTCTTGTGTTCACGACTGGGGTATCTGTTTCCGACCACCTCTGTACCCTCTCGCGAAAAGCACCATCACTTTCACCTACTAACTGTACCAGGCAGTTCAACTTTGGCGAAGCTTGGGGCCCTAAGGTGTCTGTGTACCCAGGTGAACCTGTCCTTGGGCAGTAGGTTTGTTCCCCACTGTGGACTGCATTCCCCCTGGACTTAAGGTCTGACACCACATAGGGATTGGGGGCACCCTGCTGGGAAACCTCTCCCAAACCAGGAATTTCCCAACAGGCCACCTTAGACTGTAGAGGCCTCTCCCACACTTCAGGGGTTGCCCTTACCCTGCCTCTGTTGGGGTCTATCATGCCTGGATTCCCATACCCAGCTTGCACGCCCTCAGTGGTCTGCCCTCGGACCCCAAAGGGTATACCATCACCTCCAACACCCCAACAGTCTCCTCTACCATTACATGTCGTCATAATTTCTCGCCTGATCCCACTGTCATGGTAATTGGAATGGGACCACCTCTCCAACCACTTTGGTACTCACTCCCCCCTTTATTGGCCAACTTTCTATCATGTATCCGGGGTTCCCTCACATCCTGGGATGCCCCTCGGAAATCTGACTTGACCAAATTGACTAGTCGCTGCTTTTCATCCCAACCTGGGCCATCTTGGACCAGCCGACTGGGATAATCCCTACCAGACTGGACCCTCTGTGAACCGGTCTGATCAACATTTACTTTGTCTACACTCGTCTTCCTGTCGCCACCATCCGACTCAAAAAAGGGCAGTAAGACCCGATTCTGCAAGGGTGTATGGGCACCCTCAGATGGCGACGAGTTTGTTGTCAACAAGGATTTTTCCGTATTGTATGGATTACACCTATCCTGTAACACTGGCTTTTCGACTACCGTTTCTCTTGGTGGTGGGGTAATCAGCCCGGAAATGCCCCAGGCTGCCCCCGGCCCTGGCGACGAAAAATCCATCAACACCTGACTCTTCAATTGCTTAACTAAACCCTCATCCACCTCAATGCTCACAATAATTCCAGGTGGGGGCCTAGAGAAGTCTATCATCCCCCACTGGTCCTTTGACCCTCTGAAATGGGGTATCGAGGAGAGATCCTCCCTCGATAGGGTCCCATACTGAGCCCTTTTTTCTTTTATTGCCAGGGCAATCTTCGGCCCTATGTTGGGTATTCTTTGCAATTCCCCAAATGTGGCATAATTTACTTTAACCTTCTCCTCTGCCATATTTCTATTTCTCACTCAATGAAATTCAATTTATATAATTGACAAATTGACAATTACCAAGAACTAGTCTGCTCAGTACCTCAGTTTTCCTAGGCCTTTGGTACTTCTGGAGCCTACCTATATACTGCACGCAGCCAGTATATCCACAACAAAATCCACAAATTTGCTAATCCCGACTAATACTCAAGTCAACCTCCCAACCTCAGCTTTCCTAGGCCTGTGGTAAGGGAGCACTATATGGCCTACAGCCAAAATACAATTCACAATATTACAACAATAGTATCAATTCACTGCCACAGACAAACCGTATCCTTAGCAGAATGCCATGATCACGGCAATTTTTACAAAATAATGCAAATCAAGGTTGTTCCTGAAGCATCTCCTTGAAGATCCACAGTAACAATGAAATATTCAAATTCAATCAATTATCTGTCTCAGTAGCCTGTGCTACTGCCACAGCAAAATTTCACAAACTGTCTTGGTAGCATTTGCTGCCACCACAACAGCAAATTCAATTTTGTACAATTGACGTCGACCACATTAGAACCAGTTTGTGGGGGTGACTTTGTAAACTTCAAACGAGTGTTGAAACTAATCTTCTTCACCATTAGGTGTTTTCTGGGGTGAGTCCACCTTAGATTGGGAAGTTCGGGAATTGGGGTGGGTTAGTGGCACGTTGCCTCAGGTTAATTATAATGATATTTAATTATGAACACGAGTAATCCTTTTGGGCCAAATAAAAATATGCATTGATTCTGAAGCAATTGATTTTCTAATCGATGAGGGGGTGGGGGGGGGGGGGGGGGTAATTTTCATGTTTTTTCACTGTAAAAAGTGGAATATATACAGATATTCTTTTTTTAGCGTTTGGTACTTATGACATATTTATTTATTTATTTAACAGTGTTTAACCTTTTACCCAACGTAACGGCCAAAACCGGCCAGCGCTATTCACAAAAATCGCCAATTACTTTTCATTATCTTTTTCATTTTTTGTCTCGAAAACATAGGTTATGACCCCTCTTTGGAACGACCTCGTCGAGCTCGTTCCAAAGAGGGGTCATAACCTATGTTTTTGAGACAAAAAATGAAAAAAATTAGTTATTCAAAAATTTTGTTTGTGTCGTCTGCTTTTCATGTTAGGTAAAGGGTTAAAGTAATATATTTCTGAGCAATGGCTAATCATGAAATGTAAAAAAGAAAATAAATATTTCAAGTTTTCACAAATTCTCAAAATTACTGACACAATGAAAATGTCCTACGGGTAGGTTCATATCCAACAAGGGAGGGGCTGTAAACTAAAACATTATTTTTTTTTAGCCCGACACATCCTTCAATTCTGTTTCAGACATTATGGAGAATGAACACAAGATTTCCAGCTGTAAATATGGTTGTGGGAAAAGTTACATCACCAAAGATGGCAAAGCTTTCTCGGATTATAATATAAAAAAAAACTAAGAAAGCAGTAAAACATGGAAAACGAATTTTACCCATCTCCACATTTTTTCATGCAGACAAAAAATCTTGCCCAAGTGTTGATGTTGAAGCTGGGGAGATTACACCAGCAGTGCAAACAAAACCAGTAGAGAGAATAGAACAGTCAGAACCTTCCAAATTTACAGAACAATCCAATTCTGCTTCTCAATCTGCTTTTGATATCCGAGTAGACAATGAATCCGAAAGGGGTGGAGTTGTAGAGCCATTCAGCATTGATGGGCAAAAGTTTTGCAAAGGTTACCTTCCTGAAATTGATGTTTATTGCCAATTTCCATTCCAGCTCCTGCCAACTATGGGAATGCTGGTTTTCGCAAATAATGCAATTCATCACAAGGAATGCACGATGAAAAATTTTGTTCTTCAACGAGACTGTATTGATAGTGAGCTCAGTGCATTGTGTTTCAATATATCAGAAAACACAAGTGTTCAGTCAATTATAACTCGTGCTGGGCAATCATTCAAAGAGCTGGAAACATAACAATCAGTACCTCAATCATCAGCAACTTTCAGATAAATGTTCTTCCTATCGTACTGAAATTCAAAAGCTTAAGCTTAATATGTTGACTACCAAACGAAAATCTAAATTTTATAGTAAATTTCCTTTCTTATTATACCTACCACAATTGTTTACTACAGGCTTGCACTACAGTGGAAGTCCCTAACTCGGATAAAATACTCTCTATTTTTGTCTTTCCCAAGCAATTTGGGAAAGAAAAGTGGCGCAAAAGCACCAAGAAATGAAAGTGTCAATGACACTGTGGCTCAACTTGTCAAGACAAAGACATGTACATGTATAATATGTGACACAGCAATGACAAACATCTAGGTAATGACCTGATAACAAAGGTACATATAAAGTATTGTAACAGTCTGTACATAAATACTGACCGTTGCCTGTAACAAATATATAGGTAAAGTATTGTAAAGGTGGGTGACAGTCAGATGCTAAACTAGAAAAGAAATCTTAGTCCCAGAGTGGGTCTGACTGAACCCCAAAATATTTGTTCTCATAGCACAGTGATAACAAAGGCACCCCAAAACACACTCATTCCTGTCCCAAGGTGAAAACAAAGGTACCCAAGAAGTTTCGTGAAGATCAGTTCACAAATATGAGCTGTGTAGATGTTGTGACAAAAAACTGATTGGACCTAATTTCGGTACAAAATGGCCACTGGCAGCCATCTTGAATTCTGGACTGCACCCAGAAACACTCGTTCTCGTCCCAAGGAGATAACAAAGGTACCCAAGAAGTTTTGTGAAGATCAGTTCATAAATACAGCCTCTAGCCCGAGCCGTATTGACATGTGCACTTACAGTGTATAAGTAGCACTGAATAAATCAAAGTTCATCTAATTTGCAAAATTTCTGCACGAGAAAAAAACCCGTACTATATGTGTATTCCATGTTACTAAACATTCATACAAAAATATATTCAAATCAGAACTTTCATAGAGAAGTTCTGCACAAAAGACTGATTGCACTAATTTTGGTACAAAATGGCTGCTGGTGGCCATCTTGAATTTTGGACCACACCCAAAAACACTTGCTCTCATCCCACGGTGATAACAAAGGTACCCAAGAAGTTTCGTAAAGATCGGTTCATAAATACGGCCTCTAGCCTGAGCCGTATATAGAAGTTGTGTACAAAAAACTGATTAGACCTAATTTCGGTACAAAATGGCCACTGGCAGCCATCTTGAATTTTGGACCGCACCCAGAAA
Source organism: Pictodentalium vernedei (assembly GCA_031216915.1). Lineage (NCBI taxonomy): Eukaryota > Metazoa > Mollusca > Scaphopoda > Dentaliida > Dentaliidae > Pictodentalium > Pictodentalium vernedei. The sequence continues at coordinate 374,868,329 of CM062291.1, forward strand.
CACTTGTTCTCGTCCCAAGGTGATAACAAAGGTACCCAAGACGTTTCGTGAAGATCGGTTCACAAATACAGACTCTAGCCCGAGCCGTATTGACCTGTGTACTTACTGTGTGTAAGTAGCACTGAAAAATTCAAAGTTCATCTAATTTGCATAATTCCTGCACGAGAAAAAAACCCGCATTATATGTGATGTATCCCATGGTACTAAACATTCACACAAAAAATTATTCAAATCTGCGCTTTCATATGGAAGTTCTGTGCAAAAATCTTGAATTTCGGACCGGACCCCAAAACACTCGTTCTCGTCCCACGGTGATATCAAAGGTACCCAAGGAATTTCGTAAAGATCGGTTCATAAATACGGCCTCTAGCCCGAGCCGTATTGGCATTTGCACTTACAGTGCTGAAAGTAACACCAAAAAACATCAAAGTTAGTCTAATTTGCATAATTTACGCACGAGAAAAAAACCCGTATTATATGTGATGTATCCCATGGTACTAAACATTCATACAAAAAATTATTCAAATCATAGCTTTCATATGGATGTTCTATACAAAAAACAGATTTCTGCATCGTCGGTACAAAATGGCGGCTGGCAGCCATCTTGAATTTTGGACCAAACCACAAAACACTCGTTCTCGTCCCACGGTCATAACAAAGGTACCCAAAAAGTTTCGTAAAGATCGGTTCATAAATACGGCCTCTAGCCCGAGCCATAGCAGCTTGGCACTTACAGCTCTGAAAGTAACACTAAATAAATCAAAGTCAGTCTAATTTGCATAATTTACGCACGAGAAAGAAACCCGTATTATATGTGATGTATCCCATGGTACTAAACATGTATACAAAACTTTATTCAAATCAGAACTTTCATACAGAAGTTCTGTACAAAAAACTGATTTTTGCATCATCGGTACAAAATGGCTGCTGGCAGCCATCTAGAATTTCGGACCACACCTAAAAACACTCGTTCCCGTTCCAGGGTCATAACAAAGGTACACAAGAAGTTTCGTAAAGATCGGTTCATAAATACGACCTCTAGCCCGAGCCATAGCCAATTGTTGACGTACGGACAGACGGATGACGGGCCATGACAATAGCTCAAATTTGACTTCGTCAAAGTTGAGCTAAAAATAAGCCAAAACGAGTGCAACCGGCACAGACCCAGTACGGAATGCTCTCTCCCAAGTACAACTCCACGACTTCCGTTGCCAGTGCACATATACCGTCGCTAAAGACTCATTCTTTTTGAATCCGTCAAGGTTAGAGTTATGTGATCAGCGGGGAGGAAAGATTCTTTACCCGTAAAGAAGATGGGAGGGCCTCCATGTAAACAATTGTGGCAGGTATAATAAGAAAGGAAATTTACTATAAAATTTAGATTTCTTATCAACCTACTCAATTGTTTACTACAGGCTGAATAGACAATAGGCTGGAGGGAATCGCATAACCAACCCACACATAACCCCAGTGCACTGGAACCGTGAAGCAAAAGGAAGAGGTCCCGAGACTTATCAACCATAACGTCGCAATCATTGGTAAAGGACAATGAAAGGAGACATATGGGCCTGTGTGACACACAGACAGAAAAGGGCAGTAACAGCACAAGGCTGAAACTGACCTTCAAGAAGCCTAATGGCTAGAGCAGACAACAGCCTGAGCAGAAGAAAGAGGACCCAAGGCAAAAAGGTCCTCCGACTGCTCCTGCAACTGGCGCAGATAAAAGGTGGAGAAAGTAGAGGCATTTCTCCAGTAGGCAGCCTGCATAACATCCGACAACTTGACGGAGTTAGAATAAGCCCAAGAGGTAGATAATGCCCACACCTCGTGGGCAGAAATACGATTGGTAAAACAATCGCCAGCTGCTACACGACCGTAAGCCGTACAAATAACAAGGCAAATCCATCGAGAAATGGATTGAGGAGAAATCTTCTGTTGACCCGGAATAAGAGACAGAAAAAAACGTTTCCTGCCTTTCCGTATGAAACGTGTCCGATCGAGATAAATGCGAATAGTACGGACCGGACAGAGCAAAGGGGGATTACCCTCAATAGAAGGAAGAGCCCTGATACAGATAGGAGGAGGAGTAGTATCTGGTAACTGATTCTTGGCCAAAACAGAGCAATCAGTGGTAAAAGTAACACAGTTGGGAGAGCTCCTAAAAAAGGCTGGGTTAACCGAGAGGGTGTGAAGCTCACTAACCCGTCTGGCCGAAGCAAACACCATGAGAAACGCCGTCTTATATGTGAGAAAATGCATATCCACCTGGGATAAAGGTTTGAACGCCCCCCCCCCCCCCCCCCCAAGCAAAGCAGCACCCACGAAAGGTTCCACCGTGGGGTAAGCTGCAAAGTCCGAGGCCTTTTCAAAGAAAAGTGCCAAACAAGCTTGGAGAGGTAAGGATTAGTGCCGATACGACGCTTTCCCACATAAGAAAAAGTCTCTGAAAGCATGGACCTGTAACCCTTGATGGTAACAGGATGGAGACCCTGAGAATCAAACAGATATACCAGAAACTCCGCAATCTGTGAAATCGAAGGATTTGCATAATCAACAGAGTGATCAGCACACCATCGACAGAAGACCTTCCATTTAGCTGCATAAGCTAAACCAGTGGAGTGCCTCCTTGAAGAAGAAATGCACTCCACTGCTCGTCTCGAAAAACCTCTACGGAGGAGACAGGACCTGACAAAAGATATGCGTGAAGGCACAATGAAGTCTGGTCGACGTGAAACCTCCTCGAGCGACCTTGACAAAGAAGGTCACGACGTAGTGGGAGACGTGCCGGAAACGCCGCCATTGGCGAGCAGACCTGATTGATCCACACCCGTTGAGGCGACGGGAGCGATCAGAATGATTCGACAACTGCAGGTTCGAATTTTGGCTAGAACCTGAGGCAGAATCGGAACCGGCGGAAAGGCGTAGCCGACGAGACCGTTCCAATCGAGTGACAGAGCGTCCACGGCAAAAGCCTGAGGATCTGGACACGGGGACACGAAAGTGTCCACCCGATGGTTCCAACGAGTCGCAAACAGATTGATGTGGGGACGTCCCCAGAGATCGCAAGGCGACTGGAACACTGCCCTGTGGAGCATCCACTCGGTGGAAATAACCCTGCCCTGTCGGGACAGGGAGTCGGCTAGGACGTTCAGACGACCGGGAATGTGACGAACAACCACTCCGACGTGAACATCCTGAGCGAGCAATAGAAGATCCCAAGCCAATTCGTACATCGGAACCGAGTGCGTGCCGCCCTGGTTCCGAATGTAAGCAACCACTGTCGAATTGTCGGACAGCAGAAGGACCTGGCGATTCGACAGGTGAGGGATCCACTGCCTGAAACTCAGAAGAAGAGCGAGAAGCTCCTTCTGGTTGATGTGTAGAGCTGCTTGATCCTGGTCCCACATCCCGTGTAGGGAAAGACCGAGAGGATCCAACGTCGCACCCCATCCGAGATCGCTGGCATCTGCCATCAAAACGCGATCGGACGTGGGCAAGTCCAATGGAACATCCTGCGTAATCCACTGAACATCCGTCCAGGGAAGAAGGTGAGGATAAAGAGATTCCGGAAGCGGAAGCACCTGATCCAGAGAATCTACATTCAGCCTCCAACGACTGAGCAGAAAGTGTTGGAGAGGTCTGACACGCAGCCGACCTAGAGGAATGAGATCCGTCACCGAACCGTAGAGACCGATCAGCCAGAGAAAACTCCGAGCGGGCGCGGACGCGGACTGAGACAGAGTCAGAGCAAAAGCTGAGAGAATCACAGCCTTAACCTGGGGAACCGCTACCAAATTGAATTGGGTTTGGAAAGCCATCCCCAGATGACAAAACGACTGAGAAGGGACCAGGTCCGACTACTCCTCGTTGACTCTGAATCCTAGCGACGTGAGCAAGTTCAACAGAGTGGCGACATCCGACTCCAGTAAGGCAGCATTGGTATGCCTCTGAAGGATATCGTCCAGATATGCCGAAGAAGTCACCCTGGACTGTGTGCGATGGAACGCTATCACATGCGACATCAGTCTGGTGAAGGCCCAAGGAGGCAGGTTGAGGCCGAAAGGCATGGCCTTGAAATGGTAAACTCGCCCCAGAAAAGCGAACCTGAGATACTTCCGTGACGCCCGATGCATCGGAACGTGGAAGTAAGCGAAGCGTCTCGCAGGTCGATGCTGGCAGCGAAATCTCCCTGGTGAATTGATTGGCGGACCGACCTGAAAGTCTCCATGCTAAACTTGGGAGCAATGATAGACTGGTTCAGGATACTCAGATCGATAACCGGTCGGAGTCGGCCATCCTTCTTCGGCACCATGAACAGGCGGGAATAGAAACCCACTGACTGAATGTTCTTGACGACCTCGATCGCCCCCTTTGCCAGGAGATTGCCAATCTCCGTGGACAAAAGTTCCCGGCGTAAAACGTCTGAAGGAACTGTGGTTGAGAGAGGCACCCTTGACAGAGTGGGGTGCCGTCGGAAGGATATTCGCAGCCCGGACATCTAACACCCACGGATCGGATGTGATGGTGGCCCAATGGTCTGCGAACACTGCTATCCTTCCTCCAACCTGGGACGAGTCGAGGTGAGGACCTTCATTTCGAGCCCAGACGAGAGGAGAAACCACCTCCTCTACTAAATGAAGAATACTGAGACTTCCCTCGATTCTGCCGACCTTTACCCTTACCCCGTGAGTAAGAAGTAAGGCGGCGGCAGAAGGACCAGCCTTTTGCTTCACAGAGGAAGCAGAAGGGTACTTGTTAGGCTTGAAACGGCCCCTACCTCCCCTAGAAGGCTGATCAAGCTGACGAAACAGCAGTTGATCTTTGTAATGACGTAGGACGTCATCCCGGGCCGTCGACACGGAACGAAGAGCAGCACGCTGATCCTCGGGAAGGGATCGTCCTGTGTCCCGCACAGAGTCCCTTCAAACTAATTCCAGATTAGCCGTGTTACAGGCATGCGTGTGAGTAAGATTCATAAGCGCCTTGGACAGCACACGTAAAGGAGCCTGTACCTCGTCAAACTTATCTGGAGGCAGATGAGCAGCCAAAGCTGAGACAACGTGATCTGAGAGAGAAAGCATGCCAAGCATCTCTCTAGATAAGCCCAACGTGGACTCCAGAGTCATCATTGGAATGACGGCAGACTTGGGCTTGGAAAGCTCGAGGGAAGTGGAGTCCTGATCCAGAACCGTCAAAGTCTGGCAGACCGACGGATTGGCGGAATCGTAGGAACGATAACGCACAGGAGGCAAAAAGGTGTCAACCCTGGTGAAGAACGAAGTCTTCAGAGCCTTGGAATTCAGCTTGGAGTCCAAAAAAAAAAAAAAAAAAAGCTTCAACCACCTGTACCAACTGGCACGGCCAAAGGCGACCGATGATAGCGGCCTGGCTGACACTGTCGGCTGGTTAGTAGGTTTGAGATCAGGCAGAAACCCAAACACAAAGTCAAGAGCTGCCCCCAAGTCCGAAGACTGCTGGCCCTCGACATCAAGCATGTCGGACTCCTCCCCAGAGTCGGAAGACACATAGCCCATCATGGGCAAACCAGCCGACGCCTCCCATGGTGTCGGGACACCATGGGGATCAGAAACCGGCCTGTTTCCAATCCCGGGAGGCGGCGCCATAGGAGGCGCTGGAAACCACTCGCTGCCTCGCTGGAGCAACAGGAAGGCTCTTTGATAGAACCTGAGTGAGTAAGGAGAGGGCCTCCCTAAGCTCACTGTCCGAACTGGCCGGTTCGACAGGGGAGCGAACCGGCAAAGTGGCTTCACCTCTGACCCTCTTAACCAGCGAAGGGTCACGATCCTCCAAAACACCCGACGCGGGACGACGGGCGGCAGCCGAAACATCTGAAGGCAGACGTGTATAGGGGTACGAGGCACCCCGAGGATCAATATAGCGAGAACTCATGAGAGTTGTCCTCTGCGGGACAGAAGGTCCAGGCTGCACAAAAGGCGTTGGTCCCCCAAAACTGGTCGTGTGGCCAGAATGAGTGGACGGAAATGCCACGTAGTTCATAGTGTCTGCACTAAGCACATCCGAATCCAAAGACACAACTGTGGTGCTCGACGGCGTAGAGACCACAGTGGTGGGTTCGGCCGGCAGCCCCTTCCAACTTTGCCGAGTTGAAGTCAGGGAAGGCTGAGGCCGATATCCCACATCTACAGAACCAGACATTCCTGCAGTCCCCTGCAGCGAAAAGCTGAGGCCGGCTGAAACTGATGACGAAGCAGACGGACCAGCAGTAGTAGTAGATATGTCGGGAGTCGTTGAGGCTGGTGGAAAAGTGGAGAGAGCACCCCTGCTCGGCTCCGAAGGAGGAGTCACAATCCTAGTGACAGCCTCAGAAGTCGACTGGTGGGGGATCGTAGTCCTGGAACCAGGCACCTCTTCACCAGAACACTCAACGGCTCCCGCAGTATCCACTACAGGAAAAGACTGCACATCCCCCACGGAGGAGGAATAACTCTCACCAGACAAGGTCGGCTCGGGAGCCCCAGAACGACCACGTTCTCCTTTCCCGCGGGAGCGGGAGGCACGGCCACGAGAACGAACGACAAGGTTAACTGACACCCAGAAAGTGGATGACCATGATCCAGACACCACATGGCCGCTCGGCCGAACACCCATTACAGGAGGAACAAGAAGAATGTAAATCGTCCACATGCTTTGGCAGCAGACATTGCCCACAAGGAATTGTCCTGGGCATGATAGAGGTGAGAGGAGCAAAGGTGAAATCAGAAAACAGAAAAACACCCCCAAAGATGAGAGAATGGTGACAGAAACAACCCCAGACGGTCGACCGGGAACCACACAACAGGATGACTACTCTCAAAAGAGAGAAGAAAAACTGTAGGAGTGGTACCCCGCTGACACCTAACTCTAACACAAATAGAAAATTTAGCAAATTAAGTATTAACAATAATTGTGAAAAATAATAAGTCCGAACCGCATGGCACACGAAATTCACGCTCGACTCGAGAGAGAACAATTAAAATACATTATGGATATATAATATTGAAGAGAATATAAAGAAAACTGTTCCTGAGAATACAAAGGATACTCTGATGCACTATGAATCAGGAATCAGGAATCATCAATCAACGAGCTGGATAAACACTGATAAGCATGCAGAACATCTCGACACAAGGCGGATGACAAAAAGAATGAGTCTTTAGCGACGGTATATGAGCACTGGCAACGGAAGTCGTGGAGTTGTACTTGGGAGAGAGCGTCCCGTACTGGGTCTGCGCCGGTTGCACTCGACCCAGTTTTGGCTTATTTTTTCTTGGTGCTTTTGCTCCACTTTTCTTTCCCAAATTGCTTGGGAAAGACAAAAATAGAGAGTATTTTATCCGAGTTAGGGACTTCCACTGTAGTAAACAATTGTGAGTAGGTTGATAAACTAAAAAATATTGGTATAACTCTCGACATGCATCAAAGATTTCTCTTGTCCATCTCTGAACATAACATCCCAAGGCTTAAGGAACTTGTAGCTGTGGCATTGAAAAATAAGAGAAGTATTTCATATATTGTCAGCAAGTTAATAAATGCAATTGATGGCATTTATTTGGCTTGGCCGTCTCAAGATGATAAAGACCTTGCCTATCTCATTCTTCAGTTTGGGGGTCCTGCACTTGTTGATATCTGTCATAGAGCCAATTGTCTACCCAGCGTTTCTACTGCATACCGAATGGCAAAGGGTCTCAGAAATTTAGACATCAGCATAAGATATGCGGCTTCTGAATGTATGAAAAAAAATGTAGCATTTGAAAATGAAAACTCTACATATGCCCACTCAATTAAAGTTGATGAAACATATGTGAATCCTCAAATCAAATATGACAGCAAAACGGATGAGATAAAAGGTCTCTGCTATCACCATGGATCATCATTCAAGTCTTTTTCCAATTTTGATGAAGCTGAGGCCCTTGCTGTTGCAGTGAAAGGCTCAAAAGTACATGTACCAAAAGAATGCTTTGTAATTGCTGGCTGTGCAATGTGTATTAACTCACCATCCAGCTCACCATCTGATATCATTTTAGCTTCGCCAACTTGTGACAAAGTTTTCAGGACCAATATGAACATTTCAAATCATTACGTGATACTTACTATGAAATGACTGGCAAACAGCTAATGAATTTTGCTACAGATGGCGATGGAACATGCCGTTGAGTGTTCAACCACCTTCTCGACACCCCTGTTGATGTAAATTCTCAGGTTGGTGAAATTATCCAAAGTCTCAAATTGGTTGATGTACTGTGTGATATTCATATGGAAACAGTTTCATACGAACCTCAACATTTAGTCAAGAGATGTTGGACTAGTTTTTGTCAAGGAAACAGTATGCATCAAGAACATTTTCATAAAAAAAAATGATTTGAAAACTCTGTTTAACCCCCTGCACACTGATGTCAAAATATCTAAAGTTCAAGGTGCACATTTTTCCCATAATGCAACAAGAAATTAAACCAATTCAATCTTGTTTGACAGAGCTCATTGAGCTCTGTCAAACAAGATTGAATTGGTTAAATTCCCAGTTGCATTATGGGAAAAATGGCTACTTGAAATTTGGATATTTTGACATCAGAGTGAAGGGAGTTAAAGTATTACCTGGTTCAAATGAACTGGAAATTGATGCATTACTTCACCCAATAGACAAGCAGAATGTTCCGAGAGCAAAAAAATTTCTGCTTTATTTCATTGAATCTATAAGTAGTACTGATTCAAAAGACTTCCCATACAGACTAGTTTCAATTCAAGACAATCTTTTGCTTTTAACGAATGTATTTGAGGGTCTACTGAGTTTTTATGTGGACACTAAGGTGTCCATTAGAACACAGATTTTACATTTCTCCGAAGCTGCATATTCCCTTTTCTATTTGTTCCGTCAAACCACATCCCTTTTACCAAATCAGCTGTATCATGATTTGCTGTCCACATTTATAGATGTTTTGTTTTGTTGTGCTAAAGCCAAGGTCTTTTTCCCAGAGAAGCCTCTTTTTCTAGTTTTGAATGGTACAGACCCTTTGGAGCGAATATTTGGGATGCTGAGAATGAAAAACAAAAATGCCAATATGGATTATTTAATGCTTCTGCATACAATCAGCTCAATGGTGAAATGTGATGAAATGCTAACACTGAAACATCCAGAGTGGTCCAAGAGAGGTTCTTCATTGCGAAGACTTTGTCTTGACTACTCTAGTCCTGGTGATTGGGATGAAGACCAATTGAAGTTGAAGGAAGTTGATATCAAAGCCATATGGGAGTCAGGTCATATGAAAGCACAAGCCAAAGCATTGGAAACCGGCATAGTTAATTCTGACGCATCAATCGATTCCCTTGCTTCACGTGGCTGTACTTTGAAAAGAACCCTGGGTAAACTTATTGGAGTGAGTGAAGTGGCAATTGATACAAGTTCACTTGAAGATGAAGTTTCAGGTGTTTTTGGTGTAGATTCAGATGAAAGTGTCCCTTTAGCAGACTTAATTGGTAGCGATAGTGGACATTCGCAAACAATTGACATTGATGGCAAGAACATCTACAAAGCAACTGTTATAAACCAATTGTTTAGTCAACAAAAATTATCCAAGATCGTTTAAAGAGCAGGGCTTGATTTAATCTGAAAATTTTGAATAGCAATTTACTATTCACCCTGGAAAATTGATTAGCAGTTGATCCAAAAGCACTTGAAACTAATAAATCTTGAATAGCAAAATTCAGAAATTGGAGAGCAAAGTGCTATGCTAATCCAGTTAAATCGAGCCCTGTTAAAGAGGGTTCAAGGGTTAACAGCAGGGACTCATGGTGAAGCTGAGAGAGGCACTGATGATGACATCATTTTTATTGGTGACCCCCCTGTGATGTATGCTGAAAATAGAACACAAATTGCTAACATATTTCAGATCAAGCTAGGCAATCAAAATAAGAAAATCATACACAGTGATGACTTACAATCACAAAATCTGCTTTTTGATGTTAAGTTTTTGCATTTGTGTGAACATATGTTTTACTGGAGTGGGTCACTCATTGGTGAAGTTCAAAAAGCGAATGCAGAAAATGTTGTAGTAATTAAGCCAGTACTAAATCCAAATCCCCCTCAGGGAATGACAGGCTATTCATTTGATAAGCAGTTACTACTTGATATAGGTGTTCACCTCGCTGTTGCACAAAAAATAAGTGCATCTACCTCTGCTCAGTCTGGAACTACATCTGCCACACACAAATGCAAAATTTGTTATAAAGCAATTGGGGGTGATAAGATGAGGGGTCATGTTGGGTTCCATATTTTGTATGGGGATATTGATAGTGATGTTTATGAGTTTTGTGGCATCAAAACTTGTTCCAATAAATTGAAAAAAAAAAGTCAACGTAAAAAATTTATTACAAAGTCCACTCCAATTGCCCTTATTTTTTGCCTATCAGCGAAGGCCTGTTTATTCAAAGCGAGAAAAATGCACAAACCATTTAATAAAATGTGAGGCAAAAAACTGTGGGGATGATATCTGGAAATATAACATGCATAAACACTACGAGATTAAGCACCCTCAGTTGTCTTTGCCCCCTGAATATGTTGTTGAAAAGCAGGAAAAGTCAACAATTAGCATCTTTAAAAAGTAAAAGCAGTACATGAGGGTGGGGGAGTGGCTCCACCAAGGTTGGAGGGAAGACGTGTTTTTTGCAAAAGATTCAATTTTTTTTCTTTTAATCCTTTACCTAACGTAGTGACCGAATATGTCCAGAAAATTAACCATTGTTAAGTCTTTCAAGGCCCAAAGTAACTTTTTTATTTCTTTGATCAAACCATACAAATATGGATAGGGTACCTTAACCCATTCTCGGACATGTACCTAATCTCGGATGCCTAGTTCCATGGTCAGATATTTCATCGATTTTGTGTTTATTGCATTATTTCAGGATTAAAAGTTACACTGGATTCATGATCGACCCACGCGCATAAAATTGCAATAATTTGTTTACACATTCATCGCGGTTATCGGCCTTTTGTTTTAGTCATGTGACAACATAAAAAAGCAGGAAAAGAAAAAGGAACAAGTAAAATGAAAAAGTCGAAGAATAACTATAATAATAGAGTATATAATTGTGGAAAGATACTGCCTACGAAACGTACGAAACATTTCATTCAGAAAATAAAATACTTTCATACGTCAATCATTGAAAAGAATATTTATTACTCAAAATGCCCACGAATTTAAGATTTGAGGTCAGATAGTCGTAGTACCTATTCTCGGACAGCGCGGAACCTATTCTCGGGCATTGATTTGTGTTTGCGCATGTAGTATAATCATCACAATAAATTGATGGAATGATGGTTTTGGTGTATATTAAGGCCTGTTGATTTGTTTCTACTAATAACTCTGTCCGAGAATAGGTCCGGGAATATGTATTCGAATTTACTTTTACATTAGCCTATGAGTTTTACCTACCACTTTTACCTGCAGAGGCTATGAGTGTGTGCGGGCGTAAATCCTGAGTAAGAATATTTAGGATTCACATGTGTGTTTGTGTGTGGGTGTGTTTCAGCAAGAGGATCACAGATCCAGAAGTCGAGTTTTGATATTAAATTCTGAAGAAATAAGCTATTTGTAGCAACAGTGACCATGACCTTGGGACGTGAGACTCCGAAATCAATAGGTGTCTTTCTTTCCTATAGGGTAACCTCTGGTATAAGTTTGGTAAAGGTGCTTCAAATAGAACTAAAGTTATTGCCCAGAAACCAATTTGTCATAAAATATTCTATTTATAGTAACAGTGACCTTGACCTTGGGGCCCCAGACTCCGAAATCAATAGGTGCCTTCCCTTCCTTTAGGGTAACCTCTGGTATAAGATTGGTAAAGGTGCATCAAATAGAACTCTAGTTATTGCCCAGAAACCAATTGTTTACGCCCGCCGGCAGCCCACCGCCGCCCGTCACTTCATCAAACTATAAGTAGAGTTTGACTTCGTCAAAACTCGACTAAAAAATGAGTACAAATATCCAAAAGAGCCAAACAACTATACGCATAATATGGATATCATTATAACCAGTTCAGTGAGCCGGTTCTGATGATATCCATATTTGTATCATTGTATGGTTTTATTGAGAAATATCATTGATATTTTTGGGGCTGTATTAGACTTATTTAAATTTGGTCAGTTTCCTTGGTATTTGGGCACTATGTTATGTAAAGGGTTAAAAATGTTAAACAGATTTCTTCCTTTATTAACAGGGATGGAAAATGTATCTCTTGTGAAGCTGACCATGGATCAAGCAATTGGGGGTGTTAGTCACTGTCGATAGAACTGAACTGTCTAAAATGTCAAATTCATAATTTATTCTCCTCCGAGATGAAATGTGATACGGAACAGTCTGTTATTGCTGAACATCTAGACAATATGCTGACCGAGAATTCATTTGGTTGGTTGGCTGCGGGTGAAGCTACTGCAATACTTACTAAGACCGACTTCTTGTATATTCCAATAAGTGTAATGCACTTTGCAAAACTATTAGTACGTAGAGTGGAAGAGCATAGTGAATTACAATGTGTGACCATCCCCAAGTGTCACATCAGAATGAAAAAAATTATGGAAAATGTTGATTGTTATATTAAAAAAAAATCCTGCAAGAGGATCACAGATCCAGAAGTCGAGTTTTGACATTAAATTCTGAAGAATAAGCTATTTGTAGCAACAGTGACCTTGACCTTGGGGCGTGAGACTCTGAAATCGATAGTCTTCCTTTCTTTTTGAGTCATCTCTGGTGTAAGTTTGGTAAAGGTGCTTCAAATAGAACTAAAGTTATTGCCCAAAAACCAATTTGTCACAAAATATTCTAATTATAGTAACAGTGACCTTGATCTTGGGGCGCGAGACTCTGAAATTGATAGGTGTCTTCCTTTTCTATAGGGTAACCTCTGGTATAATTTTGGTAAAGGTGCATCAAATAGAACTAAAGTTATTGCACGGAAACCAATTTGTCACAAAATATTCTATTTATAGTAACAGTGACCTTGATCTTGGGGCGCAAGACTGAAATTGATAGGTGTCTTCCTTTCCTATCGGGTAACCTCTGGTGTAAGTTTGGTAAAGGTGCATCAAATAGAACTAAAGTTATTGCCCGGAAACCAATTGTTTACGCCCACCGCCCGCTGGCAGTGCGCCGCCCGCCCGCCACTTCATCAAACTATAAGTCGAGTTTGACTTCGTCAAAACTCGACTAATAAATAAAGGTGAATATTTGGATGTTTTTTTCTTCTTTCCCTTTGGATGTTTTTTTCTTTCCCTTGGGCAAGATTAAGGCAAAGGCAGGGCACTCAAAAAAGGCATTGCTCTGGAGTGAGGAGAACATGCAGAGAGCTATGAATGATGTCCTGCATGCCGTTATGTCCATTCGAAAAGCCGCTGAATGCCTAAGTGTACCAAAATCAACACTCGGAGACAGGATTACCGGCAAAATCCAATCAGGTAGCAGACTGGGACCTAAACCCATGCTGTCTACCATGGAAGAAGATTAACTTGTAAATTTTGCAAGTTTGGTAAAGGTGCCACAGTTCTTACCACAGCATTGACGTGACGAATTTCGAGGACTGCTAATATGTCCTAGCCCGCCCCCCACACCCCCACTCACTCACTCCCGTTTCCACTAACTGGCACCACGCCCCATATATTTATTTTTTCTCAATTGGACCACGTTGTCCAAGCTTGAAAACTGAAACCACCTGATGTATACCCTTCACCTCCCAATCCCCCCCCCCCCCCACCGTAATTTGCCGTATTAATGACCTCATTGCTGTCTCCAGCGTAAATATTTATGCACATGAGACTGAGTGGGGGGGGGGGGGGGGGGGTAGCATGGTGCGCTGCAGGCAAGATAATTTCGGAGGGAGTGCCATATTGAGTGTCGATAGGGCGAGTGTCAATTCAAAGCAGCATGACCATAACTGGTCGATCCCACAGGATTTGTTTTTGAATTCGAGCTGAAGTGGTGCACTGTGAAACCATTTTGTAAGAAAATTTATTTTCTTACAAAATAGTTACAGAATGCCCTATCGATTATCAATACAGAATGTTCAGTGTCGTGCGGTCGTCAAGGCCCCCCCAATCTGCTAAATTAATACAAACCCCCCTCCCTCCCCACACACACACAGCCACCCCCTTCTCCGCAACTTTCATTTCTACCAACCCGCCTTTCCTCCAGCTGCTACATCAACCCACCCCCTTTTTATATGTTCCCATGTCACCCAAACTACACAACAGGTGACATCCGACAATAGGTAATATGCTGTCCGACATAAGGGAACAGGTGTCCGAGAACTGGTACCTTTCACTCCGTACATATTTTTCATTCCTCTCCACCCCAACCAATGAGAAGTCAGAATGTTTTAATTCTTTAAAAGATACCTTGAAATGACTATTTTCATTGGATAAATGGGCAAGTTACATTCACGAGTCCTGTTAGTGAATTTTTGAAGAAGAAAGATAGGGTGTCCGAAAATAGGTCAAGTTACCCCATCATTAAAATCGGCCTGATGAGCCAATTCTAATTATGCCCATATTTTTATGGTTTTGTTAGCAAATGTCCAGAATTATTTGTTGAAAAATTAAAATTTAATATTTTTTGAAAATGCTCTTAGGTAAAGGGTTAAGGTTGTATATTTCTGTTTAAATGTTGTATTTGCAGTTTCAAATGAACCTACGTAAAGAATATTCTTCTCACTTGAAATATTCTCTTGCTTCTATACACTTACATTCATGCTGAATAAAGTTGAAACTAGAAATCCTGTCCACCTATTTTGCAATAATCTGAAGCAACAGCATGAGCTGGATAACACACTTTGGCTCCCCTCAACATCACATCCATACCAGTCCATACATGTACTTGCAAATTTTTAGCAGCTGCAACCTGGTGGTGCAAATGGTGAAAATTTGCAGAAGAATTATATTTTGTGTTTATTGGGCGTCTTTTTTGAGTGGAAGCTCTATTTTTCTTCTGTAAGCACTGTGCTAACTATATATAGTATAAGGGTATACTGTGCTAATGAAAGCATGACTTACAGTTTTACTTGTAAGGTCAACAACGAAAATGCTAATCCTAACCCTAATCGCATCACTAACATTTCTTTTGCATTCTTCAGCTATTTTACCTTGTCAATATTTGCTATGTTCCACTTCAAAATGTTGGAATAGAAGCATTAATGATCAAGGACAGTTCTATAACATCTGTTAAAATCTAGTAAAAGTAATTTTTAAGAGGGATTCTTATTTACTACATGAGGTAGGGGGTGGGTGCCAATATTTTATCGAAGGAACCAGTTACTATTATGATAGTAAACCGGTGTACTGACTGGTAGGTGGGTGGGTGGGTGTGATGATGATTCCCACTTACTAGGCATGGTGTATACCACTTACTCCCAACCACCCCCTGATTCAGGCACCACACATGAGTATGTGACTACTGCAAGAATGTATTCGGTTAGCCCATGACACTGCTCGAACCACCTTGAAAACTCAGCAAAAGATTAGGAAGCAGGCGAGCAGACCAGAATGTCAACTTTAAAGCCAAATGATGTAGCTTATGTTTTGAATTCTGGGAACAAGAAGGGGAAAACCCAAAAACTGAATCCCGTCTGGCAAGGCGGGTATCATTCTCCAGGTAATCCAGCCCTATCTACACAAAATTCATTTTCATAATAAAGCATCTAACATCCATCATGATAAACTGAAGATCTGCAGATACTAATTTACCCCCTTGGATAGGAAGACATTTATCAAGAACACAGGCCTTTGGGTCCACAGTTCCTTTGTACTGTTCATGTCGTCGACTCGACAATGGAAGATTCATGATCCAGTGTGATTTTTGCCTGGAATTAATGGTACCATGGCACTTGTGTGAATGTAACTGAGCACGACGCGGAACATTTGGACAAGTATACATGTCCACGGTGCGAATTAACCCAGAATTAACATTCCTCTTCAGAAGGATGAACTAATCCACTTCTTTTCGGAAGAACTACTCCTCTTATCAGAAGACATCTCTTGATACAGAACTAACATTATCTGAAGTGAGAGAACTAAGTTGGTGTGTCCCTTCTTTTCAGAATGAGTTCAGACACAGACAGCCCAAAAAGCCTTGGAGGCCAGCCTCCAATGAGGCAAATCCAGAAGTTAGTGGGATACTCCATGCATCCCTTGACTTTTGGTTGGCTCAAGATCCAACCTTTCCTAAGATCGTATTTAATGCCGCCGAACCAACTAAGTTAGTTGACAAAAAGGTGGGGAAACTCACCAGCCCTTCCACTTTCTTTATTTATTGGGGTTTAAGGATACATATTTCTGCACAATGGCTAACCATGACCGTGACAGTTTTACGGGTGGAGGAAGCCTGAGTACCCGGAGAGAACCACCAAGCAATGGCGAGCAACTGTCAGCTCCCCAACATACTAATTCCACACAAGCAGGGTTAGCATTGGTTGAAGACAAGTGCACCATCGACGTGCAGTACGCCTTAGTACACAACGTCACCGTGCCTCCACATGGGCAATGGGGGTGAAGTGTCTTGCCCAAGGACAACGCGGTTGCCGCAGGTGGGATTCGAACCGAGGACCTCTCGGCTTGCAGCCTGCACCTCTACCTACTGAGCCACCGCGCCCCCACCTTCCAGTTTAAAAGGCAATAAGGCACAGGATCCGTTAAGTTCGAAAGATTCATCATACATGACCCCACGCTTGCCAGTCACCAGTGGGAAGGGGAGAGGGATCCCAAGTCTTTTGACTTTGAATGTTTCCCTGCCAAAGGGTCAAGGAGGTGGACCTCTGGTGGAGTTAAGTGACACCCCTGATGCCAGTCCCGGGAAGAGGCGTCATTCATCTTCCCCTCATCCCAAACAAGAAAGTGTGGGGAGTTATAAACCCTCCCACCAATCGGGAAAAGAAAATACCAAATCCAGGCCAAGTGTTAGGTTCTTGGATGAGGTAGGGAATGTAATGCCTCCCAAGTTCGCTGCCCAAGGGGAGAGCCCCACGGTGCCCTTTCGTTGAATAAGGCAGTTACGAGGTCGATGAGGTGGCACTGTCAATTCACCCATTTGCCTTGTTACTTCTGGGAGCCGGAAGCTGATGAATCCCTCCCAGATCCATCAACACAGTTGAAGGGCTTGTTGCTTCTTGCTAAGGCCCTAATGACAGATTTAGTTGGCCTCGTGTGAGGGGTGAATGATAGTGGAGTTATCACTTCAAATACAGAGCTTTCAGTAGCTGCCGGTCGGTGTATATGGTAGCCCTTTGTGAGCACCAGGGATGGCCTGTTCCCCCCCATATTTGTTCTATCACCCATGAATTCTAAGGCTTGTCTGCTCCATTGGCGTGCATTAATGTGGATGTTGTCTTATATTCCTGTCGATCAGCACCCCTTTGGCTTGGGTTCTGGTGAAGCATCGCACACCAATGTTTCTGTCTCAGTTTTGTCTGGTTCCGCCACTCAGGACTCTCTGACTGTTGTGCCGGTGCTGCCTCTTGACTTCACTCCAACCTCTGTGTGTGCACCCTCTCCAGTGATGGACACTTCTGATCCTCCAACTATACTGCAGTCTGTTACTGATCAGATGCCTCTCATTTCCAGTGCTCCTGTCAACCACCCTCCACCAGACTTCCTCTTCCTTCTCGGTCTACTATTGCACCTTTACTGGATTCCAGTTGTCTGTCCCACGCTTCGTCCCAGACTCCCACCAGCCCCTTAGTAATAGAGGCAATGGATTCCCATTTTCATCTGGATAGGTCCCTTACCAAATTATCATTGCCAAATCTGTCGGGTACTGCTTTTCTGAGTTTGGGAAGATCCTGTCTTCCCCAGGTGCAGGTGCATGTGGTAGGTAGCATTACAAATTATTGCGACCCAGATACCTACCCCCAGGGTCCAGACCCAAATCCTTCTATGGCGGTGGCTAATGGTTTAAACCCCAGGCACCTGAGTAACCTCTCCCCAGTTTTTGTCCATCACCATCTGAATCGGATGAAGTCCCTGATTCCACAGGTGTCCGCCCTTGGAGAAGTTGGTTTGGATAGGACAGCACAGAGCATTTTCTGGGATCTTCATGATGAGTTTCTGGAAGAGGTGTGTAAAATGCCTATTCCGGATAAGCCCCTTAAATTACATCTCAGAGGCCCCAAGGATGGGGCACCTTTTATGCCTGATGTTTACGCCAGAGGCCTACAGATCATTAGCCACATGTGTAGCCCCCAACAGGTAATTTATCTACATTGTTTTTCAGGCACTGCCAACTGCCAGTATGGTGAAAAGTTGGCTGAACACTTTTGAAAGATGCTTTTTTAGTGTAGGTGTACGGTTCTATTGCTTTTCGGATCGCCAAATTTTGGGTGTCCATGCCACACCTGATGACAGACTTCTGGTGGAAACAGACTCCCCCTACTTCCATGGCCCACTGGGTCTAGATGTGTCTACCCTAGCATATACTGGAGGTGTGGTTGGATGCTGCCTTCGCTGCCGACAAGCTTCACACATATTGATTGATGCAGAATTATCATTACAGTCATGAAGACGTATAAAGAATTTATCGAGGAATACAGTATTGTTAGAGATTTCCGAGAGTGAGAATTATCACTAGTTCGGCCACTGACGAGTCACCACACTGCCGTCTCCCTTCAAAAACATCAATTGCCTGTCTTGACAGAGATGAAATCAACGCAGGGATCAGCCAAGAGGGAGAAGTGAAGTTGGCGATATCTCCGCCTTGGTACTGCTCACTTCGCCCATGGAATATGATTTGTGTTCTTTTTATTCCACTGTCATTTGAAGCAGGAATCATTAAGAAACCGGGAGTCTATTTTGAAGTGATGTGATAATTACCAATATACGCACAAAAATTGCATATTATTCACCAAAACCAGGGTGAGCTTGGCGACTCCTTAAAAAATAAGGAAATGTTGATTTTTGTTAAAATGTAGCATTTCTTGTAAATATTTGCATCTTGACAAGGCCCCAACTCTCACTGACAGAACAAGGCAGATCCCACCAGTGGTGGAGCCATGGCTCATGGTTTGAAATTTTGGGGGACCATGCGGGTTGAGAGTTTGGGGGAGGGGGATCTCAGGACTGTACTTGCACTGAGGGCAGGAAATCAAAAACAAGCTTTTCAAATTTGGGGATGGGAGGAGCAGAGGAGCAACAATTTGATGGGTCTATTGAAATTTGAAATATTAAATTAAACTCTTTTCTCAGCATTTCTTTTAGAAATTTCACTTCTCTCTGAATTCAGAGTTCTCACTTCTCCCTGTTTCTCAGAGAGGGAGAAGTCACTTCTCCCTAAAATTCACCCCTAGGCTGGCCTCCGACACTTTGACAATTGAAAATTCTTTTAGTTCACTATTATTTTCATTAAAACACCCGATCATTTCAAGTTGAAAATGAAAATGAAATCTTTCACTACTGCTGTTGTCAAGTACACATCTACTGCAACATGACTGGAAATATGTCCATTAGCTGAGAAGAGTGGAGAGCACTGAGTAATCCAGGTGACTCAACACGTTGGAGGAGCCTCATGACTTGGATGACAAATACAGACACATTTTGTGTACATTACCCTCTAAAATATAGATTTCTACAATATATTTTGAAAAACCGAAAACCCGAGTTTTTGTACAAAACCAAAACTGAAATGAAAAGCAAATTTCAAAACCGTCCACCACTACAATAAATGACGATTTTCTACTGTTTGAAGACAGTGATGCGCTGCGTATTATCACTTTTACAATACACAAGAACCTCAATGACTTGCAGGTACCATATTTGGTGATGCACATTTTACATGTATCCTAACCAACTGCATGAGATATACACGATACATGCAATGGTCGAGGAGAGATATATCCACTTGTTTTTTCACATCTGCCAGGGAAGAGTCAGGCTATAGACTAAAGGTAACCATGGAGGAATCTGAATCTAATCAGTTTAGACCAAGCACCATCTTCATGTATTTTGAGCCGACCACTCATAATGCTCCCCAGAACTGTTTTGTCTGAAGTTACAATAAAGGGTTGCTTCTTTCATTACACACAAGCAATTTGGAGAAAAACCCAACAGGCAGGACTGCAGACCAGCTTTCAAGATGCTACCAATATAAGCCAACTCGTCAGGAGAGCCCGAGTTCTACCACTGGTACCTGTTGACAAAACTGAAGATGTTTTTATTCCAAACACTAGATGACCTACAATATGCCTTTTTCGAAACTGCCATCTTGGACTTTAATCTATGCAAGGTCACAGGTCGCGGGGTGTAAACAAAGCGATTTCCATGTTCATCGCGTTGAGTTCTGTGTCAGCCAAATCAACTGGTTTTGTGAAATATCAAGTTTATATTCGTAAAACCATTTGTTTTGAATGGCAACATGGACACGTGCTGCACGGAGTTTCTTGGTTTGGGAAATCCCCAGAAGTTGTTGAAAACAGTGCCCATGTCCACGGAGTAATGACACAGCGTGCATTCAAACACCATTTATGTTGATAGGAACTCAATTTGAAGTAATGAAAGTTCTCATGTAATATTGCTATTGCCTTAAACAAATGGTAACCTTAGCGAAATGATTTTTGAATTCTCACTAATGAATGTATTGGGGTCTGAGGAACATCACCCGATCTCTTCTCCCATTGCTTTCGTGTATTCTTGAAATGTTTACACCTCGCGACTTGTGAGCTTGCGTAGATTAAAGTTCAAGATGGGAGTTTCGAAAAAGGCTTATACACAGACACACTGCAAGATACAACAATCTTCAAAGACTGTGTGTCTGCACAGTGGGTTGAGGGTAACCCACTGCTTAGAAACGATTTTGGCACAAAAGGGCCTCGTACAACAAACCACATAGAGGGATGGCACAACAAACTGCAAAAAAATCACGACATCGACGCCGTAGCTGCGATGGGTGGTGCAATCTGCAAGTCCAAAAAATATTCTCTGGGACAATTTACAGGTGATGGTGAAAAAAAAACAAGAAAAATATTTGGAACAACATTTGCATCGGACATGGTCTAGACATGAATGAGATACACTTGCATATCAAATATGAAGTCATTCCACCAGGCAGTTTGAAAGTTATTCTTTTAGAAACTCGTTAGTCATAAAATTCTAAGTTCATCAAGGGTCATAACTCCAAGAAAAATATTTGGAACAACACATGCATTTAACAGTGGCTAGACATCAATAACATCCACTTACATGTCAAATATAAAGCCATTCCATCAAGTATTTCAAAAGTTATTGAGTTCTGAAACTCGTTGGTCACAGACCAACCGACCGACAGACAGACTGACCGACCGACATTGCCAGTTATAGAGCTGCTAGTCGCAGCTAAAAATTAGTTGCTCACACCAACATATATCCACACTTATCTGTACTTTTCAAGAGATTCAGGCCTCCAATGAAATTTTTAAGATACAAATAGAAACCGGTGGAACTGTACGATAACCGTCTTACACAGTAGTATGTACCTAACCCACCCCACCCCCCCCCCCCCCCCCCCCCGCCCCACCAAGTTGGGGAAACTCTCCTTTTTAATTGTAAGGTTTTGGGGGCATAGCATAGCAACTAAGATGGTTATGTATGAACTGTCCCTCCTCCACCCCATGGGCTTCAACCCTGGGTTGGTGGAGGGGAAGTATATAGCCGTCTGAAGACATTTAAGCGGTTTTTAATGCATTCTTGATATTCAAATGTTTTAAAATCTCCATAGGAAGCCGTGGGGTGACGACTGAATTAAAAAATTAAAAATAATTCATTTGTTTGAAAAAAAAATAAGGCAAGAGAATCAATTGTTTGTTTGGCCTTATGTATTATATTAATTTTTTAGATGATATACTTTTTTGTGCCTTGTGTTTTTCCTAATATTTTGTTACTTTGAATACGTGTTCTATACATGTATTTTAATCAGTGATGTGTCTCGAAAAATAAATTATTGAACAATCAACATTCTTCATTTACTGAACAAGTTACCAATTTTCCTAAAGATAAAAACTGACTAGTTTCCCATTGTTTTCCTGAGAGAGTCACTGAACAAATCTCATCTGCCCACTTTCTTTTCTGTCTGTTTTTCAAGAAGGGGGCAGATCAAGAACATCCCTATGAACTGTGTCTCGCATGTTTCGAGCAATAATTGCAGGACCTCGGAAGTGACGTCACATCATGTGACCCAGTGATGCTGTGTTTGGTGGTCATGGTAACCCGCATGAGTGGCCATGTTGTGATGCCATTACCATAGTGAAACGTAGTCTTAGTGCACATGCACAGGATGTCTTGTTAGGGTGATAGATGTTTCCATCATCCATTTTGTATACTGGAGGTCACCATCTTGGTTTCTATGGTCGCATGTGTTGATATGTGACCTAAAACCCTCAAAAAGGATGGGTATGTTCAGGAGTGTTCGATCCAATGAGAGTGTATCTAATTACCCAAATAGACACAACAATTTCCCAAATCACCAAAACAACCCTAAAACTACTGAAACGGACCTTGCAAAGCCCCATTTTGGGCCGACAATACTTGTAGTGATATAAGGCATGTTCTTTGTATAAGAGTCAATCTAATAAACCAGAATCCTTGGTTACTTCGTAGAATTACCCAAACCACCAAAAACAACCCCTGATCACTCCCCCAGAATCCTCCATTTTTCCAATAACAGACACTTTCCTTTGTATAAGAGACAACCCAGAATCCTCAGTTTGAATTACAAACAACCCGACAGGTTGTACTAGTTCAGATTCCTGGAGAATCCTCCACTTCTGCTTATCCTGGTCTCTTCTATAGCTTAATCTCTCTCCATTCCGTGGCCTGTCCTTCTATGTTAGGACTTTCCAGTATAAAGTATCTGACTTTCCTAGTTGTGTTTGTGCACAATGTGTACACATCACATGTAATACATAGGCACATGCTGGATGTTCCAACATATGCTTGTTTACTTATACACAATGTGTACACATCACATGCACCAAATAGGCACATAGTTATTTGAGGATACCAATGACATGACAATGTATCATTTAAGGATACCTTTTACATGATATTTATCAGAATATATCTATTTGAAGATAGTTATGGCTCCTAGTACCTGTTTAGCCCGGCCTTCTAGGCCACCCCAGACCTTTGTAGGTTTTAAACCACCACTGCTGACTTGTCCATAGTCACCACAATCTGTCAAGTGTTCCAACACTATTGTAGTCACCCAGTACTATAGTCTTCTTCCACCCTTACAGCTTTGTACCACTATTATGACTTGTAGCACTACCTCATACTTTCTAGCTATGCCTGAACCCTGTCTCGACTTTGCTGTTGGTTAGGTCTGTTACAGGCGCAACCAGGTTGTTCCATTCATCTAAGCTCGCATTGGTCTTTACATTCCCTTGACCTAGTGCCTGCTAGACTACCTCACATACAAGAAAGTCTGTTGATGGTACCCAGATGGGCTGGTGTGCTAGTGCACAATGCATTCACATCACACGCTGCACCTAGACACATGCTTACTGTGCTGATATGTGTTTATGCACAAGGTGCGCACACCACATAGGCATATTCAAAAGAAAAGGGATTCTGTAACCACAGACTTATCCTAAAAAGGGATTCCAAAAATGGGATTCCTATCCGACTCTGTGAAATGAGATTCTGTGATTAGACAAACACTCAAGGGTATGAAAAGTGGCTGATAACACCCAATAGAGTAATTCAACAATGAAACTACTAGACAAAAGCCTGAACTAAACAGACAAAACTTAAACGAACATATTTCAGTTCAACCAGGCACAACAAGAACAAAGCTTCACTACAGCCGAGGTACAAAACATAGACAAAGAATATCGCAAAGAACAGAGAGAACAAAAGATGAACTGTTTGGATAGAACAAGGGAGAGACCAACTGAACAGATCAAAGATGGAACACAATCTAAACAGGGTCAAAAAGAATATACACAACCAAGATCGAAGTGAACAGAACCAAACACAACAAGTTTAACACAGTGTTAACTGTAAAACCCTTTGAAATGAACAAACTTATGTACAAACTTTTGAATGAACTCTATAACGAAGTTTAACAGAACTGAATGAAATCTAAATAATGCAATTAAGTGTAACACCTTGAACTCAATGAAGTTTTGAACACAGTTCTTTTTATTTGGGAAAGGGGAATACCCTAGAGTGTGTATCATGTCAAATCATGGAATCCCATCTCGTGGAGTCGGATAGGAATCCCACTTATGGAATCCCTTTTTAGGATATGTCTGTGGTTACAGAATCCGTTTTCTATCGTATGTGCTGCATGTGGTCAGGCCTGAAAATAAGCAGTCTGACATATGCAGAATGAGGTCCCCAGAGGGCAAGTTTGATGATGCTACCCCATACAGTGGGCTCATTTATCCTCTGGGTACCTCTTTCTGTTTAGTTGTCAGACTGATTCAGATTGAGGTTCACAGAGGGCAAATTTAGTGATGCTACCCTGCTATGCAGGGTAGCATCACTAAATTCACCCTCTGGGACCTCATTTTACAGATGACAGTCTGCTTATTTTCTGGCTTCCATGTGGTATGCACACATTGTGTGCATTAGTACATATTAGCACAAATCAGCATACCCAGCATGAATTTATGTGCAGCATGTGATGTGCACACATCGTGCATTAGCACACCTGCACATCTGAGTACCACCAACAGACTTTTCTTGCATGTAAGGTATCCTAGAGTGCAGTATGTCAAAGGAATGTGAAGACCAATATGAGCTTAGATGAAAGGAGCAACCTGGTTTACACTTATAAAAGACCTGATCGTGAGCAGAGTCGAGACAGGGTCAGACATATTTACGAAGTAACTGAAGCAGTGCTACAAGTGAAAAATATTGGTGCAAAGTTGTAAGGGTGGCATGCATGCAATGTGTACATATTGTGACACAATGTATGTTTCGTGTACCAAAATGTGCTTATGTGTAAGTACACAGTTTCTTTCATGTAAGGAACCTTCGCTTGCACTAGGTCTAGGCATTTTACAGACTGATACAGACATAAAAATATATGAAGTGATTTGATTGAGCCTAGATGTGGCCAAAGGCAGATAGATGTCAGGACAGGATCGGAGGTAGCTACTAAGCATGTGGGTAGTACTACAAGTCAGTAATGGTGAGACACTCTACCACAGGACAGAATAGCCATAGTAGTGGTACAAGGCAGCAACGACACAAGACCGCGAGGCTGTTAGTACACCATACAAAAGGTGAATACAATAGTATTGGATCACAAGCAGACGGTGGTGATTATGGACAAGTTGGTAGTGGTGGTTTAACTCATTCGCAAGTTTGGATCGAAGGGAAGTAACTATTATTTTCTGGTGACTTCTTTTTGTATGTGATGCATATGCATTCTGCTATTGGCGACAGGTGATTTCTCACCAAAAAGAAGTCAAGGTCAAGCCAGGTATCATCAGTCAAAGTCAAATTATTCATCCATGCTAAAGCAAGATAATTTCTCTGGAGCATCAGTTGCATTTTGTTTTCCACACATATTGTTTCGGAAATATCTGATGAGACTGTAGGAAGCTATTGGCTGTATATTTTAAGACTCTGACAGTGATGATCCCAGCAACACTATATTTCAAGACTCTGACAGTGATGATCTCAGAAACGAAGACTCAGAAGAGGATGATGAGAATGATGATGATGGTAGACCCACTTCTGCAACATTCAGGAGGCCTGCTAACGTTGGTAGTGAGGGAGATTTAGAAGGTAGTCAGGCAAATGCACTGGAGGTTGATTCTGCATAGGAGCGAGAGACATATCCTGAATGTGATCCTTTTGAAAATTGTTGGTTACCCCAGCGTGCTCGTCACCCTAGTGTGTTTATTGAAGGACACAATGATGCTATCAAAGAATTTGTAATGTTGTTTCTGATCCCGGCTGGGAAATGAACTGTCAGCAACCCTGCCAGGCATTCAGGAGTCCAACACCCAAACCACTGGACCATTGCACACTGTCAAAAAACCCAGGCTGGAATCTACGTTTTCAGATGTTCCCATGAATACTTTGTTCGCTTTCCTTACGGCAGCTACATGAAAGTGTGAAACGCACTCTACAGTATGACGAAAGTGCTGTGGTTAGACTCAGACAAAGACTGGCACAGGCCTGTGAGAGTATATTGAAGGACACACAGAATTTGTAATGTTGATTTCTGATCCACGACCTGGAATCGAGAACCATCAGCAACTCCGCCTGGCATTCAGGAGTCCAACATCCAAACCACCCATTTGTTTTTTTTCATGTTGTTTTCCGTGGATAAGGCAATAAAACTCATGTGTAATGAAATAACAAGCTCATAAAGCAGATTTCCAGATGGTTATGATGCACTGTTCAAATATCCCATGGCAAAAACGCGAAAAAATCACTAAATTCTCGTAAAATCTGAGGTGGCCTCTGGGGTCATGTGACCTATGTGATATCAGCAGAGCGGCTATGATAGGTCATAGCTGTAACTACCTGGGAAGTTTCAACAATATAGTCCATGTGATAAAAGAGAAAACACGCACTACCTATTCAAATCCACAGTGCAAGTTCATATAAGCAAAATTTGTTGACCAGGGGGGAGGTCCTTTGAAGTGCAAAATGATATAAATGAGATAAATGTCAACAAATATCTTCCTAATATATAATTTTATTGTCCACCTACATTTTTTCTAAGTTAAAAACTATAACATTTCAGACACATTTGAGATGATGATATTGTCCCATTGCTCATATATACTCTACAAAAGAAGAAACGCAGAACAGGTAAAGTCATTATAACATGGCAAATTTGGGAAAATATAGTGTTGAACTATTGCTGAGTATATGGTTAATGACATATCGTGATGGTCTGAACATTATGTACATAACATTTTGGACAATGGGGCAGGATTGCGGCCACCGTGACCACCAAAATATTGGAAATTAACAAAACAGTTTCCAATGATTGAATACCTGATCATGAAGTTGCACGTTCCGAGCATGTGGGCTGAGCGTGTGGGGGTATAAATGGACATGGGACATTGATACATCCGGTTACATCATTTGCTGGAGCGAACAACCACAGCAACCTCTACAATGTCACGCTACCAGCAGGCGGAGGATTTCAAATCAGACCATTCACAACCGTCTACTCGAGGCCTGTGTGCTAGACAGCCCGTTTGTGGCATAATTTTGATGGTGCAGCATCGTCGACAGCGACTTCAACGGTGTCAGATGCACAGGGCATGGCCTCGTCAGAGATGGAGAACAGTATGATTCAATGACGAGTCACGTTTCCTTCTTTGTTCAGTTGATGGACGATGCTGTGTGTACAGACGTCATGGAGAATGTTTTGCGCGTAGCTGCGTTCGGGAGGTGGACAGATTTGGTGGTGGTAGCGTTATGATGTGGGCAGCCATCTCACACACTGGTAGAGCGGACCATGTCCATGTTGAGGGTAACTTGATGGCACAGAGGTAAAGAGATGAAATTTTGCAACCACAAGTGCTCCACATTATGCATAATGTCAACGCCATTTGCCAGCATAACAATGCCTGACCGCACACAGCAATGCTCATGACAGCTTATCTACAGGATGAGAACATCGAAGTCCTGCCCTGGCTATCCATATTCCCAAATTTGAACCTGTACGAACATCTATGGGATCATCTGGACTGACGTGTGCAAAGTCAACCACAACCTCAGACATTACCGCAGTTGGCGCAAGCATTGCAGGAAGAGTGGGCCACCATACCTCAAGCTTCCATCCGAAATCTGATTGCTTCAATGAACATAAGGTGCCAAGCAGTTTTGGACTCATATGGTGGTCATACCAGATACTGAGTTTGGATGACGTCGACTCGTGACGTTAACGTCTGAAAAGTCTCCATTTGTGCATCATTCATCCATTAAAACGTTGATTATGAATTGATTTCGTTCTCCATCTCATTATCCCATAACGCCTGAACGGCTCTCATTGCAGAAATCCATTTTGTGTTTCTTTTTTTGAACAGTATGTTATACAGCAATAAATGGTAAAAATCATTCAAATTTTTTGTAAAATCCATGATGTCCGCTAGGGTCACGTGACCCATGGGACGTAGGCAAAACTGTTATCTATAGGCCATAGCTATATGTAACTACCTGGGAAGTTTCAACTCTCTGCTGCAAGTGGTTGGCGAGATACTTGACATTACCCATGTATAACTAAATACAGGAATATTACCACAAAATGCTTTGCACTTGGGAGTCCGTTTTTGGTGGCAACTGGCAGCAAAAGAAATGAAATTGTTGGGGGCGGCCTGAAAGGTCAGGCCATGCAGGTACTAGAAGCCATAACTATCTCCAGAAAAATATCCTGCAAAAGGTATTCTCCAAAAGGTACCCTCAACAGGTATCCTCAAATAGTATATCACAATGTCATTGGTATCCTCAAATACTCGAATGTGCCTCTGTGCTGCATGTTATGCCCAAAGTATCAGTCTAAAAGAATGAGATTCACTGGGAGTATAATGGGGAAGTGGGATGGGAGAATGAAGGACATGTGGTTAGGGGGAGACTCAAAGGAGAGGGTTAATATGCTAATCGGAGAGATTGGGAAGAATGGGGCAAGGGATGTCATCAAGAAGTTGTCTCCGAATGTTGGGAGGAGAGGAGAACCGTGGGAATAGGGAGGCAGTTGGGAGTTCAAGGGTAAACAAGGCCTTCTCGTCCGAGAATCGCGACAAATCAGCGGCTGGCCAAAGTGTTATTATTATTATGTTGTGCGTAAGCATATAGACACATATCGGCACATCCAGCATGTGCCAATGTCCTTCATGTGAGGTTTACACAATGTCCACTGGAACACAAACACAGCTAGGAAAGTCAGAATACTTTATAGGGAGGCCAGAAAAGTCATAACAGACAGGACAAGCCAAGGAATGGAGAAAATAAGCTATAGAATAGACCAGGATGGGCAGAAGCAGGGAAATTTTTTAGGAATCCGAACTAATACAACTAAAAAGTTGTTTGAGAATTCTAACCGGGAATCTGGATTCATTCTGGGGGAATCCTTACAAAAATAAAATGTTTTTTTGTTTTTTTTTGTTATTTGGAGGGATTCTCTGGTCAATTTGCATCATTTTACGAAGTAACCAAGGATTCTGGGTTATTAGACTGACTCTTATACAAAGGAACATGCATTATAGCACTACATGCTATATTATTATTGGCCCAAAATGGGTCTTCCCAAGTCCGTTTCGGTAGTTTTGGGGTTATTTTGGCAATTTGGGGAGATTGTAATATCTATTTGGGTTATTCGATACACACCCATGAGATCGAACACACCCTCCGAATATAAGAGGTTGACAATGCATGCACCTCGTGGGAAGAAATACAGTTGGTAATACAATTGTCAGTCGCTAGACGAGCGTAATCTGCGGGAATAGCAAGATAAATCCATCAAGAAATGGATTGAGGAGAGATCTTCTGTAGACCAGGTATAATACAGAAAAACACGGTTCCTGTCTTTCCTAATGAACTGCGCTGGATTGAGATAAATGCAAAGTGCACGAACTGGACAGAGCAAAGGGCGATTTCCCTCAGCAGAAAGAAGAGCCCTGATACAGATAGGAGGGAGTCATTTCTGGTGTCTGATTCTTGGCGATAGAAAGGAGCAATTAGTGGTAAACATAACGCTGTTGGGAGAGCTCCTGATAAAGGCCGGATCAACAGAGGTGTGAAGCTCACTAACCCGTCTGGCTGAGGCAAAAGTCATCAGAAAAGCCATCTTGTATGTGAGAAAATGCATATCCACCTGGGATAAAGGTTTGAACGGCGTCTCCCCCCTCCCCCCAAGCAAAGCAGCGCCCAAGAAAGTGTCCATCTTGGAGTAAACTTCAAAGTCCTAGGCCTTTTCAAGGAATAGTGCCGAACAAGCTTGGAGAGGAATGGATTAGTACCGATACGACGCTGTACCCTTTGATGGTAACAGACTGGAGACCCCGAGAATCAAACAGATATACCAGAAACTCCGCAATCTGTGATATTGAACGATTGGCAAAATCAATAGAGTGATCGGCACACCACCGACAGAAGACCTTCCATGTAGCCGCATAGGCTAAACCAGTGGAGTGCCTCCTTGAAGAAATGCACTCCACTGCTCGTCTCGAAAAACCTCTACAGAGGAGACAGGAACTGACAAAAGATATGCGTGAGCGCACAATGAAGTCGGGTCGACGTGAAACCTCCTCGGGTGACCTTGGCAAACAAAGTAGCAACATAGAGGGAGACGTGCAGGAACCGCAGCCAACGGAGAGCAGAGCTGATTAATCCACACACGTTGAGGCGACAGAAGAGTGATTACAATGATTCGAGAACTGCATCTTGGCTAGAATCCGGGCAGAATCGGAACCGGAGGGAATGCGTAGCCGACAAGACCGTTCCAATCGAGTGGCAGAGCGTCCACAGTGAAAGCCAGAGGATCTGGACACAGGGACGCAAAAATGTCCACCTGATGGTTCCAATGAGTCGCAAAGAGATTGATGTGGGGACGAACCGAGAGATCGCAAAGCAACTGAAACACCACCCTGTGGAGCATCCACTTAGTGTAAATGACCCTGCCCCGTCAGGACAGTAGTCGGCTAGGATGTTCAGACGGCCGGGAATGTTACGAACCACTACTCCGGCATTGACATCCTGAGCGAGCAGTAGAAGATCCCGAACATTTCGTACATGGGAACAGAGTGCGTGCCGCCATGGTTCCGCATGTAAGCAACCACTGTCGAATTGTCAGACAACAGAAGGACCTGGCGATAT
Organism: Pictodentalium vernedei; assembly: GCA_031216915.1. Lineage (NCBI taxonomy): Eukaryota > Metazoa > Mollusca > Scaphopoda > Dentaliida > Dentaliidae > Pictodentalium > Pictodentalium vernedei. The sequence goes on from CM062291.1 coordinate 374,899,140, forward strand.
AGAAGGTGGGGGATCCACTGCTGGAAACTCAGAAGAGCAAGAAGCTCCTTCTGGTTGATGTGAAGAGTTGCTTGATCCTGGTCCCATACACCGCGAAGTGAAAAATCTAGAGGATCCAACATCGCACCCCATCCGAGATCGCTGACGTTTGCCATCAGAACACGATCGGATGTGGGTAAGTCCAACGGAACTCCCTGCATAATCCACTGAACAACCGTCCAGGGGAGAAGGTGACAATGTAGAGACTCTGGTAACTGAAGCACAAGATCCAGAGGATCGACATTTGGCATCCAACGACCGAGTAAAAAGTGTTGGAGAGGTCGGACATGCAGCCGAGGAATGAGATCCGTCACCGAACCGCAGAGACCGAGCAGCCGGAGAATACTCCGAGCTGTCGTGGACGTGGATCATTGGGACAGAGTCAGGGCAAAAGCAGAGAGAATCACAGCCCTTGCCCGGGGAACCGCCACCGTATTCAGCTGAGTACGGAAGTCCATCCCCAGATGACAAAACGAGTGAGAAGGGACCAGGTCCGACTTCTCCTCATTGACTCTGAACGCTAGCGACATGAGCAGGCTCAACAGTGTCGACATCAGACTCCAGAAAGGCAGCACTGGAATGCTTCTGGAGGATATCGGCTAGATATGCCGAAGCAGTCACCCTGGACTGTGTGCAATAGAAGGCTATCACATGCGACATCAGTCAGGTGAAGGCCCAAGGAGCCAGTTTGAGGCTGAAAGGCATGGCCTTGAACTGGTAAACTCGCCCCAGAAAAGAGAACCTGAGATACTTACGTGATGTCCATGAATCGGAATGTGAAAGTAAGCGTCTCGCAGGTCAATGCTGGAAGCAAAATCTCCCTGGTGAATGGAGCAGCGAACCGACCTGAAAGTCTCCATGCTGAACTTGGGAGCAATGATAGACTGGTTCAGGATACTCAGACAGATAACTGGTCGGAGTCGGCCGACCTTCAGCATCAAGAACAGGCGGGAATAAAATCCCATTGAAGTAATGTTCTTGACGACCTCGATCACCCCCTTTGACAGGAGATTGTCAATCTCCATGATCAAAAGTTCCCGACGTGTAACATCTAAAGGAAAAGGTGTTGGAAGAGGCAGAGTGGGGTGCCTCCAGAAGGATATCCGCACACCGGACCGAACAACATCTAACACCCAAGGATCGGATGTGATTGTGGCCCAATGGTCTGCAAACTCTGATAGGTCTGCAATCCGTCCTCCAAACCTGGGACGAATTGAGGTGAGGACCTTCATTTCAAGCCCCGGCGAAGCCCGCGAGAGGGGAAAATGCCTTCTCTACCATATGAAGAATCCAGAGTCCTCCCTCTAGCCTGCTGATGCTCACCCTTACTCCGTGAGTAAGAAGTAGAAGCGGCGGCAGGAGGATCAGCCCTTGGCTTCGCAGAGGAAGCAGAAGGGTGCTTGTTAGGCTTTGGACAGCCCCTGCCTCCAACAGATGGCCGATAGAGCTGACGAAGCAGCAGCTGATCCTTGGAATGATGTAGGTCATCATCCCAGTCCGTCGCCACGGAACAAGGAATAGTCGCAGACCCACCAAAGAAGCAGGTCGAAGAGCAGTGTGCTGCCCTTCAGGAAGGGAATGGCTTGTGTCCAGCACAGCGGCCAGGCGAACTAATTCCAAGTTAGCCGTTTAACAGGCATGCGTGCGAGAAAGATGCATGGGCACCTTGGACAGCACACTCAAAGGAGCCTGTATATCATCAAACTTATCTGGAGGCAGCTAAAGCAGAGACGTGATCTGAGAGAGAAAGCAGGCCCAGCATCTGTCTCGATAAGCCAAACAGGGACTCCAGAGTTGCCATAGAAATAACAACCGATTTGGGCTTGGAAAGGGGAGAGAAGGAGGTGGAGTCCTGATCCAAGACCATCAAAGTCTGGCAGACTGACTGATTGGAGGAATCGTAATAACGATAATGCACTGAAGGCAAAAAAAGTGTCAGCCCTGGTGAGGAACGAAGTCCTCATAGTCTTGGAACTCAGCTTAGAGTCCAAAGCTGTTAATGCTTCAACCACCTGTACCGACTGGCACGGTCGAAGGTGCCCAGAAGCGGGTTGCTCCACAGGCTGTAGGCACACGACCGATGATCGCGGCCTGGCTGACACCGTCGGCTGGTCTGATGGTTTGAGATCCGGAAGGAACTCAACACAAAGTCAAGAGCTGCCCCCAAGTCAGAAGACTGTTGGCTCTCGACGTCAGGTATGTCTGACCCATCCTCTGAGTCGGAAGACACATAGCCCATCATGGGCAAACCAGCCGATGCCTCCCATGGTGCAGGCACACCTGAGGGATCAGAAAGCGGCCTGCTTCCAATCCCGGGAGGCGGCGCTGCGGGGGGCTTCTGGAAACCACTAGTAGTCTCGCTGGAGTCAACGGGAAGGCTCTTGGAAAGAACCCGAGGGAGCAAGGAGAGGGCCTCCCTAAGCTCACGACCCGTGTCGTCCGGTTCGACATGGGAACGAACCGGCAAAGTGGCTTCACTCCTGACCCTTTTAACCAGCGAAGGGTCATGATCCTCAATTACACCCGACGTGGGGCGACGGGTGGCAGCCGAAACAGGCAGATACATAAACAGGTACGACATACCCAGAGGATCTACAGTGCGGGAACTCAGGAGAGAGGCCGTGGACCTCAGAGGGACAGAAGGTCCAGGCTTCACAAAAAGCGTCAGTCCCGCAAAACTATACATGGGACCAGAGTGCATGGACGGAAACGCAACAGAGTCCATGGTGACCCCACCATGAACATCTGAAGCCAATGAGAAAACTGCTGGGCTCGATGGTTGAGAGACCACAGCAGAGGATTCGGTCAGCAGCCCCTTCCGACTTCGCTAAGTTGAAGTCGGGGAAGACTGAACAAAGGACCGGCGGGAACACAACTGAACCCCGACGGCCGACAGGGACCCAAAAAACAGAAATTCTGCCCTCAACAGAGAGGAAAAATTCTGCCCTTAACAGAGAGGAAAAATCCTGTCCATACAGCCCTGTATTGACACCTAACTCCAATAATAATATCAAAAAGGATAAATTCATCAACCAAAACAATTTTAAGTCCGAACTGCATGGTATGCGAAAGTCGCGCGCGAACACGAAGAATATATAAAATACAATGAAAATGTGGTTGAAAATAACGAGAATATATAAAACACAGTCCTGTTATTATACGATACTCAGATCCATAATTCCAGTCACAGGTAACCATTATCGAGTTGAATTATCATTGTTTCTTAATGCAAATGGACGTCTCGCCACGCAGGCGGACGAAAAAAGAATGATTCATTAGTTACTCACTGCGCACTGGTACCGGAAGCCGTGGATCTGAATTAGGAGAAGAGCGTCCCCTACTGGATGTGCACCGGTAGCTCTCGGCACAGTTTTGGCTTACTTTTTCTTGGGGCTTTTGCACCACTTTTCTTTCCCAAATCCCAAAATAGAGAGTATATTTTCCGAGTTAGGGACTTCCACTGTAGTGCAAGCCTGTAGTAAACAATTGTAAGGTAGGTGGATAAGAAATATAATGTAAATTTAGTGAAATATATGTGCTGCTGGGAAGTTATATTCTCCTATTTATGGAAGCGCAAAGCGACTTTTATTTTTGTCATTACACCACCACCAATCTTTTCAAATTTTTACCACATTCCCATATCACTCAGGGTTTTATTGGCTTATTCACACTCAGGAGGGTGAGATGACAAGTTATCTGTGATAAAGTATCACCTCATCATTACATTATTATGCCTCCAAACTCCAAGGTTTGGTGGGTCTACAGGTGAGGTATTCGTCCATCTGTCTGTCCATACAATCATTTTGTATAAAAATTTTAGCACTGTTAGTCAGATTCTGATGTCCTGGTCCTGTGGTATAATGATCAGCTGGCATGGAGGACAGAATATCAACATATCGCATGTTTTGCCCATGCATTTCTTTCAGTTATTTCCCTTGTTACACCTGAGAATATTTTCTGAACCAATATATTGCATTATCTCATTCTGATCCTTTGGTGTTGTGAAAGACTAGTATGCAGGAGAAGACATCAACTTGTTGCAGGTTTTGTTTGTGTACAGACAAGAGACATGGCCCTTGTTTCACTTACTGAACGTTCCGTACAAACATTTGGCATTATCAATCCAGCATCTATTGTTGGACTTTGATGTCCTTTCGTGTGTGTTAATAGACCATTTAGGGGAAAAGGATATCCACCTATTGCAGGTTAGCTCATGCATATTTACCACAGTTATGCCTTTTTTAGCTCAGGGGGAGCTTTATGATCACTTTTCATCTGTCCATCCATCTGTCCAGCATTAACTTTACACTATCGACTTCTCAGAAACTACAGGACCAGATTGAACCATATCTGGTGTGCATGTTCCTAATGTCAATTGAAGTTTGTTCAAATAAAGCTGCCTCACCCACATGGTGCACCACAAGTGGCATAACTCAGTACCCATATATTTGAAAACAAAATTAAACATCTTCTCCAGAATCATCAATCATAATCTTTTGGTATTTGATATACAACATCTCTAGGGGAGGGAGGGAGGACAGGGAAGATTCAAGTTTGTTCAATTTGAGTCCCTGGATTAATATTTGGACTCTCTATGGGAGGGATGAGGCAGGTTTCGTTCAAGGTTGTTCAAATCCATTTGGAGCACAGATATGAGTTTGTTAAGTCAGGGCAACATGGGGAATAATCTTTAAAACTCTTCTTTTCAAACCCAGCAGGCAGAATGCTTTCAGATTTGTTACATAACATCTCTAGGGGGTGGGGGGGGCAGATTTGGGGCCCTGGGCTCCTATTTTGGCTCCCTATGGTAGCCCGAATTTTAATTTAATGCAATATGAGGAAATTTCTTTCAAAATCTCCTTCAGATCCACCAATCCGAATGGTTTCATATTTGGTATACAACATCTCTTGGGGGATCAGAAAAAAGTTTGTTCAAATCGAGAGCCAAGGCTAATAATATTTGGGCTCTATGGGATCCCGAATTTTAACTTATTGAAATATGAGGGAATTTCTTTAAAAATCATCATCTTCAAATTCACCACCAGTCAGAAGAAGGCATGATGATTGGACTATTTTAGTCACGGCTCGGGGGCTCAAGGATTGACAAGAGATCCTATGGAAATGGATAGCTTAATGTAGATTCTTTCCTGCCTTGGTTTTTATTGGGTTCTGTTAAAGGTGATCGCTTCAGGTCCTGTGGGGCCTCTTGTTTCTATTATCATGAATGATTGATTGATTGATGGGGGCTATCTTATGTACTTTTATTTGATATTTGGGACTGTTTTATGGATTCTGTTATTGCCTATGTTACCAAGCTTCACATTGTATGTAAGTGTGATATTTGTCATTCTGCAGAATGCTTTGATATTGGGGCTGCCTTATGGATTTTTTTTATTGCTTATACATGTATTGACATGCTTCACATTGTATGCGAGTGTGATATTTGTCATTCTGTCGAATGATTTGATATTGGGACTGCCTTACGGATTTTTTTGTTGCTTATACATGTATTGACATGCTTAACTTTGTATGTAAGTGTGATGTTTGTCATTCTGTTGAATGATTTGATATTGAGACTGCCTTATGGATTTTTTTTATTGTAACTTAATATACCTACTGATGTTGGATCAATTCACCTTGACACAAACTCCACTTAATGTATTAAGTGGAGTTTGTGTCAAAGTGAATTGGTCAAACATCTGCAGTTTTAGCAAAATATGTAGTCGTTCATTTATTCATGTGTGGAACTATTAATTCCAAGTGGACTTCTCCCACTTGTGGCTATTTTAAGTGAGACTGCAGAAGTCTTTGCATTCCAAGTCACTGACCGCTCGAGTGAGAACGTCTCATTGGGATTTGGAAATAATTCAAACCTTTCAACTTTCAATTCACAAACGCAGCAAACTGTTTCCATGAATAAAAGATTGGACACCCCGCTGGACGCAGCTGATTTTAACTGTCGAAGACTTGATCCATCCATTCAGCCGCAACAACAGCTACTCACTAGTGTCAATTGTGAAAGTGTTCGGAGTTCGGACGGTCAAGTTTCTTGTTTCGAAAGTGAAACGATTCCTGGGAGATCTGTAGATCCTAGCTTACCTGTACCTACCGTTATCGAGGTACACGCATCAGAAAGTGCAATTTCAATGGAAAATACGCCCCCACCATTGTGCAGATGAGCCGCTGAACATTGGGCACACTATAAGGCCTGCAAAATGGCACAGTTCCATTTCCACACAAAATAAAACAAAAAAAGGCAAATTCGGTCTTACCTGGAATAAGAACAAACTGATCAATTGGATTGTTATGCAATTGAAAGACAGACTGGACAGTATTGGAATAAAGGCTCCAAATGCTCGGAAATCTGTTTTAGTGCAACTTTATCAGGACAATGTGGAGTGACATCAAAACACAACATTGCTCCCAGTTGCCTCGCATTCATTTCAAACTTTCAATTCCTTTCAAGGAGACATGGGTTTACCAGCGTCAGCTTCACTGTCAATACCAGGCAACATTAACAGTGACTCTGCAATTCCGACTGAAAACACAGTCGAGCTGAAGAGAATTGCTGCGGAGTTGAGTGGGTTAAAAGACACTGTGTATACATTAATTGGGGGTTCACAGGCTTTCCTGAACGCGGGCAACAGTGGGGGCCAGACAGCCAGTGCTGAAACTGCGATTACCTCATTGGAAACACTGCAACGGGAACAGTCCGTCCACGTTTCTGTTTCTGCCGGAAAACAAAGTGCAGGACCCGCTTCCGCCGAAGCTCCATTTGTCAACAGATCGCCGGAACATCAGTTTACTTTAACCGCCAGATCAGATGTCCGGAATGACCTCCCAGTCGTTCACCAAGGAAAAGATTTGCGGCATTACAATTCCGTTTCCGCCGAACCAGAAGCCAGCTTTGTAAACAATGTTATTGACTCCAGTTTTGCTCCCTGTTCAAAGCTTCCAGAGCCGAGATTCAATTTGGCAACAGCTATGACAGCTACACAAACAGCAACGCACCTGCCACCGCATTTGGAGAGAGGCCACCAGCCTGTTCGTTTATGGGACGTTGAACATCAACTTGGATCTCATCCAGTGCAACCGTTCAATTGTTGGTCAAGTATCAATGAATTAGTGACGCCTTCCTTGAAGCGAGCAATAGACTGGAGGGAAGGGATGTTAACTTGGACAGTTTCCTGATTCCCAATTTTGAGGATGGGGGTCAGAGGACTGTAGAGGTTGGCAGTCTTTCCTTCCAGTTGAAATATGGAGACGGTCTTCTCTCACGAAATTGTCAATTTCAGAATTTATTACGGTGTTTACAACATATAAGAACGTCATGTGCGAGGTCGATCCAAATAGGCGAAGAGAGATGGATGCATATGAAAAATGATTTTGCAGCAACATTGTCAGTACGGTGGGTTCACATTCTACGAATTCCATAAAGCCTTTTCTGCGAAGGCAGCAGCATGGTTGAGTCAGCAAAACACCCTGGTTGACTGATCCAAAGGCAGCCCCAAATTATTTCAGAGGATTTTCTCAGGGGTCACATTCCATAGGTGTGACATCTGCGAGAGTGCCTCCCACAGGACACAATTTTGTCCCAAAATTGTATCTACCACGTCAACTGATAGGGATGTTTCTCTGACTGTAAGACCAGGTCGTATAACTGCTGAACATAATCCTTCTTTCCGGACGACACTCTTACCGTCGATGCTGATATACAACTTTTCACAGATGCCTCCTCCAGCAGGGGTTTTGGTGCTTTTTATGCTGGGAGATGGTTCCAGGGCGAGTGGCCCGAGGCCCTTAGAACAAACAATGAATCATCTTCCATGGCTTTACCAGAACTGTATCCGGTTGTTGTAGCAACACCGGTTTGGGGAAGAGAGTGGTGTAGGAAACGTGTACTATTCCAATGCGACAATGAAGCAGTCGAGCATATCATTAAAAAGAGTCGCTCAAAAAACTTAAAAATAATGCATTGGATGAGAAATCTGACTTGGTAGTATACGCAAGGCATGTTCCAGGTAACAAGAATGACATAGCTGATGGTCTTTCTCGCAATTTTCTTGATTGTCTATATGAAAATATATTTGCTAGTGAGCCTGGTGACAATTAAGATGAAATCATTTGGACTGATGGTCCGTCATCCGAATTTAAAAAGTTTCGTAAAATTGGTAATTTTGTCAGCAAAATATCAAGAGATTTTACCTGAAAATATTTTGCTGAGAGTCATGGAAAGGGCATTGTTGATGGAATAGGTGGTAGGGCAAAAGGCATTGTTTGGACATGCTTGTGCATCAACAATGTCCTTTGGCACACCGCACAGGTCACATTTATGATCCAATTGCTTTGAAACGTATGGCCCCTCATTGAAACAAGTTTGTTGAGCTTGTTCAATGAAGGCTCATTAGCTTTGTTTATTAGACAAAAATTGAAAACATAATAAAAATTTGGCAAATACATTGGTGTTACTTTTTGACCAGGTAGTCTGTGACATATCATTGATGGATACAGACCTTATTGTGATTGATGGCACACTACCTAGTGACAATACATTCTGTTATAAAGTTTTGTTAAAAAATATCCAGTGGTAAAGAAATTATGGCTCGGACAAACAAAATGTTGATGCCGGATGGCAGACGTACAACGGACAGACGACGGAAAACTCAATATCAGAAAAGCTCTGCTAACTTTATCAGGCGGAGCTAAAATAAAAAAAATCGCGACATCGACGCCGTAGCTGCGACGGGTGGTGCAATCTCATAAAATTCTAAGTTCATCAAGGGCCATAACTCCAAGAAAAATGTTTGGAACAACACATGCATTGAACAGTGGCTAGACATCAATAAGATACACTTACATGCCAAATATACAGTCATTCCATCGAGTATTTCAAAAGTTATTGAGTTTTGAAACTCGTTGGGTCACAGGCAGACTGACCGACCGACATTGCCACTTATAAGAGCTGCTAATCACAGCTAAAAATCAAGGAATACATAACGACAATGGACATCATTTATTTGGAAAACATCAGAATGAGATTACTTCCAGCTAAGGAATAATTGAGCCAATAAGAAGCCACAAGCCTTTATATTCAATAGAAATTCAATTTCTGCTCTGTGATCCTCCTGGCTTCTTACTGGCACATAATTTTCATCATTCAATAAACGGGTTAAGCAAAAACTTTTGGTTTAGGCACAATTAAAATTTTGGCAGGTCTGCTATAACTAAAGTTTTACATGACCGATCTTGGTGTTTATTTATTTCGGTTTTTAATACTTTCGACAACCAGGGTTACCTTGTGTCTGACAGTTTTAAGGGTGGAGGAAGCCGGAGTTCCTGAAGAGACCACTGAGCAATGGCAAGCAAATATTAGATTCCCCAAAGTACTAACTCCACACAAGCAGGGTCAGCATTGGTGGAAGACAGGAGCATCATTGACATGCAGTACGCCTTAGTACATAACACAACTGTGCCCTAAGGTGGATGATCTAGGTGTAACTCAGTATTAGGTTAGTTATAATGAGAGGAAGAAGCCTGTTCATTTTGATGTTGGTTTCCACTTTACAACTCAAAGGTCAAGGTCAATTACACTTTTTTTTTGTTGCTCCACACTGCGTTTTGAAGGATTTAGATTAAGTCAATGGGAAAAATACTCTATACACCTCTGTGATCCCCCTCCACCACCCAATGAATTTTTCTTAAATGAAATTTTTTTGCCAAAGGTGTGCAGGGTTCAACAAAATTTCAAGGTAACTGAATATTTTTACAGGGTGGCAGGTCACTTTTTAGTGGAGGCATGGGGAAATTTAGTGAACTGAGGTTTTTTGCCCCAGTCACTCTCTAGGCTGGTCTCAATACAAAATGGTTGCATTTTGTATTTTTTTTACTTTTTACTCATTAATCAGGAGCCATATCCCAACGAAGTCCTGTAATGTCTCCTAGAAGTCTGGCAAGATGTAGTTCTGGTGCTACCACAAGACAGTCACCTGAGAAAGCCCCTCCAAGGAATCCAGCAGACTGCTTTGACAGAAAGTCCCAACAGAAAGTATTTCAACATAGGAGTCATTTACCGCAAGACCTAGTTCTGCTGCTATCACACGACAGTCACCTGAGAAAGCCTCTCTCACAAGCCCAGTCGACAGTGCTCCGACAAAGTTCAGTAAACATTGTTTCAACCCAGGATCCAGTTGAAAGTCTAGAAGAAAATAGGCCAAGAAGCCCAGCAGGAAATGGTTCTTCAAGAAGCATTTTTTTTAAGGTAGGACACGTTTGAAAAATTAGCAAAGTTGAAAAGAAAATTCACTTCCGGATTTTTTTGAATTTCATTTGTTCGATCATTAAACTGCATTAAAACGAAAGTACAAACACTGAAAAATATTTCTTTTGCATTAAAAATAATTTTTAATTTACACACCATGTATTTAATTTGAAACCGCTTGACGTAAAATAAAGAAAATATTGCTATAATTGGTCAACTTTGAACACTTTTTATTTTGCAAAACCAACACATAAGGCGGCATTGTTTGGTATCAATGTTAAGGTGGTTTTTATAAAGAATGGTCAGTAATGTCAGAACTTCAAAATACCAACCAATTATACTCAAAATGGTGTCCCACAAGGTATTTTCCAAGCGAAAGCTGTGTTTTGAATGAATCTGTGGATGCGGTTGGTCAGTTCATACCACATGATCAACTGCTCATGCTCAATCATTGCGTCTATTGAATTGTTTGAAATTTCATTGTATTGTTTGCCATCCAATATTTTACAATTTACTATGGTTGCAACTAAGAGGAAAACTCTGAAGCAATTTGGTAAAAGGAAATGTAAATCTGTACCCATGGGAAGGGCAGGTGGATGGAAGTCCAATAAAATGTGTGTTTTAATTGACTCAGTTGGAACTGAAAATTGAACATCGCTGTTTACGACTTTGTCAACATCAACATATGCGAAAGTGAAAAAATGTTCAGACGAAAGTAATGTCCATCGAAATGACATTCCCGCATTAAAGAGGAAACTTAATTTATTAAATTCTCCTGAAATGTCCAGCAATAAAAAAAAAATACAAGAGGCCACAGGGAGCCTGAGGGCACTCACCTGACATGGTAGTCTAAATATCAAACCAGGAACTTGACTTGAATAAGCTGCATACGCCCCACCTAAGAAAAGCATATACCAACTAGATGAAGCGATTATGCCCACACAATACACAGGATCTTCCTTCTATTTTCAGTTCCTGCACTTTTACGTCCCAAAATTGAGATAATTTTTCGAAGTCACAAACAAAATATTTTCAGCCTAAAATTTGTTTTTCTTCTTTAAATTGACCAAAACGCCTAAAAAACCAAAAAACTAATTTCCAGTTTTTTTTTATTTTTGTTCGGAAACTTTCGAAGTCTGAAACAAAATATTTTCAGCCTAAATTTGTTTTTCTTCTTTAAATTGACCAAAACGCATAAAAAAACAAAAAATTAATTTCCGCATTTTGATCCAAAATTTTCTAAGTCCCACCCAAACCCCAAATTTTCAGTGTAAAAAATTATTTTTTTTTTTTGTCTTAAAATTGTCCAAAATGCATAAAAACAAAAAACTCTTTTCTAAGTCCCACCCGGCCCCCCAAAAAATTTTGTCTTAAAATTGACCAAAACACATAAAAAACAAAAAAACTAATTTCTGGATTTTGGTCCAAAATTTTCTAAGTTCCACCCGGCCCCCAAATTTTTAGCGTAAAAAATTAATTTTTTTTTGTCTTAAAATTGACCAAAATGCATAAAAAAAACCCAAAAAACTCATTTCCGGACTTTGGTCCAAAATTTCTAAGTCTGGACCAGGACCCCAAATTTTCAGCCTAAATATGAACCCAGGGACTTGGCTTGAACAGACTTGAATCTCACCCCCCCCCCCCCACCCCCCCCCACCCCCCCCCTCTAAGGATCCTGCATACAAAATATCAAAAGATTCTTATTAGTAGATCTGAAGATGAAGATTTTTAAAGAATAATCCTCATACTGCACTAATTTAAACATTTGGGCTCCCATAGAGAGCACAAATATGGACCCAGGGAATTGATTTCAATAAACATGTGAAACAATCTTCCAAAGATGTTATATGTGAAATTTGAAAGCTTTTGGAGCAGTGGTTTTGGAGAAAAGTAGTCTTAAATTTTCTTCCCATTACCCACAGTGTTGAAAAATGCTGACTCAGCCCCTTTTCAGAGTCCCAGAAAAGTACCCCATGATAAAACCGAAAGCAATTTTTTTTTTTTCATTCCATTCTGTTGGTCTTAAGGAAGCTTCACACCAAATAAGAATTCTCAGTGCCATGTAGTTTTGGAGATATGGGCATTTTAATTTTTTTCTATTTTTAGCTCCTGCGGTTCCCATGGGGAGACGAGAAAAAAAATTTGGGCATAAATTAAGTACTTATGACGCAATAAGCCCTCATATCAAATTTGGTTCAAATCTCTGCCTCTCGGTTTGGAAAATAGAAATTTTGGGAGGGACAAAAATTCTTGCTCCTCCCGTAACGACAGCAAATATAGCCCCACAAACTTCTCTTGAACAAATCTGAGTCTACACATCAAAAGGAAGCTGCACACCAAATATCAAGTCTCTGCTACTGCTGGTTTATGAAAAGATTTTTTTAGATTTAAGCTCACTTTTGGGGAGTGGCCCTACCAAGGGGCGAGGCAACTTTATTTGAACAAAATCAAATTGCGATGTCATAAACTATTATCTCAAATATCAATTAAACTGGTTCAGCGATTTGGGAGGAGAAGACGCAAACACCATGTTCACGGACGACAGATGACGGACGCCAGACGACAGACAGTGAGTGATCACTATAGCACTCCTGACTGAAAGTCAGGTGAGCTAATAACAGGAGAGAACATTTGCAGCCGTTCTGACTCCCAGCCCATCTCGGACCAGCATGGAATTGGAAATTTGGAAATCACCCCCACAATGTCATATTCAGGAAAAAACGATGACAAGGGTTACAGGATAGTTGGACACTCATGTTTGGGAAGTTTAATAGAAAAATTTTCTTGTCCTGAATGCTCTGGAAACAATTTACAGCTTTTTGAAACCGGTAAAAAAAAAATGGGTCTTCGGTGCTCCGATGTCTGTGTTTTGTAAAGACTGTGGATTTGCTACACAAGAAGAAATTACAAAAAATATTACCAAAAGTAAATTCAGTTCCCTCAATGTAATAACTGTTCTGTCAGCCAAGAATAGTGGTATCGGGTATGAAAAACTTTGCAGTTTTTTTTTCTGGGTTAAACCTACCCAAACCGGTTCATCTTAAATCGTATCAGAGCAGGGGGTGGTCGGGAGTAAGTGGTATACACCATGCCCGGTGGGGTGGGTCCCGAGTGGAGGTCTCTCCACTTACTCCAATTGTAGTCAGTTGTAGTAACTGGGTGGGTGATTCTATGGAAACACGGAGTTAGTGGGTTAAAACAGATTAACTGGACAGATGTTTCACATTAAATCTCAAGAGTTCCAACATCAAGATTTAAATCAAGTTCAACTATAGACTGATTGTTTTGAATTAGGCTGTATTAGTTTTGCACTTGACTGTAAGCCATGAAGTTGGATAGTACACAGTAAACAGTGTCACACTGTCACAGCAGGTTGCAGAGTTTCACAGATTTCTGCCTGTCAGTTCCTGGAATGCTAGCTGATAAAGACAAAGAGAAAATTACATCCTGAAAAATCCTGTTGATCAAGAGGTATGTGTTTTAGAATCAGACAATATTTCCTAATGATTTAAACATTGCTGTTTTATTTCAAATGTATGAAGTCAAAGTTTAGCCAAACTTCTATTCCGATGGTATGGTACCCATAAAGTGGAATCTGGGTTTCGGTAAATCTCTACTTTAGAAATAAGTTGTGGGTAAAATACTAGGGTTCTTACCAAATACTCCTGTAGAAAACACTAAAATTCGAAACTGTTTGAAAATTCCCAACTGACGCTTTCGCGGTCCTGTTGTAAAAGAGACAGAGGCTGGTCTTCTTCTTCATTCTTTGATTCCAATTGGTTAATCCCGGTCACAGGAGGCCTCAGAGTGGTGGTATTCAACTTCACAGCTGGAACAGGTTCCGGAGAGTTCTGGAAGTCTTTCCTGGTTCGCAGACTGTCTCTGATGACGTCACGCGAGTGGGATTATGTAGCAATTCTACAACACTCTTCCCCGTTTAATTTAAAAAGCCAAAGATTATCATGCCAAAGAAAAAACTGTCGGGAACCCAACTGACCTGGAGTACTTCCGGGTAGTCAGGAAAGAAGAGTGCGCTCAAACTTTAAGAGTTTGATCTTTTGATCCCCTATACCAAATGGGGTAACCTAAACATGTAGCAATAAAAGATCCCAATAAATGCCTAAAAGAGATCATGACATCCGCTCTACCACTGGGGAATTCCCCGGTGGACGAGAGGATCCCTCAATGAATACTGTCGTAACCAATTTTTGACTATGCCCTTTGATAGGGGATGGATAAGGAATTCATAAATATTGACCTGAGGGTTAATCCTCAGGTCGACAGCCTAACAATTTTTGATTATCCTCCTCCCCTTGCACCTCCCCTGGAAATAGTGAGTCACCATTTCCTGTCTAGGGTGATGGGAGCAACATTCCAAACAACCAGCGGGCATTCCTAGTTGTTTTGGGCTAATACGTCCTCCATTAATTCTCTGCAGATGACAAACACTGTTAATTTGGGGTTGGAATCTCTCAAGCCCTAGCTGTTGGTCTAGACCGAATCTGTTCCCCAAGTTTAACTCTTTTGGTTGGGCTTCATTTGTTGGCACTACTTTTTTTTTTCAGCTTCCTAATTTATGGGTGTCTACATTTCTGCTGGGGGCTTCCCGGCAGGTGAGACTTCACCCCAATGTTTGAATTCAGGGTCCTCAAGGAAGATATCACTATTCTGAACCTGCTCAGGGGACTTCCCTGAGCGACTCTCATTCCCTTTTTGCGAAGCCTATCTTTTCCCTGTCTAGAGCAGCAGGATTGGACCAGGGTTCTTCCTAGCCCATTCACGCCCTGACTGGTCTGCCCATATCTGCCAAGTTTTGAGTCTCTTTCTGTCTGCTGTAAGTTGGGAATGAACCAACCCTGCAGCAGGGCAAATGCACCCCACATCCTGTGAATATCCTGTCCAACCTTCCCCAGGGTCCCAGGGTATTCCTAAGACTCCAGGTCCAAGTTGACGTACCTCGTAACCCGATCTTATTTTGTCAGCTTCAACTGTGACCCCACTGGGGTCCCATGGTTGCCCAGACAACCCCGGTTCAATGTATGAATTTGTATATCTCTGTTTTTCGGTACTATTCCTGTCTGCTTGTGATTGGTAGGGTATGGCCCCTGGATCCCAGGGTATTCTTAGGCTTCCTGGTCTAGTTTTAACATTACGCTGCTCTTTTGTGGGGCATTTATTCATTTGTTTAATGCCATGGGATTCTTCTATCAGGATTTGCGAAAACTCTTTAGCCACCTGAGCAAATGTTTCCTCCCGGTCTGCCTTACCAATATTTTGGCCCAACTTTGTTCCCAGAGCAGCATCAGTTCCATTGGCTTCCGCAATGATCTGGGAGTTGTGCAATGATCGACTGCGATGGTTTACGTTGAGAACACGTCCAACAGGTTGCGTCTGTTTGTCATGCACCGATTTGCACTCTAACATTGGTTCTGTTTTTGCTGGTTTAATTCTGAAGTCGGTTATCAGTGGCCCCTTTTCACCTTTTAGCGATGTGACAGAGCTTGCTGGACTCACAGCGTCTTTACACAGTCACCTGGGCAACCCTCTGAGGCAACAGGGATATTCCCTGTACTTCAGTTTGTTTGGTCTCGGAATTAGTTCCAAGACCCTGTGGGTTCCATAGGTCCAATGTTGCCAGACACTCTTTTTCGTATACTTTTCGGAGCTTGGTTTCACTCAATTCCTGACATTCATTAGTTACTTTAGGAACAACCCAATCCCCCAAGGAGAGAACTTCCTCCCTGAAGTAGGCTCTTCCATCGTGTTTAATCAGGAAATCACACCCCAGTAAGACAGCATCGCTGAATGGCGCCACGTTTTGGAATTCATTAAAAATTCTGTCACCTATTTTGATTTTCAGTGGGCCTACATAGTAACCTTGCAGTTTACTGTCCCTCTCTGAAGTTTGGAGCACTACTTTCTTAATTATGGGTGGAGTTGGTTTCAGTTTTCCAAACAATTTATCGGACATAACTGTGACCATGGCACCCGAATCCACAGTTGCGATTGTTTCAACTGACTATCTGGAGAGAGATCCGGACAGAGAATGACTGTTTTCATTGTCGAATAGTGATCACATTATCAGAATCCTTGATGCCATTGATATGCGAGATTCCCAGTTGCCCGATTTGGGGAAATTCTGGACGGACTGTTGCCCTGGAGGTGCCCAATACCTGAGCATGAGTAGCACTGGGCCCTACTAGTTGAGGGTGACCCAGACCTACATTGTTCCTGGGTCTGTTCATCCCTCCCGCAGGACAAAGACTCCTTTGGATTATCCAGTTTATTTAAAACATTTCCCACCATCGTAGTGAGTTTGGTTAACCCTTCCTGGTTCCCAATCACTTGTTTTTGGACCTTCTCAATTTGTGTTTTCACAGCAAAAGACTCTGCTTTCAAACTCTTTATCTCAGTATAAAAGTTCAAGATGTTGGGTGAATGAGATTGATTACGGTCCTCCTCCCCGTTGTTTAAATCAGTTCTATAATTTCCATGACCATATCAGTCTCTTTCGGGTGACCTACCCCGTCCTGTTGTTTCAACACTCTGATTTGAGGAGGGTCTTCCTCCTCAACCGAGTCGTTAAGGAAAGGACTCAGCTCGCGTACCTCGCGTTTGGTTTGGTTGTTCTTTTGTCCGTATATGGCGGTTTGGTTGTACTGGTGCCACCTGATTTTGTTTATGGCATCCTCAATTGTGGTGGGGCGCTGGTTTACCACTGCCTCCCCCGCTCGACTATCATTACAACCATGACAAAATTTGATAATGGCCTGCTCTAGTGTAAAGTGTGCAGGGCAATCACGAAAAGCATGATTAGCCAATGCCAAAATGGTGTCGGCTCATTCCTCCAGGCCCTCCGTTTGCCCCTGCTTAGCCTGTTGAAACTTAAGTTGGGCAGTTTGTGGCAAGTCATGGAACCCGAATCGGTTCTCCATACCCTGCCGCAACTCGGCACATGTCATATTTCGGTTACGCTCTGCCAACAGGTTAGCGTGCTCCGTTGCCCTGCCCTTCAAACACAACCCAAACAGACATTTCCGGTCATTTTCCTCCAGTACCTCCTCATACTGGAGCCAATCCTAAAACCTTTTAAATAAATGCCACGGTTCTGACCCATCATACTGCATGGGCTTGGGTACCTTCGTTTTCCTCCAATATGGCCCTTGTCTGTTATCCAGGGAAAACTGCACTGGGGAAGATTGGTAGTCTGCCGGCTTTGCTGGTAACCTACCGGCAGAGTCGGTTGGGGGGGGGGGGGGGACACTGCTTGCCATTGTGGGTCCCAACTGACCTGAGCGGACATAGGCCACATGCCCTGTCCCCCCATAGTCGGCTGATCCCCCACAGGACCCCACTCCTGATTTTGAATGTTTGATACCCCAGTGAGTCCTGGCGCAATCGACACATCCCGTGGCCCCTGGTCTGCATTCCGAGCTTCATTCACATTTTGTCCTACTGGTCTTGTGTTCACGACTGGGGTACCTGTTTCCGACAACCTCCGTACCCTCTCGCGAAAAGCACCATCACTTTCACCTACTGACTGTACCAGGCAGTTCAACTTTGGCGAAGCTTGGGGCCCTAAGGTGTCTGTCTACCCAGGTGACCCTGTCCTTGGGCAGTAGGTTTGTTCCCCACTGTGGACTGCATTCCCCCTGGACTTTAGGTCTGACACCACATAGGGATTGGGGGCACCCTGCTGGTAAACCTCTCCCAAACCAGGAATTTCCCAACAGGCCACCTTAGACTGTAGAGGCCTCTCCCACACTTCAGGGGTTGCCCTTACCCTGCCTCTGTTGGGGTCTATCATGCCTGGATTCCCATACCCAGCTTGCACGCCCTCAGTGGTCTGCCCTCGGACCCCAAAGTATACCATCACCTCCAACACCCCGACAGTCTCCTGTACCATTACATGTCGTCGTGATTTCTGGCCTGATCCCACTGTCATGGTAATTGGAATGGGACCACCTCTCCAACCACTTTGGTACTCACTCCCACCTGTATTGGCCAACTTTCTATCATGTATCCAGGGTTCCCTCACATCCTGGGATGCCCCTCGGAAATCTGACTTGACCAAATTGACTAGTCGCTGCTTTTCATCCCAACCTGGGCCATCCTGGACCAGCCGACTGGGATAATCCCAACCAGTCTTGACCCTCTGTGAACCGGTCTGATCAACATTTACTTTGTCTACACTCGTCTTCCCGTCACCACCATCCAACCCAAAAAAGGGCAGTAAGACCCGATTCTGCAAGGGTGTATGGGCACCTCAGATGGCGACGAGTTTGTTGTCAACAAGGATTTTTCCGGATTGTATGGATTACACCTATCCTGTAACACTGGCTTTTCGACTACCGTTTCTGTTGGTGGTGGGGTAATCAGCCCAGAAATGCCCCAGGCTGCCCCCAGCCCTGGCGACGAAAAATCCATCAACACCTGACTCTTCAATTGCTTAACTAAACCCTCATCCACCTCATTGCTCACAATAATTCCAGGTGTGGGCCTAGAGAAGTCTATCATCCCCCACTGGTCCTTTGACCCTCTGAAATGGGGTATCGAGGAGAGATCCTCCCTCGATAGGGTCCCATACTGAGCCTTTTTTCTATTATTGCCAGGGCAATCTTCGGCCCTATGTTGGGTATTCTTTGCAATTCCCCAAATGTGGCATAATTTACTTTAACCTTCTCCTCTGCCATATTTCTATTTCTCACTCAATGGAATTCAATTTATATAATTGACAAATTGACAATTACCAAGAACTAGTCTGCTCAGTACCTCAGCTTTCCTAGGCCTTTGGTACTTCTGGAGCCTACCTATATACTGCACGCAGCCAGTATATCCACAACAAAATCCACAAATTCGCTAATCCCGACTAATACTAAAGTCAATCTCCCAACCGCAGCTTTCCAAGGCCTGTGGTAAGGGAGCACTATGTGACCTACAGCCAAAATAAATTCACAATATTACAACAATACTATCAATTCACTGCCACAGACAAACCGTATCCTTAGAAGAATGCTATGGTCATGGCAATTTTTACAAAATAATGCAAATCAAGGTTGTTCATGTAGCATCTCCTTGAAGATCCACAGTAACAATGAAATATTCAAATTCAATCAATTATCTGTCTCAGTAGCCTGTGCTACTGCCACAGCAAAATTTCACAAACAAACTGTCTTGGTAGCATTTGCTGCCACCACAACAGCAAATTCAATTTTGTACAATTGATGTCGCCCACATTAGAACCAGTTTGCGGGGGTGACTTTGTAAACTTCAAACGAGTGTTGAAACTAATCTTCTTCACCATTAGGTGTTTTCTGGGGCGAGTCCACCTTAGATTGGGAAGTTCGGGAATGTGGGGTGGGTTGGTGGCAAGTTGCCTCATGTTAATTATCATGATATTTAATTATGAACACCAGTAATCCTTTTAGGCCAAATAAAAATATGCATTGATTCTGAAGCGATTGATTTTCTAATCGATGAGGGGGTGGGGTGGGGGGGGGGGTACTTTTCATGTTTTTTCACTGTAAAAAGTGGAATATATACAGATATTCTTTTTTTAGCGTTTGGTACTTATGACATATTTATTTACTTATTTAACAGTGTTTAACCCTTTACCCAACGTAACGGCCAAAACCAGCCAGCACTATTCACAAAAATCGCCAATTACTTTTCATTATCTTTTTTTCATTTTTTGTCTCAAAAACATAGGTTATGACCCCTCTTTGGAACGAGCTCGTTGGGCTCGTTCCAAAGAGGGGTCATAACCTATGTTTTTGAGACAAAAAATGAAAAAAATTAGTTATTCAAAAATTTTGTTTGTAAGTGTCGTCTGCTTTTCATGTTAGGTAAAGGGTTAAAGTAATATATTTCTGAGCAATGGCTAATCATGAAATGTAAAAAAGAAAATAAATATTTCAAGTTTTCACAAATTCTCAAAATTACTGACCTGATGAAAATGTCCTACAGGTAGGTTCATATCCAACGTGGGAGGGGCTGTAAACTAAAACATTATTTTTTTTAGCCTGACACATCCTTCAATTCTGTTTCAGACATTATGGAGAATGAACACAGGATTTTCCGCTGTAAATATGGTTGTGGGAAAAGTTACATCACCAAAGATGGCAAAGCTTTCTCGGATTATAATATAAAAAACTGTAAGAAAGCAGTAAAACATGGAAAACGAATTTTACCCATCTCCACATTTTTCATGCAGCCAAAAAATCTTGCCCAAGTGTTGATGTTGAAGCTGGGGAGATTACACCAGCAGTGCAAACAAAACCAGTAGAGAGAATAGAACAGTCAGAGCCTTCCAAATTTACAGAACAATCCAATTCTGCTTCTCAATCTGCTTCTGATATCCAAGTAGTCAATGAACCAGAAAGGGGTGGAGTTGTTCAGCCATTCAGCGTTGATGGGCAAAAGTTTTGCAAAGGTTACCTTCCTGAAATTGATGTTTATTGCCAATTTCCATTCCAGCTGCTGCAAACTATGGGAATGCTGGTTTTCGCAAATAATGCAATTCATCACAAGGAATGCATGATGAAAAATTATGTTCTTCAACGAGACTGTATTGATAGTGAGCTCAGTGCATCGTGTTCCAGTATATCAGAAAACACAAGTGTTCAGTCAATTATAACTCGAGCTGGGCAATCATCATTCAAAGAGCTAGAAACATATAACAATCAGTACCTCAATCATCAACAACTTTCAGATAAATGCTCTTCCTATCGTACTGAAATTCAAAAGCTTAAGCTTAATATGCTGACTACCAAACGAAAACTAAAAAATATTGGTATAACTCGACATGCATCAAAGATTTCTCTTGTCCATCTCTGAACATAACATCCCAAGGCTTAAGGAACTTGTAGCTGTGGTGTTGAAAAATAGGAGAAGTATTTCATATACTCGCCCAAAAAAGGAAGTGTGCATTGCAGAAATTGATCAAACTCCAAAAAAATAATTTCGTAGGTGTAAAGAGTGTTAACCTGTTCATGAATAAGTTATATTGAACACAAAACCAGCTTTCCCCATTAAAAATGCATTAATGTTAAATGACGTGCTGCACGTTTGTGAAAAGGCATATTTTGCACATGGAGAGTCTGAAAATTCATGCAGCAGTGTGAATCCTTGGGTATTTAAACACTAAAGTAAGGCCTTCCTATCGTTCACATTCAAACTTGCGCTGCTGTTAAAACGACTCCACATTAGCATGCCAAGATTGACAATGAATCAACATCTCCTTGCCCTGGGTATGATTAGAGCTGGCAGAACACACAGAGAGGTTGCCCAGCATTTGAACTGCCACAGTAACACTGTAGACAGGCTAGTCCATCGACATGCACAACATGATGACGTTCGAGACCGACCCCGCTCCGGGAGACCCCGAGTTACCATCCCTGCACAAGATCGGTATATCCGTGTCGTCCATCTCCGGAACCGGCAACAAACGGCAATGACGACAGCCAGGAACATCCCTAACCTTAGACGGATACATCCTCAAACAGTAATCAACCGGCTGAGAGAATACGGCTTATGTCCTCGAAGACCTGCAATTCGTCCGATTTTGACGTTACGTCATCGTCGTGCTCGACTGCAGTGGTGTAGACAACATCTCAGGCATCCCTTACACTGGTGGCGACGTGTTTTATTCACAGATGAATGTCGTTTCCATCTTTCATCATCAGATGGCCGCCAGAGAGTGTACAGACGTTGAAACGAACGTTACGCAGATCCATGTGTCGTCGAGCGAAACCGTTATGGGGGAGGGTCTCTCATGGTGTGGGGTGGCATCACTGCCCGTAACAAAACTGAGCTGGTCATTATTGATGGCAATCTCAATGCAACCAGATATCGTGATGAAGTGCTTACACCTGTTGTCCCATTTCTGCAATGTCACGGCCCCGGCGTCATTCTACAGCAGGATAACACAACGCCCGACCCCACGCAGCTCGTGTTGTTCAACAGTATCTGCAGCAACAACAAGTGGATGTTCTTCCCTGGCCCGCAAATTCACCCGATATCTCACCCATTGAGCACGTATGGGACGAAATGAAACGTCAGCTACGCCGGCTTCCCCATGCACCGTCAACGCTTGTGGCACTCCAAAGACAGCTTATCAGAAAATGGAACAACATCCTACAACACTTCCATGCTATCTTCTTCGATTCCATGAGGCATAGATGCACAGCAGTAGTCGATGCAGACGGAGGTCATACCAGATATTGAGTGTGTGACTTTTGTGTTTGACCCTTAGTGTCTTTGACTCTCCATGGCACCAAGAGTATTCGTCGTAGCGTAATGGAATTTCTCGTGTTGATCACAAATTGATTCATCTGTGATTGAATAAAATTTCCATGAATGAAAATGATGTATATCTTTTTTTAGTGTTATTTTTTAGCATGCACACTTTCTTTTTTGGGAGAGTATATATTGTCAGCAAATTAATAAATGCAATTGATGGCATTTATTTGGCTTGGCCGTCTCAAGATGATAAAGACCTTGCCTATCTCATTCTTCAGTTTGGGGGTCCTGCACTTGTTGACATCTGTCATAGAGCAAACTGTCTACCCAGCGTTTCTACTGCATACCGAATGGCAAAGGGTCTCAGAAATTTAGACATCAGCATAAGATATGCGGCTTCTGAATGTTTGAAAAAAAATGTAGCATTTGAAAATGAAAACTCTACATATGCCTACTCGATTAAAGTTGATGAAACATATGTGAATCCTCAAATCGAATATGACAGCAAAACGGATGAGGAGATAAAAGGTCTCTGCTATCATCATGGATCATCATTCAAGTCTTTTTCCAATTTTGATGAAGCTGAGGCCCTTGCTGCTGCAGTGAAAGACTCAAAAGTACATGTACCAAAAGAATGCTTTGTAATTTCTGGCTGTGCAATGTGTAATAACTCACCATCCAGCTCACCATCTGAAATCATTTTAGCTTGGCCAACATGTGACAAAGTTTTCAGGACCAATATGAACTTTTCAAATCATTACGTGATACTTACTATGAAATGACTGGCAAACAGCTAATGAATTTTGCTACAGATGGCAATGGAACGTGCTGTCAAGTGTTCAACCACCTTCTCAACACCTCTGTTGATGTAAATTCTCAGGTTGGTGAAATTATCCAAAGTCTCAAATTGGTTGATGTACTGTGTGATATTCATATGGAAACAGTTTCATACGAACCTAAACATTTAGTCGAGATGTTGGACTAGTTTTTGTCAAGGAAACAGTATGCATCAAGAACATTTTCATGAAAAAAAATGATTTGAAAACTCTGTTTAACCCCCTGCACACTGATGTCAAAATATCTAATGTTCAAGGTGCACATTTTTCCCATAATGCAACAAGAAATTAAACCAATTCAATCTTGTTTGATAGAGCTCATTGAGCTCTGTCAAACAAGATTGAATTGGTTAAATTCCCAGTTGCATTATGGGGAAAAATGGCTACTTGAAATTTGGATATTTTGACATCAGAGTGAAGGGAGTTAAAGTATTACCTGGTTCAAATGAACTGGAAATTGATGCATTACTTCACCCAATGGACAAGCAGAATGTTCTGAGTGCAAAAAAATTTCTGCTTTATTTCATTGAATCTACAAGGAGTACTGATTCAAAAGACTTCCCATACAGACTAGTTTCAATTCAAGACAATCTTTTGCTTTTAACGAATGTATTTGAGGGTCTACTGAGTTTTTATGTGGACACTAAGGTGTCCATTAGACCACAGATTTTACATTTCTCAGAAGCTGCATATTCCCTTTTCTATTTGTTCCGTCAAACCACATCCCTTTTACCAATCAGCTGTATCATGATTTGCAGTCCACATTTATAGATGCTTTGTTTTGTTGTGCTAAAGCCAAGGTCTTTTTCCCAGAGAAGCTTCTTTTTCATTTTGAATGGTACAGACCCTTTGGAGCGAATATTTGGGATGCTGAGAATGAAAAACAAAAATGCCAATATGGATTATTTAATTCTTCTGCATACAATCAGCTCAATGGTGAAATGTGATGAAATGCTAACACTGAAACATCCATAGTGGTCCAAGAGAGGTTCTTCATTGCGACGACTTTGTCTTGACTACTCTAGTCCTGGTGATTGGGATGAAGACCAATTGAAGTTGAAGGAAGTTGATATCAAAGCCATATGGGAGTCAGGTCATATGAAAGCACGAGCCAAAGCATTGGAAACCGGCATAGTTAATTCTGACGCATCAATCGATTCCCTTGCTTCACGTGTCTGTACTTTGAAAAAAACCCTGGATAAACTTATTGGAGTGAGTGAAGTGGCAATGATACAAGTTCACTTGAAGATGTTTCAGGTGTTTTTGGTGTAGATTCAGATGAAAGTGTCCCTTTAGCAGACTTAATTGGTAGCGATAGTGGACATTCGCAAACAATTGACATTGATGGCAAGAACATCTACAAAGCAACTGTTATAAACCAATTGTTTAGTCAACAAAAATTATCCAAGATCGTTTGAAGAGGGTTCAAGGGTTAACAGCAGGGACTCATGGTGAAGCTGAGAGAGGCACTGATGATGACATCATTTTTATTGGTGACCCCCCTGTGATGTATGCTGAAAATAGAACACAAATTGCTAACATATTTCAGATCAAGCTAGGCAATCAAAATAAGAAAATCATACACAGTGATGACTTACAATCACAAAATCTGCTTTTTGATGTTAAGTTTTTGCATTTGTGTGAACATGATATGTTTTACTGGAGTGGGTCACTCATTTGTGAAGTTCAAAAAGCGAATGCAGAAAATGTTGTAGTAATTAAGCCAGTACTAAAACCAAATCCCCCTCAGGGAATGACAGGCTATTCATTTGATAAGCAGTTACTACTTGATATAGGTGTTCAACTCGCTGTTGCACAAAAAATAAGTGCATCTACCTCTGCTCAGTCTGGAACTACATCTGCCACAAACAAATGCAAAATTAGTAATAAAGCAATTGGGGCTGATAAGATGAGGGGTCATGTTGGGTTCCATATTTTGTATTGGGGATATTGATAGTGATGTGTGTGGGTTTTGTGGCATCAAAACTTGTTCCAATAAATTTTTTTTAAAAAGTTAACGTAAAAAATTTATTATAAAGTCCACTCCAATTGCCCTTATTTTTTGCCTATCAGCGAAGGCCTGATTATTCAAAGCGAGAAAAATGCACAAACCATTTAATAAAATGTGAGGCAAAAAACTGTGGGGCTGATATCTGAAAATATAACATGCATAAACACTACGAGATTAAGCACCCTCAGTTGTCTTTGCCCCCTGAATATGTTGTTGAAAAGCAGGAAAAGTCAACAATTAGCATCTTTAAAAAGTAAAAGCAGTACATGAGGGTGGGGGAGTGGCTCCACCAAGGTTGGAGGGAAGACGTGTTTTTTGCAAAAGATTCAATTTTTTTCTTTTAACCCTTTACCTATCGTAGTGACCGAACATGTACAGAAAATTAACCATTGTTAAGTCTTTCAAGGCCCAAAGTAACTTTTTTATTTCTTTGATCAAACCATACAAATATGGATAGGGTAACTTGACCCATTCTCGGACACGTACCTAATGTCGGATACCTAGTTCCATGGTCAGATATTTCATCGATTTTGTGTTTATTGCGTTATTTCAGGATTAGAAGTTACACTGGATTCGCGATCGACCCACGCGCATAAAATTGCGATAATTTGTTTGCGCATTCATCGCGGTTATCGGCCTTTTGTTTTAGTCATGTGACAACATCAAAAAGCAGGAAAACAAAAAGGAACAAGTAAAACAAAAAAGTCAAAGCGTAAGTATAATAATAGAGTATATAATTGTGGAAAGATACTGCCTACACAACGTACGAAACACTTCATTCAGAAAATAAAATACCTTCATACGTCAATCATTGAAAAGAATATTTATTACTCAAAATGCCCGCGAATTTAAGATTTGAGGTCAGATAGTAGTAGTACCTATTCTCGGACAAGCCTTACCTTTTTTCGGACAGCGCGGAACCTATTCTCGGACATTGATTTGTGTATGCGCATGTAGTATAATCATCACAATAAATTGATGGAATGATGGTTTTGGTGTATATTAAGGCCTGTTGATTTGTTTCTAATAATAACTCTGTCCGAGAATAGGTCCGGGAATATGTATTCGAATTTACTTTTACATTAGCCTATGAGTTTTACCTACCACTTTTACCTGCAGAGGCTATGAGTGTGTGTGGGCGTAAATCCTGAGTAAGAATATTCAGGATTCACATGTGTGTTTGTGTGTGGGTGTGTTTCAGCAAGAGGATCCAGAACTCGAGTTTTGACATTAAACTCTGAAGAAATAAGCTATTTGTAGCAACAGTGACCTTGACCTTGGGGCACGAGACTCTGAAATCGATAGGTGTCTTCCTTTCCAATAGGGTAACCTCTGGTGTCAGTTTGGTAAAGGTGCTTCAAAAAGAACTAAAGTTATTGCCCAGAAACCAATTTGTCATAAAATATTCTAGTTATAGTAATGTAAAGGGTTAAAAATGTTAAACAGATTTCTTCCTTTATTAACAGGGATGGAAAATGTATCTCTTGTGAAGCTGACCATGGATCAAGCAATTGGGGGTGTTAGTCCCTGTCGATAGAACTGAACTGTCTAAAATGGCAAATTCATAATTTATTCTCCTCCGAGATGAAATGTGATACGGAACAGTCTGTTATTGTTGAACATCTAGACAATATGCTGACCGAGAATTCATTTGGTTGGTTGGCTTCGGGTGTAGCTACTACAATACTTACTAAGACCGACTTCTCGTATATTCCAATAAGTGTAATGCACTTTGCAAAACAATTAGTACGTAAAGTGGAAGAGCATAGTGAATTACAATGTGTGACCATCCCCAAGTGTTACATCAGAATGAAAAAAATTATGGAAAATGTTGTTATATTTAAAAATAATCCAGCAAGAGGATCACAGATCCAGAAGTCAAGTTTTGACATTAAATTCTGAAGAAATAAGCTATTCGTAGCAACAGTGACCTTGATCTTGGGGCGTGAGACTCTGAGATCGATAGATATCTTCCTTTCCTTTTGGGTCATCTCTGGTATAAGTTTGGTAAAGGTGCGTCAAATAGAACTAAAGTTATTGCCCGAAAACCAATTTGTCACAAAATATTCTATTTATAGTAACAGTGACCTTGATCTTGGGGCACGAGACTCCGAAATCGATAGGTGTCTTTCTTTTCTATGTGGTAACCTCTGGTATAATTTTGGTAAAGGTGCAGCAAATAGAACTAAAGTTATTGCCCGGAAACCAATTTGTCACAAAATATTCTATTTATAGTAACAGTGACTTTGATCTTGGGGCGCAAGACTCGACTAATAAATAAAGGTGAATATTTGGATGTTTTTTTCTTCTTTCCCTTGTAGGGTATGGGCAAGATTAAGGCGAAGGCAGGGCGCTCAAAAAAGCATTGCTCTGGAGTGAGGAGAACATGCAGAGAGCTATGAACGATGTCCTGCATGCCGTTATGTCCATTCGAAAAGCCGCTGAATGCCTAAGTGTACCGAAATCAACACTCGGAGACAGGATTACCGGCAAAATCCAATCAGGTAGCAGACAGGGACCTAAACCCATGATGTCTACCATGGAAGAAGATAAACTTGTAAATTTTGCCAATACTCGTGCTGAAATGAGCACGGGCTTTAACAAGCAGAACTTCGAGATGTATGCTGGTAAACTTGTGGCTAAACGAGGCACGCCCTTTAAAAAATATAGAACCTTAGTGAGCGCGCTCACATACCCCACGTGCCCCGATATTTCAAGCTCTAATCATTGTTTAAAAATAAACATAGATTCTAGGAATACTGCAGAAAACAGTGTTCTGTAGTTTCAACGGTATTGGAAAGAATCCAAGCAGAGAAAAAGCCCAGAAAACTGTAATTTTGATGAACTTTTTTCAAAGTCTATGGGGCTGTAATTTTGGTAAAAATCAGTGGAGCGGAACAAAACCCAAACTTGTTCTGTAGGCCACCATGTTAGACTAACATATCAAAAATCAGCTCAATATCTGGGAGCATGTAGAAAAAAAGTCCGCAAAACTGTAATTTTGATGAACTTTTCAGAGACCAAGGGCCGTAATTTCGGTAAAAATCAGTGGAGCGGAAAAAAATGCAAACTTGATCTGTAGGCCACCATGTTAGACTCACATACCAAAAATCAGCTCAATATCTGGAAGCGTGTAGAAAAAAAGTCTGGAAAACTGTAATTTTGATGAATTTTTCAGAGACCAAGGGCCGTAATTTCGGTAAAAATCAGTGGAGCGGTAAAAAATGCAAACTTGATCTGTAGGCCCCCATGTTAGACTCACATACCAAAAATCAGCTCAATATCTGGAAGCGTGTAGGAAAAAAGTCTGGAAAACAAGTAGGACTGACGGACTGACAGACGGACCAGTCAAAAACATTATACCCCAGCAACTTCGTTGCGTGTTGTATAATAAAAAGCCAAGTGACAAGTGGTATAGAGCCATGAAGGCACGACAAAAGATCAAAGGGAACCAGATAACTCTACGAATACCGGAGGCTACATCATCTGTAAGGCATAAGGCCATGGAGCCAAATCGCGTAAGCAAATATTTCAGAGTTTTAGGATGTGCACTAAAGGAAAACCACCTTGAAAACAAACCATCTCATATATGGAATATGGACGAAATGGGGATACAGCTGGACTACAAACCCAAAAAGATAATCGCAAAAATGGGGTCGCGCTTCCTTCTCGCCAGAACAAGTGGAAATCGCGAAATGATAACAATTTTAGGCTGTGCTAATGCCGACAGTATAATAATGCCGCCACATTGTGGGGTAAAGGGTAAAATGCAAAACATTTTAAATGGGTTTGATGTAGAATTTGCCCCTACAAACACGCACTGGTCGTCTTCTGACTCAGGATGGACAAAACAGGGCATATGCCTTCAGTGGTTTGAAAAAATATTTTTAAAAATATTGGACACGAAAGACCGCAAATACTTATAGTGGACTCCACGGTTGCCAAAGGGCTCACGGCAGCCTACCAGGGTCCGGTTTTTATATACTTCGCGGCGTAAGATAACGATATAGTTCCGAACATCACTGTCGGTGTCCATTAATTTGAACAATCCACTCTGTGCATGCATTCCGGCTTTGAGTCGCTCCTCACGTGGGCAGGTAGTTCAAATTTATGAATACACCTAACTGGGTCTGTTAACTAACACGTATTGGATGAATGGATATTGCCAACATGGTGATGAACATATGTCAAATTCATATCATGTTTGTAGGCCTTATACATCTGTCAGATATTTTCCAGCTTCAACTTACAAAACACTGATTTTTGGGGTGGAATCGGGGGCCTCGGAGCAATATGAATGTAGGGCTGATGCAGATTCCAAAATTTGTAATGACAATCAGCAATGTTGTGGAAAGAGCTGTGGCAGGATGCCACGGTTCTTACCACAGCATTGACGTGACGAATTTCAAGGACTGCCAATATGTCCTCGCCCCCCCCATCCCCCCACACACACGCCCGTTTACGCTAACTGGCACCACGCCCCATATATTTATTTTGTCTCAATTGGACCACGTTGTCCAAGCTTGAAAACTGAAACCACCTGATGTATACCCTTCACCTCCCCCTCCCACCGTAATTTGGCGTATTAACCGAAATTACGACCTCATTGCTGTCTCCAGCGTAAATATTTATGCACATGACTTTTGAAAAGACTGAGTGGGGGGAGGGGGGGTAGCATGGTGCGCTGCAGGCAAGATAATTTCGGAGGGAGTGCCATATTGAGTGTCGATAGGGCGAGTGTCAATTCAAAGCAGCATGACCATAACTGGTCGAACCCACAGGATTTGTTTTTGAATTCGAGCTGAAGTGGTGCATTGTGAAACCATTTTGTAAGAAAATTTATTTTCTCACAAAATAGTTTCAGAATGCCCAATCGATTATCAATACAGACTGTTCAGTGTCGTGCGGTCGTCAAGGCCCCCCCCCCCCCCCCCCCAATTCTGCTAAATTAATTCAAACCCCCTCCCCCTCCCCCACACACACAGCCACCCCCTTCTCCACAACTTTCATTTCTACCAACCCGCCTTTCCTCCAGCTGCTACATCAACCCACCCCCTTTTTATATGTTCCCATGTCACCCAAACTACACTTAGATGTGAGTCTTCCATGGAAGACGTGTGTCGCCTGCACTATATTTTAATATTTCGGACAGAATTCTAAGTGGAAAAGGGGCATAACTCTGGAAAAAATACAGCGGATCAAAAAATAAAATAGGAGGTGCACAATGCCATTATGTGATAAAGAATCACTGAAAGTTTCATCAAAATCCATTCATAGGTTAAAGAGGAGTGGCGGATAAGAGAAAGTGTGACGTGGACGACGACGCAAGATGACAAAAGTAATCCCTATATGTCGCTCCCCACTTCGTGGGGCAGGCGACACAACAACAGGTGACATCCGACAATAGGTAATATGCTGTCCGACATAAGGGAACAGGTGTCCGAGAACTGGTACCTTTCACTCCGCACATATTTTTCATTCCTCTCCACCCCAACCAATGAGAAGTCAGAATGTTTTAATTCTTCAAAAAAAACCTTGAAACGACTATTTTCATTGGCTAAATGGGCAAGTTACATTCACGAGTCCTGTTAGTGAATTTTTGAAGAAGAAAGATAGGGTGTCCGAAAATAGGTCAAGTTACCCCATCATTAAAATCGGCTTGATGAGCCAATTCTAATTATGCCCATATTTTTATGGTTTTGTTAGCAAATGTTCAGAATTATTTGTTGAAAAATTAAAATTTAATATTTTTTGAAAATGCTCTTAGGTAAAGGGTTAAGGTTGTATATTTCTGTTTAAATGTTGTATTTGCAGTTTTAAATGAACCAACATAAAGAATATTCTTCTCACTTGAAATATTCTCTTGCTTCTATACACTTACATTCATGTTGAATACAGTTGAAACTAGAAATCCTGTCCACTATTTTGCAATATTCTGAAGCAACAGCATGAGCTGGATAACATACTTTGGCTCCTCTCAACATCACATCCATACCAGTCCATACATGTACTTGCAAATTTTTAGCAGCTGCAACCTGGTGGTGCAAATGGTGAAAATTTGCAGAATTATATTTTCTGTTTATTGGGCGTCTTTTTTGAGTGGAAGCTCTATTTTTCTTCTGTAGGCACTGTGCTAACTATATATAGTATAAGGGTATACTGTGCTAATGAAAGCATGACTTACAGTTTTACTTGTGAAGTCAACAACGAAAATGCTAATCCTAACCCTAATCGCATCACTAACATTTCTTTTGCATTCTTCAGCTATTTTACCTTGTCAATATTTGCTATGTTCCACTTCAAAATGTTGGAATAGAAGCATTAATGATCAAGGACAGTTCTATAATATCTGTTAAAATCTAGTAGAAGTAATTTTTAAGAGGGATTCTTATTTACTACATGAGGTAGGGCGTGGGTGCCAATATTTTATCGAAGGAACCAGTTACTATCTATACAAAATTCAGTTTCCTAATAAAGTATCATAACATCCATCATGATAAACTGAAGTTCTGCCGATACTAATTTACCCTCTTGGATAGGAAGACATTTATCAAGAACACAGGCCTTTGGGTCCACAGTTCCTTTGTACTGTTCATGTCGGCGACTCGACACCGGAAGATTCATGATCCAGTGTGATTTTTGCCTGGAATTAATGGTACCATGGCACTTGTGTGAATGTAACTGAGCACGACGTGGAACATTTGGACAAGTATACATGTACACGGTGCGAATTAACCCAAAATTAACATTCCTCTTCAGAAGGATGAACTAATCCACTTCTTTTCGGAAGAACTAATCCTCTTATCAGAAGAAATCTCCTGATACAGAACAAACATTATCCAAAGTGAGAGAACTAAGTTGGTGTGTCCCTTCTTTTCAGAATGAGTTCAGACACAGACAGCCCTAAAAGCCTTGGAGGCCAGCCTCCAATGAGGCAAATCCAGAAGTTAGTGGGATACTCCATACATCCCTTGACTTTTGGTTGGCTCGAGATCCAATGATCCAACCTTTCCTAGGGTGGTATTTAATGCCGCCGAACCAACTAAGTTAGTTGACAAATAGAGCTGTCTCGGAGTCGGTTTTTTCGGTGCGATTTTCGGTGTATAAGAACACCGAAAATCGAACCGAAGCAATTTTTTAAAAATCGCGAAAATGTCGATGTTATACCCATACAGTGGAACCTGTCTTTGGCGACCTCTCTCTTGGGCGACCACCTGCCTTGAACGACCGGATTCCCGATGCACCGATCGGTTTTGTTCTAAATTGACCCTCTGATGAACGACCACCCGTCTAACGTGACCAGCGAATGCCTTTTAAAGACCGGAAGGGCATTTTTTACTTGCAAGCTATGAGCGACCGACTTGTACTGGTGCGCCGCTTGTTCTGAACAGGCCACCAAAAATGAGTGTTCAGAAATGAGAACATGAAAATTAAAATTAAAAAAATAAATAATTATAGCCCAGATATTTGGGAAGTAATTGATAATATGACTAGGGGTATGATTTATAAATATATTGGTTCAACAAAACATGTTTATTTATCGTTCATCATGCTCAGAAAATTCAGAAGTTGAAACTTTCAGTGTCATTACTGTCACCGGATATTTTTGTCTATTTTTAGCAGTAAATAACAAGACGTGTTTTTTCTGTACGTCTTCTAAAATAAATAATTTTAGTAAATTTCATTGTTAGTTACCCGAACAAATATGATAGGGGTGGATTATTTCATCAAAAAAATAAAGAATTTGATAATTGCCCAGATGGAAGTGAAGGTCGAAATCTGAGTTAATTTATGCAGGAAACTTGCACAGTTCAGTCTTGACAGTTCACTTCAACAGTTTGGCGTTCAATGGTTCATTCGGGTACATATATTCATAGAATTAAAACTAGAATTGACATGTCCAACGGGAAACACAATAAAAGAAAGGCTCCCCTCCCACAATGCCAGGAAATGTAAGATATATTTTTATTTAATTGAAGTGAGCCAGCCGCCTTGTTTACAAATTTTGTCAAAACACGTGTACCGGCATCAGAATCGAAGCTGAATTGTCAACAGTAGGCCTACTTTTACACTGCCATTCAGATATATCATTTAAAAATATGTCGAGTTGCTCATCCCCACCCCACCACTGACCACTTATACTCTCCTGGGACTTGTGTATTTCGAAAGAGTGAATAACCCAACAATGGCCCTGTGAACTCTTGCACTTGTTCCCAAGGCACTTTGACGTTTCGCCCCTGGGAGTGGGACGTCTCAACAAAGGGAAATCTGCAATGGCGATTTGCCTCATTGCATTCTTGTTCAGGCTTGCGGCCGCTCGTGCATATTTATTCATGCATTAAAAATGTAGAATTGACACCCGAGATTGTTGTTCCATGATACGACAGATGGTTTCCTCCAATTTACAATCTGGTCCTTTTTTTTTTTAAGATCCACTGACCCCCATGAACCTTTTTTACAGGTGATCTCAAGGTCTACTCATTCACATATTTTCACATGTAAAAGTGCTGTCATGTGACAAGTAATTATGCTGGTGTTATTGTACATGGTGCTGGGTACTAGAATGGTTCTTTGGGGTACTCCAATCAATGGTGGTTTGCATTGTGTACAGAACAGCACAGGTGTTTTAGTACATGCACCCCCCCCCCCCTACTTTCAAGTTTTCATAGATATCTATAGCCATTTTTGTTGCTGGCTAGATACATGGTGCTGGGTACTAGACTGGTTCTTTGGGGTACTCCAATGGTGGTTTGCATTGTGTACAGAACAGCACAGACCTGTGTTTTAGTACATGGACACCCCCCCCCCCCTCCCTTTCAAGTTTTCATAGGTATCTAGCCAGTTGCTTCCCCCCCCCCCCCCCACACACACACACACACACTACCTTGCTCTTTCTGCATTCACAGTCAGATTCCCTGTGTATTCAGTCCAAATTTTTTGGTCACTTCATTGACAAACCTCTAATGAGAGACCACCTGTCTTGAGCGACTGCTTTTGCTTGGCAAGACAGGTTCCACTGTAATGCAATTTTCTGTTTCTGTTGTGCGTTTGCAACATGGCCGACTTAAAAAAAGTCAGAAAGTTACAATTTTTTCTCTCAATATTTTCATAATTCAAAATAGACATCTAATTAACATAAGAGCATGTGTCCAATAGTCAATATGCACACTTGATTGATAGTCGAGTGTCCCTGTTGCTAACTGTGCAAATCCCTCAGTCCCGATAATCTTCCAATCTGTGCACCGTTTTCTGTTCAATTACTGGACTTTTGTTTCAAGAGTTTGCAGCAGGAACACTCAACTGTCAATCGAGTGTGCATATTCAGCACGCGCTCTTATGTTAATTAGATGTTTACACGTGAAACCTAAACTAACATTGTGGATTTAAAGGCTCTTAATTTCATCACGTTGATTGATAGAATATTCAATACACATCATGACATGCATAGAATATTAGATTAATGCCTGACGATCATAAAGGTACTGTGTTTTTTTCAATATTTTACAAGAAAGTGTTTTTATGGACTTGAAACAAGGCCCACTTTTCTCAAAAGAGCGCTAAAAGTTACTAAAACCTCACTCGCTCACGATTTTCAAACTCGAAAGACTGAATGAGGCACATGTGTTATTAACATCGACATTGAGGTTTTTTGTCCCCAAAAAATCGGGAATCAACATCGCAGACAAATTTCAACACCGAGACAGCTCTATTGACAAACAGGTGGGGAAACTCACCAGCCCTTCCCAACCTTCCAGTTTAAAAGGCAATAAGGCACAGGATCCGTCAAGTTCGAAAGATTCATCAAACATGACCCCACGCTTGCCAGTCACCAGTGGGAAGGGGAGAGGGATCCCGAGTCTTTTGACTTTGAATGTTTCCCTGCCAAAGGGTCGAGGAGGTGGACCTCTGGTGGAGTTAAGTGACACCCCTGATGCCAGACCCGGGAAGAAGCGTCATTCATCTTCCCCTCATCCCAAACAAGAAAGAAGTGTGGGGAGTTATAAACCCTCCCAGTAATCATGAAAAGAAAATACCAAATCCAGGCCAAGTGTTAGGTTCTTGGATGAGGTAGGGAATGTAGATGCCTCCCAAGTTCGCTGCCCAAGGGGAGAGTCCCACAGTGCCCTTTCGTTGAATAAGGCACAGTTACAAGGTCGATGAGGCAGCACTTTCAAATCACCCATTTGCCTTGTTACTTCTGGCAGCTGGAAGCTGATGAATCCCTCCCAGATCCATCAACACAGTTGAAGGGCTTGTTGCTTCTTGCTAATGCCCTAATGACAGATTTAGAAGGCCTAGTGCAAGGGGTGAATGATAGTGGAGTTATCTCTTAAAATACAGAGCTTTCAGTAGCTGTCGGTTAGTGTATATCCTGGCCCTTTGTGAGCACCAGGGATGGCCTGTTCCCCCCCCATATTTGTTCTATCACCCATGAATTCTAAGGCTTGTCTGCTCCATTGGCGTGCATTAATGAGGATGTTGTCTTATATTCCTGTCGATCAGCGTCCCTTTGACTTGGGTTCTGGTGAAGCATCTCACACCAATGTTTCTGTCTCAGTTTTGTCTGGATCTGCCACTCAGGACTCTCTGACTGTTGTTGTTCCGGTGCTGCCTCTTGACCTAACTCAAACCTCTGTGTGCGCACCCTGGACTCTTCTGATCCTCCAACTATACTGCAGTCTGTTACTGATCAGATGCCTCTCATTTCCAGTGCTCCTGTCAACCACCCTCCACCAGACTTCCTCTTCCTTCTCGGTCTACTATTGCACCTTTACTGGATTCCAGTTGTATGTCCCAGGCTTCATCCCCAACTCCCACCAGCCCCTTAGTAATAGAGGCGATGGATTCCCATTTTCATCTAGATAGGTCCCAGACCAAGGTATCATTGCCAAATCTGTCGGGTACTGCTTTTCTGAGTTTGGGAAGATCCTGTCTTCCCCAGGTGCCGGTCCATGTGGTAGGTAGCATTGTAAATTATTGCGACCCACATACCTACCCCCAGGGTCCAGACCCAAATCCTTCTATGGCTGTGGCTATTGGTTTACACCCCAGGCACTTGAGTAAGCTCCCCCCAGTTTTTGTTCATCACGATCTGAATCGGATGAAGTCCCTGCTTCCACAGGTGTCCGCCCTTGGAGAAGATGGTTTGTATAGGACGAAACAGAGCATTTTCTGGGATCTTCAGGATGAGTTTCTGGAAAAGGTGTGTAAAATGGCTATTCTGGATAAGCCCCTTATATTACATCTCGGAGGACCCAAGGATTGGGGCACCTTTCATGCCTGATGTTTACGCCAGAGGCCTACAGATCATTAGCCACATGTGTAGCCCCCCAACAGGAAATTTATCTACATTGTTTTTCCGGCACTGCCAACTGCCAGTATGGTGAAAAGTTGGCTGAACACTTTTGAAAGATGCTTTTTTAGTGTGTAGGTGTACGGTGATACTGCTTTTCGGATCGCCAAATTTTGGGTGCCTGTGCCATACCTGATGACAGACTTCTGGTGGAAACAGACTCCCCCTACTTCCATGGCCCACTGGGTATAGATGTGTCTACCCTAGCATTCACACATATTGATTGATGCAGAATTATCATTATAGTCACGAAGACGTATAAAGAATTTATCGAGGAATACAGTATTGTTAGAGATTTTCGAGAGTGAGAATTATCACTAGTTCGGAAACTGACGAGTCACCACACAGCCGTCTCCCTTCAAAAACATCAATTGCCTGTCTTGACAGAGATGAAATCAACGCAGGGATCAGCCAAGAGAGAAAAGTGAAGTTGGCGATATCTCTGCCTTGGCACTGCTCACTTCACCTATGGAATATGATTTGTGTTCCTTTTATTCCACTGTCATTTGAAGCAGGAATCATTAAGAAACCGGGACAGTCTATTTTGAAGTGATGTGATAATTACCAATATAAGCACAAAAATTGCATATTATCCACCAAAACCAGGGTGAGCTTGGCGACTCCTTAAAAAATAAGGAAATGTTGATTTTTGTTAAAATGTAGCATTTCTCATAAATATTTGCATCTTGACAATGCCCCAACTCTCACTGACAGAACAAGGCAGATCCCACCAGTGGTGGAGCCATGGCTCATGATTTGAAATCCTGGGGGGGACCATGCTGGTGAAGAGTTTGGGGGAGGGGGATCTCAGGACTGTACTTGCACTGAGGGCAGGAAATCAAAAAGAATCTTTTCAAATTTGGGGATGGGAGGAGCAGAGTAGCAACAATTTGATGGGTCTATTGAAATTTGAAATATTAAATTAAATTCTTTTCTCAGCATTTCTTTTAGAAATTTCACTTCTCTCTGAATTCAGAGTTGTCACTTCTCCCTGTTTTTCAGAGAGGGAGAAGTCACTTCTCCCTAAAATTCACCCCTAGGCTGGCCTCTGACACTTTGACAATTGAAAATTCTTTTAGTTCACTATTATTTTCATTAAAACACCCGATCATTTCAAGTTGAAAATGAAAATTAAATCTTTCACTAATGCTGTTGTCAAGTACACAACTACTGCAACAGGACTGGAAATATGTCCATTAGCTGAGAAGAGTGGAGAGCACTGAGTAATCCAGGTGACTTAACACGATGTAGGAGCCTCATGACTTGGATGACAAATACAGACACATTTTGTGTACGTTACCCTCTAAAATATGGATTTCTACAATATATTTTGAAAAACCGAAAACCCGAGTTTTTGTACAAAACCAAAACTGAAATGAAAAGCAAATTTCAAAACCGTCCACCACTACAATAAATGACGATTTTCTACTGTTTGAAGACAGTGATGCGCTGCGTATTATCACTTTTACAATGCACAAGAACCTCAATGACTTGCAGGTACCATATTTGGTGATGCATGTTTTACATGTATCCTAACCAACTGCATGAGATATACACGATACATGCAATGGTCGAGGAGAGATATATCCACTCGTTTTTTCACATCTGCCAGGGAAGAGTCAGGCTATAGACTAAAGGTAACCATGGAGGAATCTAAATCTAATCAGTTTAGACCAAGCACCATCTTCATGTATTTTGAGCCGACCACTCATAATGCCCCCCAGAACTGTTTTGTCTGAAGTTACAATAAAGGGTTGCTTCTTTCATTACACACAAGCAATTTGGAGAAAAACCCAACATGCAGGACTGCAGACCAGCTTTCAAGATGCTACCAATATAAGCCAACTCGTCAGGAGAGCCCGAGTTCTACCACTGGTACCTGTTGACAAAACTGAAGATGTTTTTATTCCAAACACTAGATGACCTACAATAAGCCTTTTTCGAAACTGCCATCTTGGACTTTAATCTATGCAAGGTCACAGGTCACGGGGTGTAAACAAAGCGATTTCCATGTTCATCGCGTTGAGTTCTGTGTCAGCCAAATCAACTGGTTTTGTGAAATATCAAGTTTAAATTCGTAAAACCATTTGTTTTGAATGGCAACATGGACACGTGCTGCACACAGCGTGCATTCAAACACCATTTATGTTGATAGGAACTCAATTCGAAGTAATGAAAGTTCTCATGTAATATTGCTATTGCCTTAAACAAATGGTAACCTTAGCGAAATGTTTTTTGAATTCTCACTAATGAATGTATTGGGGTCTGAGGCACATCACCCGATCTCTTCTCCCGATCTCTTCTCCCGATCTCTTCTCCCATTGCTTTCGTGTTTTCTTGAAATGTTTACACCTCGCGACTTGTGAGCTTGCGAAGATAAAAGTTCAAGATGGGAGTTTTGAAAAAGGCTTATACACAGACACACTGCAAGATACAACAATCTTCACAGACTGTGTGTCTGCACAGTGGGTTGAGGGCAACCCACTGCTTAGGAACGATTTTGACACAAAAGGGCCTCGTACAACAAACCACATAGAGGGATGGCACAACAAACTGCAAAAAAATCGCGACATTGATGCCGTAGTTGCGATGGGTGGTGCAATCTGCAAGTCCAAAAAATATTCTCCGGGGCAATTTACAGGTGATGGTGAAAAACAAGAGGCCCCAGGGGGGCTGAGGGCGTTCACCTGACATGGTAGCCTAAATATCAACCCAGAGAATTGATTTCCACAAGTTGCATCTGCTCCTCCTAAGAAAAGCTGAAACCAAATATCCAAATATTCTGACCAGTGGATCTTAAAAAAGATTTTTAAAGAATATTCCTCATATTGAACTAAGTTGTCATTCAGGCTCCCATAGTGAGCCCAAATATGAACCAAGGGACTTGGCTTGAACAAACTTGAATCTCAGCCCCCTAAGGTTGCTCCATGCCAAATATCAAAACATTCCAACTGCTGAATCTGAAGAAGAAGATTTTTAAAGAAAAATTCCTCATATTGACTAAGTTATAATTTGGGCTCAAATATGGACCCATGGACTTGGCTTTAACACACTTGAATCCCCAACCCCTCCCCCCCCCCCCCCCCCCCCAAGGATGCTACTCACCACATATCAAACCATTCCGACTGCTGGATCTGAAGAAGATTTTTTAAGAAAATTCCTCATTTCGAACAAAGTTACAATTCAAGCTCCCACAGTGAGCCCAAATATGGACCTAGGGACATGGCTTGAACAAACTTGAATCTCCCCCCCCCCCCCCCCCCCCAAGGATGCTGCATACCAAGTTCAAATTTGGGCTTCTATACTGAGCCCAAATATAAACCCGGGGGCCGATTTGAACAAACTTGAATCAGATCCACCCCACAATGTTGCATACCAAATATCACAAGATGCTGCCTGCTGGATCTGGAGAAGATTTTTGAAGAAATTTGCCTGAAATGCACTAAGTTTGAATTTGGGCTTCTATAGTGAGCCCAAATATGAATCCAGGTGGCCGATTTGAACAAACTGGAATCAGATCCACCCCACAATGTTGCATACCAAATATCAAAAGATTCTGCCTGCAGGATCTGGAGAAGATTTTTGAAGAAATTTGCCTGAAATGCACTAAGTTCGAATTCGAGCTTCTATAGTGAGCCCAAATATGAATCTAGGGAGCCGATTTGAACAAAATAGAATCAGATCCACGCCGCAATGTTGCATCCCAAATATCAAAAGATTCTGCCTGCTGGATCTGGAGAAGAAGATTTTTGAAGAAATTTGCCTGAAATGCACTAAGTTCAAATTTGGGCTCCTATACTGAGCCCAAATATAAACCCAAGGGGCCGATTTGAACAAACTTGAATCAGATCCACCCCGCAATGTTGCATACCAAATATCAAAAGATTCTGCCTGCTGGATCTGGAGAAGAAGATTTCCAAAGAAATTTGCCTGAAATGCAGTAAGTTCAAATTTGGGCTCCTATACTGAGCCCAAATATAAACCCAGGGGGCCGATTTGAACAAACTTGAATCAGATCCACCCCACAATGTTGCATACCAAATATCAAAAGATTCTGCCTGCTGGATCTGGAGAAGAAGATTTTTTAAGAAATTTGCCTGAAATGCACTAAGTTTGAAATCGGGCTCCTATACTGAGCCCAAATATGAACCCAGGGGGCCGATTTGAACAAACTTGAATCAGATCCACCCTACAATGTTGCATACCAAATATCAAAAGATTCTGCCTGCTGGATCTGGAGAAGAAGATTTTTTAATGTTTTTCCCATTGCCTGCAGTGTAAAAAGTGCTGACTCCGCACTTTTTCAAAGTCCTGAAACTGTGCCCTTGCTGACTCCGCACTTTTTCAAAGTCCTGAAACTGTGCCCTATGATAAAACCGATGGCAATTTTTTTTTACCAATCCTTTCTGTTGGTCCTAAGGAAGCTGCACACCAAATAAAAATTCTCGGTGCCGTGCAGTTTCGGAGATATGGGCGTTTTAAATTTTTTCTATTTTTAGCTCCTGCGGTTCCCACGGGGCTGCGGGAAATTTTTTTTTTTGCATAAATCAAGTACTCATGACCCAATAAGCCCTCACATAAAATTTTGGTTGAAATCGGCTTCTCGGTTCAGAAAATAGAAATTAGGGGCGGGGCCAAAATTTTTGCCCCTCCCATAACACCAAATATTATCCCTCAAACTTCTCTTGAACAAATCTGAGTCTACACTTCAAAAGGAAGGTGCATACCATACATCAAGTCTCTGCTACTGCTGGTTCATGAGAAGAAGATTTACAAAGATTTTGGTGCCCCTTGGGGGCGTGGCACCACCCAGGAGGAGGGGCAACTTCATTTGAACAAATCTGAATTGGCATTAGGTAATAAACATTTAGCCAACATTTGAATAAAATTGGGCTAGTGGTTTAGGAGGAGAAGTCGATAATGTAAAGTTAACGCCGGACGGACGACGACGGACAGAAAGTGATTAGTAAAGCTCCCCTTGAGCTTCGCTCAGGTGAGCTAAAAAACAAGAAAAATATTTGGAACAACATTTGCATCGGACATGGGCTAGACATGAATGAGATACACTTGCATATCAAATATGAAGTCATTCCACCAGGTAGTTTGAAAGTTATTCTTTTAGAAATTCGTTAGTCACAAAATTCTAAGTTCATCAAGGGCCATAACTCCAAGAAAAATATTTGGAATAACACATGCATTTAACAGTGGCTAGACATCAATAACATCCACTTACATGTCAAATATAAAGCCATTCCATCAAGTATTTCAAAAGTTATTGAGTTTTGAAACTCGTTGGTCAGACAGACCAACCGACCGACCGACAGACAGACCGACCGACATTGCCAGTTATAGAGCTGCTAGTCGCAGCTAAAAATTAGTTGCTCACACCAACATATATCCACACTTATCTGTACTTTTCAAGAGATTCAGGCCTCCAATGAAATTTTTAAGATACAAATAGAAACCGGTGGAACTGTACGATAACCGTCTTACACAGTAGTATGTACCTAACCACCCCCCCCCCCCCACGCCCCCCCCCCCCCCACCAAGTTGGGGAAACTCTCCTTTTAAATTGTAAGGTTTTGGGGGCATAGCATAGCATCTAAGATGGCTATGAACTGTCCCTCCTCCACCCCATGGGCTTCAACCCTGGGTTGGTGGAGGGGAAGTATATAGCGGTCTGAAGACATTTAAGAGGTTTTTAATGCATTCTTGATATTCAAATGTTTTAAAATCTCCATAGAAAGCCGTGGGGTGACGATTGAATTAAAAAATTAAAAATAATTCATTTGTTTGAAAAAAATAAGG
Source organism: Pictodentalium vernedei (assembly GCA_031216915.1). NCBI lineage: Eukaryota > Metazoa > Mollusca > Scaphopoda > Dentaliida > Dentaliidae > Pictodentalium > Pictodentalium vernedei. The sequence goes on from CM062291.1 coordinate 374,941,685, forward strand.
CAAGAGAATCAATTTTTTGTTTGGCCTTATGTATTATTTTATTTTTTAGATGATATACTTTTTTGTGCCTTGTGTTTTTCCTAATATTTTGTTACTTTGAATACGTGTTCTATACATGTATTTTAATCAGTGATGTGTCTCGAAAAATAAATTATTGAACAATCAACATTCTTCATTTACTGAACAAGTTACCAATTATGCTAAAGATAAAAACTGACTAGTTTCCCTTTGTTTTCCTGAGAGAGTCACTGAACAAATCTCATCTGCCCACTTTCTTTTCTGTCTGTTTTTCAAGAAGGGGGCAGATCAAGAACATCCCTATGAACTGTGTCTCGTACGTTTCGAGCAATATTTGCAGGACCTCGGAAGTGACGTCACATCATGTGACCCAGTGATGCTATGTTTGGTGGTCATGGTAACCTGCATGAGTGGCCATGTTGTGAAACGTAGTCTTAGTGCACATGCACAGGATGTCTTGTTAGGGTGATAGATGTTTCCGTCATCCATTTTGTATACTGGAGGTCACCATCTTCGTTTCTATGGTCGCATGGGTTGATATGTGACCTAAAACCCTCAAAAAGGATGGGTATGTTCAGGAGTGTTCGATCCAATGAGAGTGTGTCTAATTACCCAAATAGACAACAATTTCCCAAATCACCAAAACAACCCTAAAACTACTGAAACGGACCTTGCAAAGCCCCATTTTGGGCCGACAATACTTGTAGTGATATAAGGCATGTTCTTTGTACAAGAGTCAATCTAATAAACCAGAATCCTTGGTTACTTCGTAGAATTACCCAAACCACCAAAAACAACCCCTGATTACTCCCCCAGAATCTTCCATTTTTCCAATAACAGACACTTTCCTTTGTATAAGAGACAACCCAGAATCCTCAGTTTGAATTACAAACAACCCGACAGGTTGTACTAGTTCAGATTCCTTGAGAATCCTCCAATTCTGCTTATCCTGGTCTATTCTATAGCTTATTCTCTCTCCATTCCGTGGCCTGTCCTGTCTATGTTAGGACTTTCCCAGCCTCCGTATAAAGTATCTGACTTTCCTAGTTGTGTTTGTGCACTAGAGCACAATGTGTACACAACACATGTAGCACATATGCACATGCTGGATGTTCCGACATATGCTAGATTACTTATACACAATGTGTACACATCACATGCAGCAAATAGGCACTTAGTTATTTGAGGATACCAATGACATGACAATGTATCATTTAAGGATACCTTTTACATGATATTTATCAGAATATATCTATATATTTGAAGATAGTTATGGCTCCTAGTACCTGTTTAGCCCGGCCTTCTAGGCCACCCCAGACCTTTGTAGGTTTTAAACCACCACTGCTGATTTGTCCATAGTCACCACCATCTGTCATGTGATCCAACACTATTGTAGTCACCCAGTACTATAGTCTTCTACCACCCTTACAGCTTTGTACCACTATTATGACTTGTAGCACTACCTCATACTTCCCAGCTATGCCTGAACCCTGTCTAGACTCTGCTCTTGGTCAGGTCTGTTACAGGCGCAACCAGGTTGTTCCATTCATCTAAGCTCGCATTGGTCTTTACATTCCCTTGACCTAGTGCCTGCTAGACTACCTCACATACAAGAAAGTCTGTTGATGGTACCCAGATGGGCTGGTGTGCTAGTGCACAATGCATTCACATCACACGCTGCACATAGACACATGCTTAATGTGCTGATATGTGTTTATGCACAAGGTGCGCACACCACATAGGCATATTCAACAGAAAAGGGATTATGTAACCACAGACATATCCTAAAAAGGGATTCCAAAAATGGGATTCCTATCAGACTCGGTGAAATGAGATTCCGTGATTAGACAAACACTCAAGGGTATGAAAAGTGGTTGATAACACCCAATAGAGTAATTCAACAATGAAACTACTATTGCAAGAACATAAGCCTGAACTAAACAGACAAAACTTAAATGAACATACTTCAGTTCAACCAGGCACAACAAGAACAACAAAGCTTCACTGCAGCCGAGGTACAAAACATAGACAAAGAACAGAGAGAACAAAAGATGAACCATTTGGATAGAACGAGGGAGACCAACTGAACAGATCAAAGATGGAACACAATGTAACCAGGGTCATAGAGAATAAACACAACCAAGATCGAAGTGAACAGAACCAAACACAAGTTTAACACAGTGTTAACTGTAAAACCCTTTGAAATGAACAAACTTATGAACAAACTTTTGAATGAACTCTATAACCAAGTTGAACAGAACTGAATGAAATCTAAATAATGCAATTAACTGTAACGCCACCCAGAACTCAATGAAGTATTGATCACAGTTCTTTTTATTTGGGAAAGGGGAATACCCTAGAGTGTGTGTATCATGTCAAATCATGGAATCCCATTTCATGGAGTCGAATAGGAATCCCACTAAAGGAATCCCTTTTAAGGATATGTCTGGTTACAGAACCCCTTTTCCATCGTATGTGCTGCATGTGGTCAGGCCTGAAAATAAGCAGTCTGACATGTGCAGAATGAGGTCCCCAGAGGGCAAGTTTGATGATGCTATCCCATACAGTGGGCTCATTTATCCTCTGGGTACCTCTTTCTGTTTAGTTGTCAGACCCTGATTCAGACTGAGGTTCACAGAGGGCAAATTTAGTGATGCTACCCCGCTATGCAGGGTAGCATCACTAAACTCACCCTCTGGGGACCTCATTTTGCAGATAACAGTCTGCTTAGTTTCTGGTTTGCATGTGGTGTGCACACATTGTGTGCATTAGTACATATTAGCACAAATCAGCACATCCAGCATGAATCTATGTGCAACATGTGATGTGCACACATCGTGCATTAGCACACCAGCACATCTGAGTACCACCAACAGACTTTTCTTGCATGTAAGGTATCCTAGAGTGCAGTATGTCAAGGGAATGTGAAGACCAATATGAGCTTAGATGAATGGAGCAACCTGGTTTGCACTTATAAAAGACCTGACAGTGAGCAGAGTCGAGACAGGATCGGGCATATCTATGAAATAATTGAAGTAGTGCTACAAATGAAAAATATTGGTACAAAGTTGTAAGGGTGGCATGCATGCAATGTGTACACATTGTGACACAATGTGTACTAACACATAAGCACATTTTGGTACACGAAACATACAGTTTCCTACATGTAAGGAACCTTAGCTTGCGCTTGGTCTAGTCATTGTACAGACTGATACAGACATAAGTATATATGGGGTGATTTGATTGAGCCTAGATGTGGCCAAAGGCAGATAGATGTCAGGACAGAATCGGGGGTGGCTACTAAGCATGTGGGTAGTGCTACAAGTCAGTACTGATGAGACACACTACCACAGGACAGAATAGCCATAGTAGTGGTACAAGGCAGCAACGACACAAGACTGCAAGGCTGTTTGTACACCATACAAAAGGTGAATACAATAGTATTGGATCACACAACAGATGGTGGTGATTATGGACAAGTTGGTAGTGGTGGTTTAACTCATTCGCAAGTTTGGGTCTAAGGGAAGTAACTATCATTTTCTGATGACTTTTCGTATGTGATGCGTATGCATTCTATTGGCGACAGGCGATTTCTCACCAAAAAGAGGTTAAGGTCAAGCCATGTGTAATCAGTCAAGGCCAAATTATTCATCCATGCTAAAGCAAGATAATTTCTCTGGAGCATCACTTGCATTTTGTTTTCCCACACGTGTTGTTTCGGAAATATCTTCTCGCAAAGGATTGAGACTGTAGAATTTTGGCTGTATATTTTAAGACTCTGACAGTGATGATCTCGGCAACGATATACTTCAAGACTCTGAGAGGGATGATCTCAGCAACGTAGACTCGGAAGAGGATGATGAGAATGATGATGATGGTAGACCCACTTCAACAGTCAGGGGGCCTGCTCACGTTGGTAGTGAGGGAGATTTACAAGGTAGTCAGGCAAATGCACTGGAGGTTGATTCTGCATAGGAGTGAGAGATATATCCTGAATGTGATCCTTTTGAAAGTTGTTGGTTACCCCAGCGTGCTTGTCACCCTAGTGTGTTTATTGAAGGACACAATCATGTTTTCGAAGAATTTGTAATGTTGTTTCTGATCCCAGCTGGGAATTGAACTGTCGGCAACCCGGCCTGGCATTCAGGAGTCCAACACCCAAACCACTGGACCATTGCACACCATCAAAAAACAATGGCTGGAATCTACGTTTTCAGATGTTCACATGAATACTTGGTTTGCTTTCCTTACGGCAGGTACATGAAAGTGTGAAACACACTCTACAGTATTGACGAAAGTGCTGTGGTTGTATTCAAAGACGGGCACGGGCCTGTGTGTGTATATTGAAGGACACACAGAATTTGTAATGTTGATTTCAGATCCACGGCCTGGAATCGAACCATCAGCAACCCTGCCTGGCATTCCAACATCCAAACCACCCAATTGATTTTTTCGTGTTGCTTTTTGTGGACAAGGCAATAAAACTCATATGTAACGAAATAACAAGCTCAAAGCAGATTTCCAGATGGTTATGACGCACTGTCCAAATATAACACACAAAAATCACTAAATTCTCATAAAATCAGAGGTGGCCTCTGGGGTCATGTGACCTATGTGATGTCAGCAAAGCGGCTATGATAGGCCATAGTTATATACAACTACCTAGGAAGTTTCAACAATGTAGTCCATGTGATAAAAGAGAAACCACGCATTACCTATTCAAATCCACAGTGCAAGTTCATATAAGCAAAATTTGTTGACCAGGGGGGAGGTCCTTTGAAGTGGGAAATGATATGAGATGAATGTCAACAAATAATTTTCCTAATATATCATTTATTGTCCACCATTGTTCTAAATTTATTCTAAGTTAAAAACTATGTCATTTCAGACACATTTGAGACGATATTGTCCCATTGCTCATATATACTCTACAAAAGAAGAAACGCAAAACAGGTATAGTCATGATAACATGGCAAATTTGGGAAAATATAGTGATGAACTGTTGCTGAAGATATGGTTAATGACATAACGTGTGGTCTAAACATTATGTACATAACATTTTGGACCATGGGTCATGATTGTGGCCACCGTGACCCCCCAAAATATTGGAAATTAACAAAAAGTTTCCACTGATTGAATACCTGATCATGAAGTTGCACATTCCGAGCATGTGAGCGGAGCGTGTGGGTGTATAAATGGACATGGGAAATTGATACATCTGGTTACATCATTTGCGGGAGAGAACAACCACAGCAACCTCTACAATGTCATGCTACCAGGAGGCAGAGGATTTCAGATCAGACCGTTCACAACCGTCTTTGCAAGGCAGGTCTGCGTGCTAGACGGCCAGTTTGTGGCGTCATTTTGATGGCGCAGCATCGTCGACAGCAACTTCAATGGTGGCAGATGCACAGGGCATGGCCTCGTTAGAGATGGAGAACAGTATGATTCAATGATGAGTCACGTTTCCTTCTTTGTTCAGTTAATAGACGATGATGTGTGTACAGACGTCATGGTGAACGTTTTCCGCGTAGCTGCATTCGGGAGGTGGACAGATTTGGTGGTGGTAGCGTTATGATGCGGGCAGCCATCTCACACACTGGTAGAACGGACCATGTCCATGTTGAGGGTAACTTGACAGCGCAGAGGTAAAGAGATGAAATTTTGCAACCACAAGTGCTCCACATTATGCAGAATGCCAACGCCATTTCCCAGCATGACAACGCCCAACCGCACACAGCAATGCTCACGACAGCTTATCTGCAGGATAAGAACATTGAAGTCCTGCCCTGGCCATCCAGATTACCAAATTTGAACCCGTACGAACATCTATGGGATCATCTGTATCGATGTGTGCGACGTCAACCACAACCTCAGACGTTACCGCAGTTGGCGCGAGCACTGCAGGAAGAGTGGGCCACCATACCTCAAGCTTCCATCTGGAATCAGATTGCTTCAACGAACAGAAGGTGCCAAGCAGTTTTGGACTCATATGGCGGTCATACTAGACACTGAGTTAGGATGACGTCTACTTGTGACGTTAACGTCCGAAAAGTCTCCATTTATGCTTCATTCATCCATTAAAACATTGGTTATGAATTGATTTCGTTCTTTATTCTCATTTTCCCATAACGTTATCCCATAAAGCAGGAACGTCCCTCATCGAAGAAAACCCGTTTTGTGTTTCTTTTTTTGAACAGTAAATTATACAGCAATAAACGGTAAAAATCATTCAAATTTTCTGTAAAATCCATGATGTCTGCTAGGGTCACGTGAGCCATGGGACGTGGGCAAAACGGTTATCTATAGGCCATAGCTATATGTAACTACCTGGGAAGTTTCAACTCTCTGCTCCAAGTGGTTGGCGAGATACTTGACAGTACCCATGTATAACTAAATACAGGAATATTACCACAAAATGCTTGGCACTTGGGAGTCTGTTTTTGGTGGCAACTGGCAGCAAAAGAAATGAAATTGTTGGGGTGGCCTAAAAGGCCAGGCCGTGCAGGTACTAGGAGCCATAACTATCTCCAGATAAATATCCTGCAAAAGGTATTCTCCAAAAGGTACCCTCAACAGGTATCCTCAAATAGTACATCACCATGTCATAGGTATCCTCGAATACTTGAATGTGCCTCTGTGCTGCATGTTATGTTGTGTGCAAGCATACAGACACATATCGGCACATCCAGCATGTGCCTATGTGCCACAGGTGAGGTTTACACAATGTCCACTGGAACACAAACACAGCTTGGAAAGTCAGAATACTTTATAGGGAGGCCAGAAAAGTCATAACAGACAGGACAAGCCAAGGAATGGAGAGAATAAGGAATAGAATAGACCAGGATGGGCAGAAGCAGGGAATTTTTTAGGAATCCGAACAAGTACAACTTATCAAGCTGTTTGCCAATTCTAACTGGGAATCTGGATTCTGGGGGAATCATTACCAAATAAAATGATTTTTTTTTTTTTTGTTATTTGGAGGGATTCTCTGGTCAATTTGCATCATTTTACGAAGTAACCAAGGATTCTGGGTTATTAGACTGACTCTTATACAAAGGAAGATGCATTATAGCACTACATGCTATATTATTATTGGCCCAAAATGGGGCTTCACCAAGTCCGTTTCGGTAGTTTTGGGGTTATTTTAGCAATTTGGGGAGATTGTAAGATCTATTTGGGTTATTCGATACACACACCAATGGGATCGAACATACCCTCCGAATATAAGAGGTTGACAATGCATGCACCTCGTGGGCAGAAATACAGTTGGTAATACAATTGTCAGTCGCTAGACGAGCGTAAGCCGCGCGAATAGCAAGATAAATCCATCAAGAAATGGATTGAGGAGACATCTTCTGTAGACCAGGAATAAGACAGAAAAAAATCGGTTCCTGCCTTTCCTAATGAACTGCGTTGGATTGAGATAAATGCGAAGTGCACGAACTGGACAGAGCAAAGGGCGATTACCCTCAGCAGAAGGAAGAGTCCTGACACAGATAGGAGGGAGTTGTTTCTGGTATCTGATTCTTGGCGACAGAAAGGAGCAATCAGTGGTAAACATAACACTGTTGGGAGAGCTCCTGAAAATGGCCGGATCAACCGAGAGGGTGTGATGCTCACTGACCCGTCTGGCTGAGGCAAAAGCCATCTTGTATGTGAGAAAATGCACATCCACCTGGAATAAAGGTTCGAACGGCGCCTCCCCCCCACCTCCCCCGCCACCCCCAAGCAAAGCAGCACCAAACAAAGATTTCATCTTGGGGTATGCTGCAAAGTCCTAGGCCTTTTCAAAGAAAAGTGCTGAACAAACTTGGAGACATATGGATTACTGCCGATACGATGCTGTCCCAATACGAAAAGGTCTCGAAAGCATGGACCTGTACCCTTTGATGGTAACAGACTGGAGACCCTGAGAATCAAACAGATATACCAGAAACTCCGCGATCTGAAGGATTGGCATAATCAACAGTGATCGGCACACCATCGACAGAAGACCTTCCATGTAGCCGCATAGGCTAAACCAGTGGAGTGCCTCCTTGAAGAAGAAATGCACTCCACCGCTCGTCTCGAAAAACCTCTACGGAGGAGATAGGACCTGACAAAAGATATGCGTGAACGCACAATGAAGTCGGGTCGATGTGAAACTTCCTTGGGTGACCTTGGCAAAGAAGATCGCGACAGAGGGAGACGTGCAGGAACCGCAGACAACAGAGTGGAGCCGATTGCTCCACACCCGTTGAGATGACAGGGGAGCAATTACAATGATTCGACAACTGCAGATTCGTATCTTGGTTAGAACCCGAGGCAGAATTGGAACCGGAGGGAAGGCGTAGCCGACAAGACCGTTCCAATCGAGTGACAGCGCATCCACAGCGAAAGCCAGAGGATCTGGACACGGGAACACAAAAATGTCCACCTGATGGTTCCAATGAGTCGCAAAGAGCTTGATGTGGGGACGACCCCAGAGATCGCAAAGCAACTGAAACACCACCTTGTGGAGCATACACTCAGTAGAAATGACCCTGCCCCGTCGGGACAGGGAGTCAGCTAGAACGTTCAGAAGACCGGGAATGTTACGAACCACCACACCAGTGTTGACCTCCTCCGTGGCATTGACATCCTGAGCGAGCAGTAGAAGATCCCGAGCCAATTCGTACATGGGAACAGAGTGCGTGCCGCCATGGTTCCGAATGTAAGCAACCACTGTCGAATTGTCAGACAACAGAAGGACCTGGCGATCTGAAAGGTGGGGGATCGACTGCCGGAAACTCAGAAGAGCAAGAAGCTCCTTCTGGTTGATGTGAAGAGCTGCTTGATCCTGGTCCCATACACTGTGAAGGGAAAAATCTAGAGGATACAACATCGCACCCCATCCAAGATCGCTGGCGTCTGCCATCAGAACACGATCGGATGTGGGTAAGTCCAATGGAACACCCTGCATAATCCACTGAACATCCATCCAGGGAAGAAGGTGACGATGTAGAGACTCCGGTAACTGAAGCACAAGATCCAGAGGATCGGCATTTGGTCTCCAACCTCCAACGACTGAGCAGAAAGTGTTGGAGAGGTCTGACATGCAGCCATGGAATGAGATCCGTCACCGAACCGCAGAGACCGAGCAGCCGGAGAATACTCCGAGCTGTCGTGGACGTGGATTGGGACAGAGTCAGGGCAAAAGCTGAGAATCACAGCCCTTGTCCGGGGAACTGTCACCGTATTCAGCTGAGTATGGAAATCCATCCCCAGATGACAAAACGAGTGAGAAGGGGCCAGGTCCGACTTCTCCTCGTTGACTCTGAACCCTAGTGACATGAGCAGGCTCAACAGTGTCGACATCAGACTCCAGAAAGGCAGCATTGGAATGCCTCTGGAGGATATCTGCTAGATATGCCAAAGTAGTCACCCTGGACTGTGTGAGATAGAAGGCTATCACATGCGACATTAGTTGGGTGAAGGCCCAGGAGCCAGTTTGAGGCCGAAGGGCATGGCCTTGAACTGGTAAACTCGCTCCAGAAAAGCGAACCTGAGATACTTACGCGATGTCCAATGAATCGGAACGTGAAAGTAAGTGTCTCGCAGGTCAATGCTGGAAGCAAAATCTCTCTGGTGAATGGTGCAGCGAACCGACCTGAAAGTCTCCATGCTGAACTTGGGAGCAATGATAGATTGGTTCAGGATACTCAGATTGATAAACGGTCGGAGTCGGCCGACCTTCAGCATCAAGAACAGGCGGGAAAAAAATCCCACTGAAGAAATGTTCTTGACGACCTCGATCGCCTCCTTTGACAGGAGATTGTCTATCTCCATGATCAAATGTTCCTGACGTGTAACATCTAAAGGAAAAGGTGTTGGAAGGGGCAGAGTGGGGTGCCTTCCGGAAGGATATCTGCAGCCCGGATCGAACAACATCTAACACCCAAGGATTGGATGTGATTGTGGCCCAATGGTCTGCAAACTCTGCTATCCTTCCTCCAACCTGGGACGAATCGAGGTGAGGACCTTCATTTCGAGCTCCGACGAAGCCCGCGAGAGGGGAAACCGCCTCCTCTACTCTACTATATGAGGAATCCGGAGTCCTCCCTCTAGCCAGCCGATGCTTACCCTTACCCCATAAGAAGTAGAAGCGGTGGCAGGAGGATCAGCCCTTGGCTTCGCAGAGGAAGCAGAAGGGTGATTGTTAGGCTTTGAATGGCCCCTGCCTCCCACAGGCTGATCAAGCTGACGAAGCAGCAGCTGATCTTTGGAATGACATAGGACATCATCCCAGACCGTCGCCACAGAATCATGGAATAGTCGCAGACCCACCAAAGAAGCAGATCGAAGAGCAGTGTGCTGCTCTTCAGGAAGGGAATGGCTTGTGTCCAGCACAGCGTCCAGGCGAAATAATTCCAAGTTAGCCGTGTAACAGGCGAGTAAGATGCATGAGCGCCTTGGAAAGCACACGCAAAGGAGCCTGTATATCATCAAACTTATCTGGAGGCAGCTAAAGCAGAGACGACGTGATCTGAGAGAGAAAGCATGCCCAGCATCTGTCTCCATAAGCCAAACCTGGACTCCAGAGTCGCCACAGGAATAACAGCCGATTTGGGCTTGGAAAGGGGAGGGAGGGAGGTGGAGTCCTGATCCAAGACCGTCAAAGTCTGGCAGACTGACGGATTGGCGGAATCGTAGAAACAATAATGCACAGGAGGCAAAAAAGTGTCGGCCCTGGTGAGGAACGAAGTCCTCACAGTCTTGGAACTCAGCTTAGTGTCCAAAGCTGCAAATGCTTCAACCACCTGTATTGACTGGCACGTCGAAGGTGCCCGGAAGTGGGTTGCTCCACAGGCTGTAGGCACGCGACCGATGATTGCGGCCTGGCTGACACCGTCGGCTGGTCTGACGGTTTGAGATCCGGAAGGAACTCAACTCAAAGTCAAGAGCTGCTACCCAAGTCAGAAGACTGTTGGCTCTCGATGTCAGGTATGTCTGACCCATCCTCTGAGTCGGAAGACACATAGCCCATCATGGGCAAACCAGCCGATGCCCCCCATGGTGTAGGCACACCTGAGAGATCAGAAAGCAGCCTGCTTCCAATCCCGGGAGACGACGCTGTGGGGGGAGGGGGGGGGGGGACGCCTGGAAACCACTAGTAGTCTTGCTGGAGTCAACGGGAAGGCTCTTGGAAAGAACCTGAGGGAGCAAGGAGAGGGCCTCCCTAAGCTCACGGCCCGTGTCAGTCGGTTCGACGTGGGAACGAACCGGCAAAGTGGCTTCACTCCTGACCCTTTTAAACAGCGAAGGGACACGATCCTCAAATACACCAGACACGGGGTGACAGGTGGCAGCCGAAACATCTGAAGGCAGATAGATGCGTATACGGGTACGACATACCCCAAGGATCTACAGTGCGGGAACTCAGGACAGAGGCCACGGATCTCTGAGGGACAAAAGGTTCAGGCTGCACAAAAAGCATCAGTCCCGCAGACCAGAGTGCATGGACGGAAAAGCAACAGAGTCCATGGTGACCCCACCATGAACATCCGAATCCAATGAGAAAACTGCTGGGCTCGACGGCTGAGAGACCACAGCAGAGGATTCGGTCAGCAGCCCTTTCCGACTTTGCCAAGTTGAAGTCAGGGAAGGCTGAGGCCGATACCCCCACGTCCATACTACCAGGCATCTCTGCAGACACCTGAAGGGATAAGCCGAGGCCGGCTGAAACGGTGACCGATGACGTAGCAAATGGAACAGCAGTCGCAGCAGATACGATGGGAGCTGTTGAAACCGGTGGAAAATTGGAGAGAGCAACTGAGCTCGGCTCGAAAGGAGGAGTCACAAGCCTTGCGACAGCCTCAGATGTCGACTGGAGAGAGACCACAGTCCCGGAACCAGGAATCTCTTCACCAGACAACTCAACAGCTCCTGTAGTATCCACCACAGTTAAAGACTGCACATCCCCCACGGAGGGGGTATAACTCTCACCAGACGTGGTCATGTCGGGAGGCCCTGAATGACAGCGTTCCCCCTCCCCACGGGTGCGGGAGGAACAGCCACGAGAACGCACCACATACTTGGGCAAAAGGCATTGCCCTGAAGGAACAGTCCTGGGAATAACAGATGTGAGTGCAGTAGAAGAAAGGGTGAACTCAACAGATGTAGAAAGTAGAACTCCCCCAAGTACGAGAGAAAGGTGGCAGAAAATAAAGGACGGGCGGGAACACAACTGAACCCCGACGACCGAAAGGGACCCAAAAAACAGAAATTCTGCCCTCAACAGAGAGGAGAAATCCTGTCCATACAGCCCTGTACTGACACCTAACTCCAATAATAATATTAAAAAGGATAACAAATTTATCAACTAAATTTTATGTCCGAACCACATGGTACGCGAAAGTCGCGCGCGAACACGGAGAATATATAAAATACAATGAAAATATGGTTGAAAATAACGAGAAAAAATAAAACACAGTCCTGTTATTATACGATCCTCAGATCCATAATTCCAGTCACAGGTAACCACTATCAACGAGTTGAATTATCATTGTTTCTTAATGCAAATGGACGTCTCGCCATGCAGGCAGACGAAAAAAAGAATGATTCATTAGTTACTCACTGCGCACTGGTACCGGAAGCCGTGGATCTGTACTAGAAGAGCGTCCCCTACTGGGTGTGCACCGGTAGCACTCGACTCAGTTTTGGCTTATTTTTTCTTGGTGCTTTTGCACCACTTTTCTTTCCCAAATCCCTTGGGAAAGACCAAAATAGAGAGTATATTTTCTGAGTTAGGGACTTCCACTGTAGTGCAAGCCTGTTGTAAACAATTGTAAGGTAGGTTGATAAGAAATATAATGTAAATTTAGTGAAATATATGTGATGCTGGCAAGTTATACTTTTCTCCAATTTATGGAATCGCAAAGCGACTTTTATTTTTGACATTACGCCACCACCAATCTTTTCAAATTTTTACCACATTCCCATATCACTCAGGGTTTTATTGGCTTATTCACACTCAGGAAGGTGAGATGACAAGTTATCTGTGATAAAGTATCACCTCATCATAACATTATTATGCCTCCAAACTCCAAGGTTTGGTGGGTCTACAGGTGAGGTATTCGTCCAACTGTCTGTCCATACAATCATTTTGTATAAACATTCTGGCATTCATAGTCAAGATTCTGATGTCCTGGTCCTGTGGTATGATGATCAGCTGGCATGGAGGATAGAATATCGACATATCACATGTCTTGCCCATGCATTTCTTTCAGTTATTTCCCTTATTACACCTGAGAATATTTTCTGTACCAATATATTGCATTATCTCATTTTGATATCCTTTGGTGTTGTGAAAGACTAGTATGGGGGAGAAGACATCAACTTGTTGCAGGTTTTGTTTGCGTACAGACAAGAGACATGGCCCTTGTTTCACTTACTGAATATTCCGTACAAACATTTGGCATTATCAATCCAGCATCTATTGTTGGACTTTGATGTACTTTGGTGTGTGTTAATAGACCATTATGGGGAAAAGGATATCCACCTATTGCAGGTTAGCTCATACATATTTACTATAGTTATGCCCTTTTAAGCTCACCTGAGCAAAGCTCAGGGGGAGCTTTATGATCACTTTTCATCTGTCCATCCATCTGTCCGGCATTAACTTTACACTATCGACTTCTCAGAAACTACAGGAGCAGATTGAACCATATCTGGTGCGCATGTTCCTTATATGTCAATTGAAGTTTGTTCAAATAAAGCTGTCACACCCACATGGTGCACCACAAGGGGCATAACTCAGTACCCATATATCTGAAAACAAAATTAAACATCTCCAGAACCATCAATCAGAATCTTTTGATATTTCGTATAAAACATCTCTAGGGGAGGGAGGGCGGGGAAGATTCAAGTTTGTTCAATTTCTGTACCTAGATTAATATTTGGGCCCTCTAGGGGAGGGATGAGGCAGGTTTGGTTCAAGGTTGTTCAAATCCATTTGGGGCACAGATACGAGTAGTTAAGTCAGGGCAACATGGGGAATAATCTTTAAAACTCTTCTTTTCAGACCCAGCAGGCAGAATGCTTTCAGATTTGTTACATAACATCTCTAGGGGGGTGGGGCAGATTTGGGGCCCTGGGCTCCTATTTTGGCTCCCTATGGTAGCCTGTATTTTAATTTAGTGCAATATGAGGAAATTTCTTTCAAAATCTCCTTCAGATCCACGAATCCGAATGGTTTCATATTTGGTATACAACATCTCTAGGGGGATCAGAAAAAAAGTTTGTTCAAATCGAGAGCCAAGGCTAATAATATTTGGGCTCTATGGGATCCCGAATTTTTACTTATTGAAATATGAGGGAATTTCTTTAAAAATCATCACCTTCAAATTCACCACCAGTCAGAAGAAGGCATGATGATTGGACTATTTTAGTCACGGCTCAGGGGCTCAAGGATTGACAATAGATCCTATGGAGGTGGATTGCTTAATGTAGATTCTTTCCTGGCCTTGGTTTTTATCGGGTTCTGTTAAAGGTCACTTCAGCCCCTGTGGAGCCTCTTGTTTCTATTATCATGAATGATTGATCGATTGATGATGGGGGCTACCTATGTATTTTTATTTGATATTTGGGACTGTTTTGTGGATTCTGTTATTGCCTATGTTACCAAGCTTCACATTGTATGTAAGTGTGATAAGAGATCCTATGGAGATGGATTGCTTAATGTAGATTCTTTCCTGGCCTTGATTTTTATCGAGTTCTGTTAAAGGTCGCTTCAGGCCCTGTGGGCCTCTTGTTTCTATTATCATGAATGATTGATCGATTGATGAGGGCTATCTTATGTATTTTTATTTGATATTTGGGACTGTTTTGTTGTGGATTCTGTTATTGCCTATGTTACCAAGCTTCACATTGTAATTTGTATGTAAGCGTGATATTTGTCATTCCGCAGAATGCTTTGATATTGGGACTGCCTTATGTATATTTTTTTATTGCTTATACATGTATTGACATGCTTCACATTGTATGTAAGTGTGATATTTGTCATTCTGTCGAATGATTTGATATTGGGACTGCCTTATGGATTTTTTTTATTGTAACTTAATATACCTACATAAAGATGTATTAAGTGGAGTTTGTGTCAAGGTGAATTGGTCAAACATCCGCAGCTTTAGCAAAATATGGAGTCGTTCATTTATTCCTGTGTGGTACTACTAATTCCAAGTGGACTTCTCCCACTTGTGGTTATTTTTAGTGAGACTGCAGAAGTCTTTGCATTCCAAGTCATTGACCGCTTGAGTGAGAACGTCTCAGTGGGATTTGGAAATAATTCAAACTTTTCAACTTTCAATTCACAAACGCAGCAAACTGTTTCCATGAATAAAAGATTGGACACGCCGCTGGACACAGCTGATTTTAACTGTAGAAGACTTGATCCATCCATTAAGCCGCAACAACAGCTACTCACTAGTCAATTGTGAAAGTGTTCACAGTTCGGATGGTCAAGTTTCTTGTTTCGAAAGTATAACGATTCCTGAGAGATCTGCAGGTCCTAGCTTACCTGTACCTACCGTTATCGAGGTACACGCATCAGAAAGTGCAATTTCAATGGAAAATACACCCCCACCATAGTGCAGATGAGCCGCTGAACATTGGGCATGCTATACGGCCTGCAAAATGGCACAGTTCCATTTCCATACAAAATAAATCAAAAAAAGGCAAATTCGGTCTTATCTGGAATAAGAACGAAATGATCAATTGGACTGTTACGCAATTGAAAGACAGACTGGACAGTATTGGAATAAAGGCTCGAAATGCTCGGAAATCTGTTCTAGAGCAACTTTATCAGGACAATGTGGAGCGACATCAAAACACAACATTGCTCCCAGTAGCCTCGCGTTCATTTCAAACTTTCAATTCCTTCCAAGGAGACATGGGTTTACCAGTGGCAGCTTCACTGTCAACACCAGGCAACATTAACAGTGACTCTGCAATTCCGACTGAAAACACGGTGGAGCTCAAGAGAATTGCCGCGGAGTTGAGTGGGTTAAAAGACACTGTGTATACATTAATTGGAGGTTCACAGGCTTTCCTGAACGCGGGCAACAGAGTGGGCCAGACGGACAGTGCTGAAACTGCTATTACCTCATTGGAAACACTGCAACGGGAACAGTCTGTCCACGTTTCTGTTTCTACCACAAAACAAAGTGCAGGGCCCGCTTCTGCCGGAGCTCTATTTGTGATCAGATCGCCGGAACATCAGTTTACCGTAACCACCAGATCAGATGTCCGGAATCACCTCCCAGTCGTTCACCAAGGAAGAGATTTGCGGCATTATGATCCCGTCTCCACCGAACCGGAAGCCAGCTTTGTAAACAATGTTATTGACTCCAGTTTTGCTTTCTGTTCAAAGCTTCCAGAGCTGAGATTCAATTTGGCAACAGCTATGACAGCTACACAAACAACAACGCACCTGCCACCGCATTTGGAGAAAGGCCACCAGTCTGTTCGTTTATGGGACGTTGAAGATCAACTTGGATCTCATCCAGTGCAACCATTCAATTGTAGGTCAAGTATCACTGAATTAGTGACGCCTTCCTTGAAGCGAGCAATACTGGAGGCAGGGACTGTCCTACACGCGCGCCAACAAGCCATTGGTGCTAAGAAGTTGCAAAAGACTACAATTTGGCTCTAAAAACAGACAAGTGGCGCTAAATTTGAAACGCAGATCAACTGACAGTTTCCGAAATTAACACAACTGAACTTGATCTGCATTATAAAGGTTCTAACAACTCAGACTTGGCACTGACTCGTGTCGAAGTCCATACCCGTGCCAAAGCCCACCCCACGCTTTTTCAGATTTGTGAACCAGGGTGCCCTACTCGAGTCAAAGCCCACCCCCAAGTTTCAAATTGGACGAAAGTTGTTTGAGACAAGACGTCAAATTTACAGGCATCAAATGGAAAAACAGGTGACTTGTTGCAACACTGTACTTACCAAATAGAACTGTAATACTGTATTATGTATATTTTTTTGAGTTGAGATTTTTGTGTTGTTAAATTCGCCTTTTGTGTAATACATTATGTCTGTGTTCAGTGTAACAAGAGTTTATTAAACAAGAGGCCCCACGGGGCCTGAAGCGCTCATCTTGTACAGAACACAATTTAAACAGAGTCCAAGAATGAGTCTACATTAAGCAAGCCATCTCCATAGGCTACATTGTCAATCCTTGAGTCCCTCAGGAGTGACAAAAATAATCTGGGCATCATGCCTTTTCTTCAGTTGATCATAAGTAAAATGTAGAGCTCCCCTATGAAGCCCCTTGATACAACCTATGTGTATTAATCTTAGTACCTCTAGAGGGTACTGAATACAAAATTTTTAATTCTTCAGCAAAATGGCCAATTCCGGCTCCCATAGAGAGCCCAAATATTACCCAGACTCTTGATTTGAACACAGTTAAATCTGACTTCCTAGAGATGTGTGTACCGAATATGAAAGCATTCTGACTGTTGGATCTGAAGAAGAGAAATTGTAAAGAAATTTCTTCGAATTGCACTAAGTTCAATTTGGGCTACCATAGCGAGCCCAAATATTGACCTATGGATCCGATTTGAACAACTTGAATCTGACCCCCCTAGAGATGTTGTATACCAAATGTGAAAGCATTCTGACAAGTGAATCTGAAGAAGAAGATTTTTGAAGAAATTCCCTCATATTGTACTAAGTTAAATTTCATGTTCCCATATGGAGCTCAAATATTAACCTAGGCACTCGAATTGAACAACCTAGAATCTGACCCCCTAGAGATGTTGTATACCAAATATAAAAGCATTCCGACTGGTGGATCTGAAGAAGATTATTTTTAAATTACCCTCCATACTGAACAAAGATAAAATTTGAGCTTCCATAGGAAGCCCAAATATTAACCTAGGGACTGGTTTGAACAATCAAGAATTTGACCCTCATAACAATGATGTATACCAAATATTAAAAGATTCTGACTGGTGGTTCTGAAGAAGAAAATTTTAAAGAACATTCCCCATATTACCCTATGTTAAAACTTCGGGCTCCTGTAGAGAGCCCAAATATGAACCAATGAGCTTTATTTCAACAAACTTTTATCTGCCCCCCCCCCTCCACCCCCCCCCCCCCCCCCCCCCCCCCCCCCCCCCCCCCCCATGAATGCTGTATACCAAATATCAAAAGATTCTGATGATTGGTTCTGGAGAAAAGATTTTTTTTAATTTTTGCAAAATATGCTAACTCAGCATTTTTCGATGCCCATTACAGAACACCCTAACATAACCGATGGCAATTTTTTTTTACCATTCAATTCTACTGGTCATAAGGATACTTCATACCAAATAAAAGCTCTCTGTTCCATGAGGTTTGGGAAATATGGGCGTTTGAAAATATTTCTATTTTCAGTTCCCAGGGTTCCCATGGGGATGTGCGAATTTTTTTTTTTTTGCATGGGTCAAGTACTTATGACCCAATACTACCACAAACCAAATCTGGTTCATACCGGACCATCGGTTCAGAAAATAGAAATTTTGGGCGGGGCCAAAAATCTTACCCTCCTATAACAAAGCCAATATTATTTACGAACTTCGTCTGAGCAAACTTGATTCTACACCTCATATGGAAGCTCCATAGCAAATAAACTAGCAAATATCAAGTCATTGTACACACTGGTTCTTGAGAAGAAGATTTTTAAAATATTTTGGAGCATTTTCCCCCACTCCCTCCCTATGGGGCTGGGCATGCTGAGTTGAACAAAAATGAAACGCCCCTTTGGGACCATCACTCACACAAACTTTCACTTGAATTGGCCCAGTGGCTTTGGAGGAGAAGACCAAATGAAAACATGGTGTTGACGGACGACGGGCGGGAAGCGATGAGATTAGCTCAGCTTGACTTTGTCAAGATGAGCTAAAAATTCTATATCCCAAGCAAAATTGACTTGTTTATTTTTCACTTGTTTCAAACAAGAGCTGGACTTTCGTCCGGTGCATACCCCCACGTGGTGTACCGCCTAGTGTGGGCATACCTATGACCAACAAATATTATTTATGAATATTCTCGTATGAACCTGACGGACGGATGCACAGATGGACAGATGCAATCCAGTATACCCCACCCCCATTTTCTTCGAAAGTTTCCAACAATTTCTAAGTCAAAAGGTATGGTAAATTGTTTTGGTGTTTGGAAGTTTTATACAATGAGGCAGAAGCCTTTGTCACAGGCAAACTGCATGCCATATTTCACTAAAATACGATAACCCATACCCGAGATACAGGCTGGACAGACAAATAATGTCTATTTCCTACAATTTCTAAATCAAAAAAGGGGGATAACTCTGAGGAGAATGTGAGAAATATCGTTGAATGCTTTTTTTAAAGCCTATACCATAAGCAGTGGTCATGGCAAATTTCATTGCAATAGAATATTCGATACCCGAGATACAGGCTGAACAGACAAAATTTGGCTCGGACGGACACAATTTCTTCTAAGTGAACGAACAAGTAATAAAAAAAAAATTAAAAAAAAAATAACTATTACGGGCATACCTATGACCAACAAATATTATAAAAAATAATAATTTACTTAAGTTACGAATAGTCTCGGACAGACTCACACACGGACGCACAGATGGACGGATGAACGGACAGATGCACGCACGGACCGACGCATGTAATCCAGTATACCCCCATTTTCTTCGAAAGTGGGGGTATGAGTGCAGACTGCTGTCAATAGTTGTCTGAAACACGCCCACAACATATAGTTTTCACAGTGGTTGAATATCATCAGAAAGTTACTGATTGAACAATGCCACTTTCGAGCGGTGCACAACTCATTGTAAAAGAACACTGCCACTTTCGAGCGGTGCACAACTCATTGTGAAAACGGGTGTTCAGAAATTAATGAGAAAGTGGTACCGTAATTAAAAATAAAAAATAATTACAACTCTGGTATTTGAGAATTATATAATAATTTAATCAGGGATATGATTTATGACTTATTGGTTCCATAAAACATACACATTTATCATTTCATCATGCTCTGCAACATGTGAAGTTATGACTTTCAGTGCAAAAACAATTTTTTGAATGTTGCCAAGGGAGGCAACTATTTTGTTATTCATATTCTGCTGTGTAAATTTTATCTGGTCTTCATATTATGATTTTTTTTATTGATTTTGTGTGAAGCTGTACTTAGTTTTATTCGTAATAAATGTACATATTTAAAAAACCAGCTATTTTTCCTGTTTGCCTGTTTTCAAGGGGGTGGTTTGCAGTGTCTATTGACATACTTACATCCATTTTTGGCTTCAAGAATAACCTGTAGTTGTAAAAACAAAAAATGAAAACAACACCGCATGGTTTTCTGTTTGTTTTATTCCTTAAATTGAGGATTAAAACCCGAAATCTGAAAATGAAAAGATAATTATGAGAATTTTTATAGTAAATTCTATAAAATTGGTGGGCAGTTTCCAAAGAAAAGTAACATACCCAATGGATACTTACTTGTCTTATATCGCCAATTTCCGATGCATCCCAACGTGACTTACCTGTCCCAAAGCCCCCCCCCCCCCCCCCCCCCCCCCCCCACTTTGCAATTTATCCACTGCAAGCACCCCCTGGGCTGGGCTTCGACACGAGTCAGTACGGTGATCCACATTATCAAGGTTCAAACAACTCAGACTTGGAATAAACAAACAACGCGATTGACAAGCATCAAATAGTTGCCTTATGCATTGAATGAAATATTCATTATACGGTCTATCAATAACATTACAATAACATTATTTTACCACAAGGGCGAATCCAGGCATGGACGACTTGGTGTGCCCCCCCCCTCCCCTCCCCCATTTTTTCCCGGGGATGGGTTGCACATTGTGGATATCTATCTGCATCGGATGCGAGCCTGGTAATCGCATCTTTTCGGATTAAATTTCAAATGTGGTTGACAGTGCACGCCCGCAAACTTGGGCCCAGGTACGCCACCCCCTTCCCCACCCCCCCCCCCCCCCCGCTCCCACAGTTTTTCGTCAAGCCCTTAATCAGCCACTTACCGTAACCAACACAGCGTTCAAGGCGGTATTGGGACGTAACAACTGCAGGAATGAACTCACAAGGCATAAGCATAAAAGTGTCTGTTTTTGTTATGTTGGAAAGGATTCTGGTCTAAGGGAGGTATCAAATTATGAGAAGATTGTACTGGGTAAAGGGTTAAAATTTATACCATTGTAACCAATGCCTCAAAGACCTCCCAGGTCC